>JALJCO010012839.1:7500-93044 GCA_023101725.1 Atherinomorus stipes | reverse complement strand
TGTCATGGTGAATTTAACTTACAGTCCATGAACGTCTTCCGTCATCCAGGTGTCACAGTGAATTAAACTAAAGGGTCCATGAACGTCTTGTCATCCCTGTCCCACGATGAATTAAACTACAGTCCATGAACGTCTCGTCATCCAGGTGTCACGGTTAACAGAAATCCAGCCCCATGAATGCCTCGTCATCCTTGTGCCCCCGTGAATTAAACTTTAGTCCATGAACGTCTTCGTCATCCAGGTGTCACGGTGAATTTAAAACTACAGCCTGTGAACGTCTCTGCCGTCCAGGTGTCACGGTGAATTAAACTACAACCCATGAACGTTCCCCGTCATCCAGCTGTCACAGTGAATTAGAACTCATGCAGTCCATGAACGTCTCGTCATCCAGTTGTCACGGTAAAATTTATAACCATACAGCCCGTGAACGTTTCGTCATCTTTGTGTCAAGGTGAATTAAACTACAGCCCGTGAATGTCTCGTCATCCAGGTGTCAAGGTGAATTAAACTACAACCCATGAACGCCTCGTCATCCAGGTGTCACAGTGAATTAAACTACAGTCCATGAACGCCTACATTCAGAAAATACGGTAAATTAAACTACAGTCCATAAACGTCTCGTCATCCAGTGTGTCACGTGAATTAAAACTACAGTCCCTGAACGTTTCGTCATCCAGGTGTCACGGTGAATTAAACTACAGCCCGTGAACGTTTCGTCATCCTGGTGTCCGTAGTGTAAAGTGAGATCTCTGCCGACGGCTTGGTGCTGCAGGTTTGGATGTAACACTGATGTTTCAGAGTAAAACGTGCTCCAGTTTCTGCACAAAGTGTTTATTTTAAAAATCGTCCGGATCGACTTTGCTTTTTATCGACTGACTTACTTCCATTCGCTCTGATCTGGATGGACGCGGTTTCAAAGCAACAGAATACAGGACAGAGACGATTCCCCATGATTATTAGCCTGTGTGTCCGCTGATCTAACCCGAACATGTGTTTCTATGTCCTTGGACCACCATCTGTAAATTAGTGCTGTTCTGAATTATGTATTATTTACTTATTGGCATTTTCTTTTGTTTGTTTAAACTTGTGCCATGTTTTTGCCTTAAATATGTTAAAAGGTGTGAAAGCATTCAAGTTTGTAATTATAACAGCATTTATTGGCTAAATTTAATTATTTTATACACTTTATTGGTGTTAAATTTGTGTAAAATTGATATAAACATAATTCTCAAAAATTAAACTCGGAAAAACACAAAAAATGGGAAAAATTTAAATGGAATTTCAGAAAAAATAAAACTGATTTCATAGGCTCCAACAGTGGTGAAAGATCTGGTCTGCAGGCAGACCAGTTCAACAGCCGGATTCTGGACTGCAGGGAACCCAGTTCAGCAGTAGGACTCTGGACTGCAGGCAGACCAGTTCAACAGCCGGATTCTGGACTGCAGGGAACCCAGTTCAGCAGTAGGACTCTGGACTGCAGGCGGACCAGTTCAACAGCCGGATTCTGGACTGCAGGCAGATCAGTTCAGAAACCAGACTCTGGACTGCAGGCGGACCAGTTCAGCAGCAGGACTCTGGACTTCAGGCAGACCAGTTCAACAGCCGGATTCTGGACTGCAGGGAACCCAGTTCAGCAGCAGGACTCTGACTCAGGCGGACCAATTCAACAGCCGGATTCTGACTCAGGACCCCAGTTCAGCAGTAGGACTCTGACTCAGGCAGACCAGTTCAACAGCCGGCTGACTCAGGGAACCCAGTTCAGCAGTAGGACTCTACTCAGCAGACCAGTTCAACAGCCGATTCTGACTCAGGGAACCCAGTTCAGCAGTAGGACTCTGACTGCGGCAGACCAATTCAACAGCTGATTCTGACTCAGGACCCCAGTTCAGCAGAGGACTCTGGACTGCAGGCAGACCAGTTCAGCAGTCGGTTCTGGCTGCAGGGAACCCAGTTCAGCAGCAGGACTCTGACTGCAGGCGGACCAGCAGCACAGGACCTGACTTCAGGCAGACCAGTTCAACAGCCGGATTCTGGACTGCAGGCAGATCAGTTCAGCAGCAGGACTCTGGACTGCAGACAGACCAGTTCAGCAGCAGGACTCTGGACTGTGAGGGGGTGGATGTCTGGTCAGACCAGAGCTGGATGATATTCTTCATAAATGATGTGAATCTGAACGGGGTCCGGCCGCTCTAGCTGGGTTGTACATCAGGTCTTCTGACACGCCGTCCTACTGCAACACATGACGGATGACTCGTACAGCAGGAGACGTGCAGGTGGATCATACGTGTTCTGGATGTCTCCGTTTTCGTCACACATGTTGACAACACATGCTGTCTTACGCTGGTATGAACCGGGTGGATAACAGACGGACGAACGGACCGGTGGTCAGCATTTGCTGGACAATCAGTGGCAGGTCCAAGTTTCTGGAATACCTTCCTAGGTCGTATTCCATCACTGTCCTGCCTCAATGCCAAACCTGCATCTCTTCACCAATGCCGTTGGCCTGTGGTTTGATTATTGTTACTGAGGTTTTCAGTAGCATTGGATTGTCCGTCTGTCTGTCCATCTGTCAGCAACTTTACAAAAAAGTTCTGGACGGATTGACCTGAAATCTTCACCAGCCGTGTGTCTCCGTCCAAGGATGAACCCATTAAATGTTGGTGGTGATCCGGATCAGCTTCTGATCCAGGACTGTTCTGAAGGATCTTTATCATTGTCAGTCGGCCATGTTGTGCTGAGCACATGATGTCAGGATGCAGAAATGAAACTTGTGAGCAGCAGAAGCACGAGGAGACTGTTGAACAGACCATGAGAGAGACTGTTGGACAGACTTCTAGCAGGTGAAGATGGTGAACTGTGTGCATCTGTGAAGAACTGGAAGTAACTAGTTGTATTTCTGCTGAACAGGATGTTTATTTAGCTTTAATGTTATTTAGCTGATCTGCTTATTCAGAAGTTTCCTCCATTCACCATGAGCCTGTTTATGCTATTAAGCTAGCTGACCTGCTACATGCCAGTTACTGCAACTGTTAGCCTTGGACACATATGCATGTTTAGTCCTAACTGGAAGGGATTTATTAGTAATAATTAGGGCTGTCAAAAAATTAATCCTGATTAATCACATTGCTTTTTTCACTTCTAGAACACATTTAGGGTTAAAGGTGTCTCAGCAGGAATTCTGCATTTATCTTTAGTAGACTAAACTACTGAAACCCTGTCCTTACATGTCTCCCTATAGTCCTTCAGACAGCTGCAGTTTAGTCCAGAATGTTGCTGATACGTCCTCACACGCTGACTTCACAACTGTCCTAATGTGAAGCTGAAATTCAGCTCTGAGTCCTGGACGGCTCCAGGATGTGTAGCTTGGTTTTAGCCTTTAAGTTGTAAAACAAAAGTTAATGTATGTTCTGCATATAGCAGTAGTAATTAAAAAGGACATCTCTTGTTTGACAATAGGATTAATTTAGGATTAATTTTTTGACAGCCCTAGTAATAATTATCTTGAATATCTTGAATGTGTTTATTTGCTGAACGAATGTTCCTCATGGCTTCTTTGTATTTCTGTGTTTATAGACCACACTCACTTCCATCCAGCATTCACCTGAACTACCTGCAATTCCACCTGGAATCCTGTCGTTTGTTGCATTACTGTGCTGTTGTGATTCAGAGTGACAAGTAAAGACAGTTAACTGTACAAGCAAGTCCTGTGTGTCTGACCGACACCCCCATGGTGAACATCAAACCTCCTTATCAACGCCTAAACACTCTTACATCATCATCACCCTGATAGGAAACATTTCTGGAACTGTTCCGTATAACTCCGTACAAAGTGTTGGTAAAAAATTACAAGAAAGGACCCTTAATGAGCTCTAGGATGTTTCCAAAGTTGATCCGGATCCAGAGAAAATTCAGTATTCTATGATCCGGAACACACAAAGATGAGGGAGTCTAGCTGCTTGGTGGAGGTCTGAACTCTCTGAGTGCTTTTCTATTTATCATTGTTATTAGTTTTATGATGTAAAGCACTTTGGTCAATTTAAAGGGATATTGTGTAAGTTCTCCTGTGTTTTATTCACAAAAACTGATTATTTGGTTCAAAAGTGTTTTTTCATTAATCACTAATCACTCCCATCAACAAACTGAAGTGCTCCTCTAAGTTCTAAATTTGCAGTTCGTATCATTAATTTACACATCAAACGGGGCGGCTCGGTGGGGGCTGCCATGTCGTATCGCCATGTTTTTGCGTTCGGGAGAAGCGTGACGGCAGGAAAACACAGAAACTCACCGGACACACCGGAGTTTTCAGCTCAGTTCGAGGTAATGCCTTTGAAAAGTCACCGCGCTGCAGTGGGAGAAACCAGCGTCTCACTGATGCTGCGTTCACGTGCAGTCGGGCAGACGGCCGTTGGTAACAAACCAGATGTCATTTTAATCAATGAAGCCGAGCGAAAGACGGTAAAACATGGGTCAGGGAAAACAATACGACATCGCCATGACAACAAATCAGAAGTGGACTGATGTCACTGTAACTGACGGACCACGTCTTCACATAGAGGCCGGTGATAACTTTACATGCAGCGGATGTCGTCGGTCTGCCCGGTTTCACGCGAATGCAGCATGAAAAGTACGAGGGAGCTGCTCCCGATTACACAATGTCCCTTTAAGTGTTGGAATCTTCTAGAGATAGAAACTTTGACAGATGGACAGACGAATGGATGTTTGCAAAAATATGGATACAGTGGTTTTTTATATTGATATGATATTGCAACACAAAATTTCGATATTTATATTGGCATATTGATATTTTCCTACAACTCGAGTCCCATTTCATCCAGCTAGCTTTTCAGAAAGCTGCTTGGAGCATACGTAGTCTGCCAGACCTCCAGTCTGCTCAGGCTTCAGCCCTCAAGTAGCAGGCTGAGCTGTCGCTTCCTCCCAGACACTCAGAACGCTGGACCCCTCCCCCCCCCAATTTCAGCCACATACCCGGACCTGACTGGCTGTTTCGTATTAGCATGTCAGTGGGTGAACGGCAGTAGATACAGTCGTCCTTAAAAATGTTCATACCCTCCAATGAAAGAAGGAAAAAATCAGCTGTCAGTGAGATAAGATGAAATTGACAAAAGTAATGATAAATAAAAATTCTATGAAAAATCATGACATTTATTCTGAATTCTGGTTCAACAGAAATATTCAAACACACAAAAATAAAATAAGTAAACAAGCATGATGGGGCTCTGAAGCTAAAATGTTGTTGAGCAACACTTTGAGACAATCACTGCGATCAGGTGTTTCTGTAACGTCCAATCAGACGTCTGTACCTGTTGACAGGTATGTTGGTCCATGTTCATGGGAAAGATGCTCTAAAGCGTCTGGGACAGTTTTGTTTTTTTATTCTTAACATTTCCAACCAAAATTCAAAAGCATCATTTGATTCCACTAAATTATAATTTTGTAAAAAAAAAATTATTAGTTTCTTTAGTTTCTTGTAATTTGTATTACTGCTGTGAGTTTAGTCTTTTCTTTATTTGGAGGGTGTGAATAATTTTGAGGACAAGTTGATAGATGGATAAAACCTTTATTAATCACCCGTAGGAGGAATTCAGGTGTCTGGTAACGGTTGAGTGATGAAAAACGAATGAAACATGAAAGTAAACAAATGAAAATAAAGTGAACAAAAATAAATCATCAAAAGATTTATGCAAGCAAAATGTTTGTGTATTCAAAAAAGTATTAAATATAGTCTTTTTTTGATTAACATTTTATTAAAATATTGTATCAATAAAAAATATCCAATACAGAAGTTAGATTTAACAAGATTGTATGAATTTATGATTATATCTGTTTTTTCACATATGTACAGGACATTACATTAACAATGTGGGCTGCACGGTGGCACGGTGGTTAGCACCGCAGCCTCACAGTAAGGTCACTGGTTCGATTCCCGGCTGGGGGAGGGGGTTCGAACAATTCCAACCGTGGACACACACCCGCCCTCCTGTGTGGAGTTTGCATGTATGTGAGGGTTCTCTCCGGGTTCTCCAGCTTCCTCCCACCATCCAAAGACATGCATGTTAGGATAATTGATGACTCTAAATTGTCCCTAGGTATGAATGTGAGTGTGAATGATTGTCTGTCTCTCTGTGTTGGTCCTGTGACAGACTGGTTACCTGTCCAGGGTGTACCCCGCCTCTCGCCTGATAATAGCTGGGATAGACTCCAGCAACCCCCGCGACCCTGAACTGGATAAGCGGTACAGAAAATGATGACTGACTACATTAACAATATTATCTCTAATAAAAACAAAGAATCAAATTAGAAAAGGAAATAAATAGTACAGAAATGAATGACAAAAAGATCTATTTTATTAATCCCAATCAGAGAGTCGATTAGGAAATTCATCCTCTGCATTCAACCATCTCAGGTTGGACCTGAGAGCTGTGGACAACTAGAATAAGCACCCGGGGAGCAGTTGGTGGGGGTTAAGGACCTTGCTCAAGGACCTTATATGAATACTAATGTGTGTTTGTGTGTGTGCAGCTGTAAACAGAAGCTGTACTCAGAGAAGCTGCCCAACACCAGCATCATCATCCCCTTCCACAACGAAGGCTGGTCTTCTCTGCTGAGGACCGTCCACAGCATCCTCAACCGCTCGCCCCCCCAGCTCATCGCCGAGGTCATCCTGGTCGACGACTTCAGTGACAAAGGTAGAACACACGGCTGCAACACACACGCTCAGAACACACACCTGCAACACACGCTCCGAACACACACCTGTAACACACCCGCTCAGAACATACACCTGCAACACACACGCTCAGAACCACACCTGCAACACACACGCTCAGAACACACACCTGCAACATACACGCTCAGAACACACAGCTGCAACACACACGCTCAGAACACACACCTGCAACACACGCTCGGGACACACACCTGCAACACACACGCTCAGAACACACACCTGCAACACACACGCTCAGAACACACACCTGCAACACACACGCTCAGAACACACACCTGCAACATACACGCTCAGAACACACACCTGCAACACACACGCTCAGAACACACACCTGCAACACACGCTCCGAACACACACCTGCAACACACACGCTCAGAACACACACCTGCAACACACACGCTCAGAGCACACACCTGCAACACACACGCTCAGAACACACACCTGCAACACACATGCTCAGAACACACACCTGCAACACACACGCTCGGAACACACACCTGTAACACACACGCTCAGATCACACACCTGCAACACACACACTCAGAACACACACCTGCAACACACACGCTCAGAACACACACCTGCAACACACACGCTCAGAACACACACCTGCAACACACACGCTCAGAACACACACCTGCAACACACACGCTCAGAACACACACCTGCAACACACACGCTCGGAACACACACCTGCAACACACACGCTCAGAACACACACCTGCAACACACACGCTCAGAACACACACCTGCAACACACACGCTCAGAACACACACCTGCAACACACACGCTCAGAACACACACCTGCAACACACACGCTCGGAACACACACCTGTAACACACACGCTCAGAACACACACCTGCAACACACACGCTCAGAACACACACCTGCAACACACACGCTCAGAACACACACTTGCAACACACACGCTCAGAACACACACCTGCAACACACACGCTCAGAACACACACCTGCAACACACACACGCTCAGAACACACACCTGCAACACACACGCTCAGAACACACACCTGTAACACACACGCTCAGAACACACACCTGTAACACACACACCTGCAACACACACGCTCAGAACACACACCTGTAACACACACGCTCAGAACACACACCTGCAACACACACGCTCAGAACACACACCTGCAACACACACGCTCGGAACACACACCTGTAACACACACGCTCAGAACACACACCTGCAACACACACGCTCAGAACACACACCTGCAACACACACGATCAGAACACACACCTGCAACACACACGCTCAGAACACACACCTGCAACACACACGCTCGGAACACACACCTGCAACACACACGATCAGAACACACACCTGCAACACACACGCTCAGAACACACACCTGCAACACACACGCTCAGAACACACACCTGCAACACACACGCTCAGAACACACACCTGCAACACACACGCTCAGAACACACACCTGCAACACACACGCTCAGAACACACACCTGCAACACACACGCTCAGAACACACACCTGCAACACACACACTCGGAACACACACCTGCAACACACACGCTCAGAACACACACCTGCAACACACACGCTCAGAACACACACCTGCAACACACACAACACACACCTGCAACACACGCTCAGAACACACACCTGCAACACACACGCTCGGAACACACACCTGTAACACACACGCTCAGAACACACACCTGCAACACACACGCTCAGAACACACACCTGCAACACACACGCTCAGAACACACACCTGCAACACACACACTCAGAACACACACCTGCAACACACACGCTCGGAACACACACCTGCAACACACACGCTCAGAACACACACCTGCAACACACACGCTCAGAACACACACCTGCAACACACACGCTCGGAACACACACCTGCAACACACACACTCAGAACACACACCTGCAACACACACGCTCGGAACACACACCTGCAACACACACGCTCAGAACACACACCTGCAACACACACACTCAGAACACACACCTGCAACACACACGCTCAGAACACACACCTGCAACACACACACTCAGAACACACACCTGCAACACACACACTCAGAACACACACCTGCAACACACACACTCAGAACACACACCTGCAACACACACACTCAGAACACACACCTGCAACACACACACTCAGAACACACACCTGCAACACACACACTCAGAACACACACCTGCAACACACACACACTCAGAACACACACCTGCAACACACACACGCTCAGAACACACACCTGCAACACACACACTCAGAACACACACCTGCAACACACACGCTCAGAACACACACCTGTAACACACACGCTCAGAACACACACCTGCAACACACACGCTCAGAACACACACCTGCAACACACGCTCAGAACACACACCTGCAACACACACGCTCAGAACACACACCTGCAACACACACGCTCAGAACACACACCTGCAACACACACGCTCAGAACACACACCTGCAACACACACGCTCAGAACACACACCTGCAACACACGCTCAGAACACACACCTGCAACACACACTCGGAACACACACCTGCAACACACACGCTCAGAACACACACCTGCAACACACGCTCGGAACACACACCTGCAACACACACGCTCAGAACACACACCTGCAACACACACCTCAGAACACACACCTGCAACACACACGCTCAGAACACACACCTGTAACACACACGCTCAGAACACACACCTGCAACACACGCTCGGAACACACACCTGCAACACACACACGCTCAGAACACACACCTGCAACACACACGCTCAGAACACACACCTGCAACACACACGCTCAGAACACACACCTGCAACACACACGCTCAGAACACACACCTGCAACACACACACTCAGAACACACACCTGCAACACACGCTCGGAACACACACCTGTAACACACACGCTCAGAACACACACCTGCAACACACACGCTCGGAACACACACCTGTAACACACACGCTCAGAACACACACCTGCAACACATGCTCAGAACACACACCTGCAACACACACGCTCAGAACACACACCTGTAACACACACGCTCAGAACACACACCTGCAACACACGCTCGGAACACACACCTGTAACACACACGCTCAGAACACACACCTGCAACACATGCTCAGAACACACACCTGCAACACACACGCTCAGAACACACACCTGCAACACACACGCTCAGAACACACACCTGCAACACACACGCTCAGAACACACACCTGCAACACACACGCTCAGAACACACACCTGCAACACACACGCTCAGAACACACACCTGCAACACACGCTCGGAACACACACCTGTAACACACACGCTCAGAACACACACCTGCAACACACGCTCAGAACACACACCTGCAACACATGCTCAGAACACACACCTGCAACACACGCTCAGAACACACACCTGCAACACACGCTCAGAACACACACCTGCAACACACGCTCGGAACACACACCTGTAACACACACGCTCAGAACACACACCTGCAACACACGCTCGGAACACACACCTGTAACACACACACTCAGAACACACACCTGCAACACACACACTCAGAACACACAGCTGCAACACACACACTCAGAACACACACCTGCAACACACACGCTCAGAACACACAGCTGCAACACACACGCTCAGAACACACAGCTGCAACACACACACTCAGAACACACACCTGCAACACACACGCTCAGAACACACACGCTGCAACACACACACTCAGAACACACACCTGCAACACACACGCTCAGAACACACAGCTGCAACACACACGCTCAGAACACACACCTGCAACACACACGCTCAGAACACACAGCTGCAACACACACGCTCAGAACACACACCTGCAACACACACACTCAGAACACACACCTGCAACACACACACTCGGAACACACACTTGCAACACACACGCTCAGAACACACACCTGCAACACACACACTCAGAACACACACCTAGAACACACACCTGCAACACACACACTCAGAACACACACTTGCAACACACGCACTCAGAACACACACCTGCAACACACACACTCAGAACACACACCTGCAACACACACACTCAGAACACACACCTGCAACACACACACTCAGAACACACACCTGCAACACACACGCTCAGAACACACACCTGCAACACACACGCTCAGAACACACACCTGCAACACACACGCTCAGAACACACACCTGCAACACACGCACTCAGAACACACACCTGCAACACACACGCTCAGAACACACACTTGCAACACACACGCTCAGAACACACACCTGCAACACACACGCTCAGAACACACACTTGCAACACACACGCTCAGAACACACACCTGCAACACACACGCTCAGAACACACACCTGCAACACACACGCTCAGAACACACACCTGCAACACACACGCTCAGAACACACACTTGCAACACACACGCTCAGAACACACACCTGCAACACACACACTCAGAACACACACCTGCAACACACACGCTCAGAACACACACTTGCAACACACACGCTCAGAACACACACCTGCAACACACACGCTCAGAACACACACCTGCAACACACACGCTCAGAACACACACCTGCAACACACACGCTCAGAACACACACTTGCAACACACACGCTCAGAACACACACCTGCAACACACACACTCAGAACACACACCTGCAACACACACGCTCAGAACACACACTTGCAACACACACGCTCAGAACACACACCCTGCAACACACACACTCAGAACACACACCTGTAACACACACGCTCAGAACACACAGCTGCAACACACACGCTCAGAACACACAGCTGCAACACACACGCTCAGAACACACACCTGCAACACACACGCTCAGAACACACACCTGCAACACACACGCTCAGAACACACACCTGCAACACACACGCTCAGAACACACACCTGCAACACACACGCTCAGAACACACACCTGCAACACACACACTCAGAACACACACCTGTAACACACACGCTCAGAACACACAGCTGCAACACACACGCTCAGAACACACAGCTGCAACACACGCTCAGAACACACACCTGCAACACACACGCTCAGAACACACACCTGCAACACACACGCTCAGAACACACACTTGCAACACACACGCTCAGAACACACAGCTGCAACACACGCACTCAGAACACACACCTGCAACACACGCACTCAGAACACACACCTGCAACACACACGCTCAGAACACACACTTGCAACACACACGCTCAGAACACACAGCTGCAACACACACACTCAGAACACACACCTGCAACACACATGCTCAGAACACACACCTGCAACACACATGCTCAGAACACACACCTGCAACACACACACTCAGAACACACAGCTGCAACACACACACTCAGAACACACACCTGCAACAAACACATTAAGAACACACACCTGCAACACACACACTCAGAACACACACCTGCAACACACGCTCAGAACACACACCTGCAACAAACACATTAAGAACACACACCTGCAACACACACACTCAGAACACACACCTGCAACACACACGCTCAGAACACACACCTGCAACACACACGCTCAGAACACACAGCTGCAACACACGCTCAGAACACACACCTGCAACACACACACTCAGAACACACACTTGCAACACACATGCTCAGAACACACTCCTGCAACAAACACATTAAGAACACACACCTGCAACACACACGCTCAGAACACACAGCTGCAACACACACGCTCAGAACACACACCTGCAACACACACACTCAGAACACACACTTGCAACACACATGCTCAGAACACACTCCTGCAACAAACACATTAAGAACACACACCTGCAACACACACGCTCAGAACACACACCTGCAACACACGCGCTCAGAACACACACCTGCAACACACACGCTCAGAACACACACCTGCAACACACGCTCGGAACACACACCTGCAACACACACGCTCAGAACACACACCTGCAACACACGCTCGGAACACACACCTGTAACACACACGCTCAGATCACACACCTGCAACACACACACTCGGAACACACACCTGTAACACACACGCTCAGATCACACACCTGCAACACACACGCTCAGATCACACACCTGCAACACACACGCTCAGAACACACACCTGCAACACACACGCTCAGAACACACACCTGCAACACACACGCTCAGAACACACACCTGCAACACACACGCTCAGAACACACACCTGCAACACACACACTCGGAACACACACCTGCAACACACGCTCAGAACACACACCTGCAACACACACACTCAGAACACACACTTGCAACACACACGCTCAGAACACACACTTGCAACACACACGCTCAGAACACACACTTGCAACACACACGCTCAGATCACACACCTGCAACACACACGCTCAGAACACACACCTCAACACACACGCTCAGAACACACACCTGCAACACACACGCTCAGATCACACACCTGCAACACACACTCAGAACACACAGCTGCAACACACGCTCAGAACACACACCTGCAACACACACGCTCAGAACACACACCTGAAACACACACGCTCAGAACACACACCTGCAACACACACGCTCAGAACACACACCTGCAACACACACACTCAGATCACACACCTGCAACACACACGCTCAGAACACACACCTGCAACACACACACTCAGATCACACACCTGCAACACACACACTCAGAACACACACCTGCAACACACACGCTCAGAACACACACCTGCAACACACGCTCAGAACACACACCTGCAACACACACGCTCAGAACACACACCTGCAACACACACGCTCAGAACACACACCTGCAACACACGCTCAGAACACACACCTGCAACACACACGCTCAGAACACACACCTGCAACACACACGCTCAGAACACACACCTGCAACACACGCTCAGAACACACACCTGCAACACACACGCTCAGAACACACACCTGCAACACACACGCTCAGAACACACACCTGCAACACACGCTCAGAACACACACCTGCAACACACACGCTCAGAACACACACCTGCAACACACGCTCAGAACACACACCTGCAACACACACGCTCAGATCACACACCTGCAACACACACGCTCAGAACACACACCTGCAACACACGCTCAGAACACACACCTGCAACACACACGCTCAGAACACACACCTGCAACACACACTCAGATCACACACCTGCAACACTTGGGGACTCGGTTCGGTAGGGGGGGGGGTCTTCCGCACCGAGATCGCGTTTCTTGTTGCACTTTTGCCAAACGGGCCCAGAATGAGAATCTCAGGTGGCGCTGCTCTCAGATTCACCGTAGACGAGGAGAAAACGCACGAACAAGAAGGTTCTCACAGCTTCTGTTTCCTCCTCAAAGCAACATTATTTCTGTACGAGCAGCTGGATATGATGTCATCAGATCACATATCCATTAAAGCTTTTACTTCCTCGTACCTCCACGTCTGACCACGAGCCATCTTTACAAGTACTACAGTCCCACACGTGTTTGTTGTCGTAGCTTTTACCCACGTTGTCCAACGTTTGACCCACAATGCAATGCAATTTGCAGTCCACTTCCTGTCTTTGGTTCACTTGAATCAGACCGAGACCTGCGTTTGCAGGCGGACCGAGTCCGGTTGTTTGTTCCGGATCAGAGTTTGTTTGTTCCGGATCAGAGCTTGTTTGCGCATTCACACCTCCCCTAACGAAGCGGACTTTCCAAGCAAACGAACTCTGATTCGAATCAAAAAGGCTTTGTGAATGCGTCCTTACTCTGGTGTGTGATGAAGACTCGTTGTTGACATTAACAAACTGAAATCTATCAGATAAATATGACTTGAACCAATCTAATGCAGATCCTCTAATTCCAATAACATGTTCAAGTCTCTGCAGCAGAATGTTGTGATCAATGGTGTTAAATGCAGCTCTACGATCTAACAGGACAAGTATGGACAGGAGTCCTTTATCTGAACCATGAGAAGATCATTAGTAACCTTCACCAGTGCCGTCTCTGTGCTATGATGAGCTCTAAAACCAGACTGAAACTTTTCAAACAGATTATTTCTGCTCAGATGGGCACAAAGTTGAGCTGAAACTGTTTTCTCATGAATTTTAGACATAAAGGGGGGTTGGATATCGGTCTATAATTCCCCAAACGTCCCCCCCCCCCCTCCCCCCCCCCCCCCCCTCCCCCCTTTTCCTTCCTATCCCTTCCCCCCCCCGTCCCCCTCTTACCTTATCTGCCCTTCCCCCCTTTTAGCTAATTCTCCTGAGTCAAAAGTAGGTTTTTTAAGTAAAGGTTTTATTACTGCAGTCTTAAAGGACTGAGGTACATATCCTGTCAATAGAGATGAACTGATCAGATCTAGTAGGTAAGTGTTAATCAAAGGAAAGACTTCCTTTAGCAACTTGGTTGGGATGGGATTCAGAATGCAGGTAGAAGGTTTGGATGCCACTATTAGTTTGGTTAACTCAGATATCTGTGTAGGACAGAAATGATCCAGACATAATTCAGCATCTACAGATGTCTCTAAACCTGCAGGGGGTAAGAAGTCGTTAGTAGCTGGGAGGATGTCATGGATTTTCTCTCTAATAGAAACAATTTTGTTTGTAAAGAAACTCATGAAATCGTCACAGCTGAGAGTCGGGGGAATGCATGGCTCAACAGCACTACGGCTCTTCGTCAGCCTGGCTACAGTGCTGAAAAGGAGCCTGGGATTATTCCTATTTTCCTCTATCAATGATGAATAGTAAGCTGTTCTAGTCTTACGTAAGGATTTTTTATAAACAATTAGACTCTCTTTCCAGATTAAGCGAGACTCCTCTAAGCCAGATGCGCCATTTCCTCTCATAACGTCTAGATGTCTGTTTTAAAGCTCGTAGCTGGGAATTAAACCAAGGAGCTTCCTTCTTCTGACAGATCTTCTTTTTTAATGGAGCCACATTATCTAGTACTGTGCGTGTTGAAACGGCTATTTTATCAGCAAGCTGATCAATCTGAACTGGAGTAAAGCTTGAATAGATGCTTTCTGTGACGTTAACATCTGGCATTGTAGGAAATAGTGATGAAATAGATTCTTTAAACTTGGTAACGGCACTATCTGATAAACATCTACTGTAATGGAATTTATTCTCAGCCATCGTGTAGTCAAGTAAAGTAAACTCAAAAGTTATTAAGAAGTCATCAGACAGAACAGGATTATGGGGAAAAACTTTCAGTTCCTCACTGTCAATACAATACGTCAGGACAAGATCCAGAGTATGATTATGAGAATGAGTGGGTTCATGAACATTTTGTGAAAAACCGATTGAGTCTAACATAGACTTAAAAGCAATATTTAAGCTGTCGTTATCGTCAACATGAACATTAAAGTCGCCCAAAACGACAACTTTATCAGTATTCAACACTAAATCTGATAAAAAGTCTGAAAATTCAGTCAGAAACTCTGACTAAGGTCCAGGTGGACGATACACTACAGCTAACAGACACGCTACAGCTAATGATACACTACAGCTAACAGATACGCTACAGCTAACAGATACGTTACAGCTAACAGATACGCTACAGCTGACAGATACGCTACAGCTAACAGATACACTACAGCTAACAGATACACTACAGCTAACAGATACGCTACAGCTGACAGATACGCTACAGCTAACAGATACGCTACAGCTAACAGATACGCTACAGCTGACAGATACGCTACAGCTGACAGATACGCTACAGCTAACAGATACGCTACAGCTAACATTACACTACAGCTAACAGATACGTTACAGCTAACAGATACGCTACAGCTAACGATATGCTACAGGTAACAGATACGCTACAGCTAACAGATACGCTACAGCTAACGATACACTACAGCTAACGATACGCTACAGCTAACAGATACGCTACAGCTAACAGATACACTACAGCTAACAAAAGTGGTTTCTCTGATTTCCAGTTAGGATGAATTAGGTGTTCAAAGGAATTATGACTAATCTGAGGTCTGGGATTAATAAATAGCCCTGATTGAAAGATAGCAGCCACACGTCCTCCTGATTGGAAGATAGCGGCCACACCTCCTCCTGATTGGAAGATAGCAGCCACACCTCCTCCTGATTGGAAGATAGCAGCCACACCTCCTCCTGATTGGAAGATAGCAGCCACACCTCCTCCTGATTGGAAGATAGCGGCCACACCTCCTCCTGATTGGAAGATAGCAGCCACACCTCCTCCTGATTGGAAGATAGCAGCCACACCTCCTCCTGATTGGAAGATAGCAGCCACACCTTCTCCTGATTGGAAGATAGCGGCCACACCTCCTCCTGATTGGAAGATAGCGGCCACACCTCCTCCTGATTGGAAGATAGCGGCCACACCTCCTCCTGATTGGAAGATAGCGGCCACACCTCCTCCTGATTGGAAGATAGCAGCCACACTTCCTCCCGATCGGAAGATAGCAGCCACACCTCCTCCTGATTGGAAGATAGCAGCCACACCTCCTCCTGATTGGAAGATAGCAGCCACACATCCTCCTGATTGGAAGATAGCAGCCACACATCCTCCTGATTGGAAGATAGCAGCCACGCCTCCTCCTGATTGGAAGATAGCAGCCACACATCCTCCTGATTGGAAGATAGCAGCCACGCCTCCTCCTGATTGGAAGATAGCAGCCACGCCTCCTCCTGATTGGAAGATAGCAGCCACACCTCCTCCTGATTGGAAGATAGCGGCCACACCTCCTCCTGATTGGAAGATAGCAGCCACGCCTCCTCCTGATTGGAAGATAGCGGCCACACCTCCTCCTGATTGGAAGATAGCAGCCACACATCCTCCTGATTGGAAGATAGCAGCCACACCTCCTCCTGATTGGAAGATAGCAGCCACGCCTCCTCCTGATTGGAAGATAGCAGCCACACCTCCTCCTGATTGGAAGATAGCAGCCACACCTCCTCCTCGGCCAAAAATTTTGAGAAAAATTTATAATTATCTTCCCTCCCCCCCATTATAAAAAAAAAAAAAAAATTATATATTTCCACTAAATATTAAAAAAAAAAATTTTAAAAAAAAAAAATATATATTAAAAACCCCCATTTTTTTTTTTTTTTTTTTTTTTTTTTTTCGTTTTTTTTTTTTTTTTTTATTAGGTTATTGTGATTTACCTTAGAGGTGTTTTTGGATTCTATTCTAAGGGACCGGGGGACAGACACAGTTACTATGGGGGTGTGGGAGGGCATCTTGCCCTTCGGAGCTCAAACAAACGAGGCACACAGGAAGTGACACAGCACGCCTTACCGCAACGTCAGCACAGCTGATGATGACCAGCACCTCTCAGCATCTCTGTCTCCAGGATACAACCTGCTTCATCTCTGTCTCAGGATACAACCTGCTTCATCTCTGTCTCCAGGATACAACCTGCTTCATCTCTGTCTCCAGGATACAACCTGCTTCATCTCTGTCTCAGGATACAACCTGCTTCATCTCTGTCTCCAGGATACAACCTGCTTCATCTCTGTCTCCAGGATACAACCTGCTTCATCTCTGTCTCAGGATACAACCTGCTTCATCTCTGTCTCCAGGATACAACCTGCTTCATCTCTGTCTCAGAATACAACCTGCTTCATCTCTGTCTCCAGGATACAACCTGCTTCATCTCTGTCTCAGGATACAACCTGCTTCATCTCTGTCTCCAGGATACAACCTGCTTCATCTCTGTCTCCAGGATACAACCTGTTTCATCTCTGTCTCAGGATACAACCTGCTTCATCTCTGTCTCCAGGATACAACCTGCTTCATCTCTGTCTCAGGATATAACCTGCTTCATCTCTGTCTCCAGGATACAACCTGCTTCATCTCTGTCTCCAGGATACAACCTGCTTCATCTCTGTCTCCAGGATACAACCTGCTTCATCTCTGTCTCAGAATACAACCTGCTTCATTTCTGTCTCCAGGATACAACCTGCTTCATCTCTGTCTCAGGATACAACCTGCTTCATCTCTGTCTCAGGATACAACCTGCTTCATCTCTGTCTCCAGGATACAACCTGCTTCATCTCTGTCTCCAGGATACAACCTGCTTCATCTCTGTCTCCAGGATACAACCTGCTTCATCTCTGTCTCAGGATACAACCTGCTTCATCTCTGTCTCCAGGATACAACCTGCTTCATCTCTGTCTCCAGGATACAACCTGCTTCATCTCTGTCTCCAGGATACAACCTGCTTCATCTCTGTCTCCAGGATACAACCTGCTTCATCTCTGTCTCAGGATACAACCTGCTTCATCTCTGTCTCAGGATACAACCTGCTTCATCTCTGTCTCCAGGATACAACCTGCTTCATCTCTGTCTCCAGGATACAACCTGCTTCATCTCTGTCTCCAGGATACAACCTGCTTCATCTCTGTCTCAGGATACAACCTGCTTCATCTCTGTCTCCAGGATACAACCTGCTTCATCTCTGTCTCCAGGATACAACCTGCTTCATCTCTGTCTCCAGGATACAACCTGCTTCATCTCTGTCTCAGGATACAACCTGCTTCATCTCTGTCTCCAGGATACAACCTGCTTCATCTCTGTCTCCAGGATACAACCTGCTTCATCTCTGTCTCCAGGATACAACCTGCTTCATCTCTGTCTCAGGATACAACCTGCTTCATCTCTGTCTCCAGGATACAACCTGCTTCATCTCTGTCTCCAGGATACAACCTGCTTCATCTCTGTCTCCAGGATACAACCTGCTTCATCTCTGTCTCCAGGATACAACCTGCTTCATCTCTGTCTCAGGATACAACCTGCTTCATCTCTGTCTCCAGGATACAACCTGCTTCATCTCTGTCTCCAGGATACAACCTGCTTCATCTCTGTCTCCAGGATACAACCTGCTTCATCTCTGTCTCAGGATACAACCTGCTTCATCTCTTTCTCCAGGATACAACCTGCTTCATCTCTGTCTCAGGATACAACCTGCTTCATCTCTGTCTCCAGGATACAACCTGCTTCATCTCTGTCTCCAGGATACAACCTGCTTCATCTCTGTCTCCAGGATACAACCTGCTTCATCTCTGTCTCCAGGATACAACCTGCTTCATCTCTGTCTCCAGGATACAACCTGCTTCATCTCTGTCTCCAGGATACAACCTGCTTCATCTCTGTCTCCAGGATACAACCTGCTTCATCTCTGTCTCAGGATACAACCTGCTTCATCTCTGTCTCCAGGATACAACCTGCTTCATCTCTGTCTCAGGATACAACCTGCTTCATCTCTGTCTCCAGGATACAACCTGCTTCATCTCTGTCTCCAGGATACAACCTGCTTCATCTCTGTCTCAGGATACAACCTGCTTCATCTCTGTCTCCAGGATACAACCTGCTTCATCTCTGTCTCAGGATACAACCTGCTTCATCTCTGTCTCCAGGATACAACCTGCTTCATCTCTGTCTCAGGATACAACCTGCTTCATCTCTGTCTCCAGGATACAACCTGCTTCATCTCTGTCTCCAGGATACAACCTGCTTCATCTCTGTCTCAGGATACAACCTGCTTCATCTCTGTCTCCAGGATACAACCTGCTTCATCTCTGTCTCCAGGATACAACCTGCTTCATCTCTGTCTCCAGGATACAACCTGCTTCATCTCTGTCTCCAGGATACAACCTGCTTCATCTCTGTCTCCAGGATACAACCTGCTTCATCTCTGTCTCAGGATACAACCTGCTTCATCTCTGTCTCAGGATACAACCTGCTTCATCTCTGTCTCCAGGATACAACCTGCTTCATCTCTGTCTCCAGGATACAACCTGCTTCATCTCTGTCTCAGGATACAACCTGCTTCATCTCTGTCTCAGGATACAACCTGCTTCATCTCTGTCTCCAGGATACAACCTGCTTCATCTCTGTCTCCAGGATACAACCTGCTTCATCTCTGTCTCCAGGATACAACCTGCTTCATCTCTGTCTCAGGATACAACCTGCTTCATCTCTGTCTCAGGATACAACCTGCTTCATCTCTGTCTCAGGATACAACCTGCTTCATCTCTGTCTCCAGGATACAACCTGCTTCATCTCTGTCTCCAGGATACAACCTGCTTCATCTCTGTCTCAGGATACAACCTGCTTCATCTCTGTCTCAGGATACAACCTGCTTCATCTCTGTCTCCAGGATACAACCTGCTTCATCTCTGTCTCAGGATACAACCTGCTTCATCTCTGTCTCAGGATACAACCTGCTTCATCTCTGTCTCCAGGATACAACCTGCTTCATCTCTGTCTCCAGGATACAACCTGCTTCATCTCTGTCTCCAGGATACAACCTGCTTCATCTCTGTCTCCAGGATACAACCTGCTTCATCTCTGTCTCCAGGATACAACCTGCTTCATCTCTGTCTCCAGGATACAACCTGCTTCATCTCTGTCTCAGGATACAACCTGCTTCATCTCTGTCTCCAGGATACAACCTGCTTCATCTCTGTCTCAGGATACAACCTGCTTCATCTCTGTCTCCAGGATACAACCTGCTTCATCTCTGTCTCAGGATACAACCTGCTTCATCTCTGTCTCAGGATACAACCTGCTTCATCTCTGTCTCCAGGATACAACCTGCTTCATCTCTGTCTCCAGGATACAACCTGCTTCATCTCTGTCTCCAGGATACAACCTGCTTCATCTCTGTCTCCAGGATACAACCTGCTTCATCTCTGTCTCAGGATACAACCTGCTTCATCTCTGTCTCCAGGATACAACCTGCTTCATCTCTGTCTCAGGATACAACCTGCTTCATCTCTGTCTCAGGATACAACCTGCTTCATCTCTGTCTCCAGGATACAACCTGCTTCATCTCTGTCTCCAGGATACAACCTGCTTCATCTCTGTCTCCAGGATACAACCTGCTTCATCTCTGTCTCCAGGATACAACCTGCTTCATCTCTGTCTCCAGGATACAACCTGCTTCATCTCTGTCTCCAGGATACAACCTGCTTCATCTCTGTCTCAGGATACAACCTGCTTCATCTCTGTCTCCAGGATACAACCTGCTTCATCTCTGTCTCCAGGATACAACCTGCTTCATCTCTGTCTCCAGGATACAACCTGCTTCATCTCTGTCTCCAGGATACAACCTGCTTCATCTCTGTCTCCAGGATACAACCTGCTTCATCTCTGTCTCCAGGATACAACCTGCTTCATCTCTGTCTCAGGATACAACCTGCTTCATCTCTGTCTCAGGATACAACCTGCTTCATCTCTGTCTCCAGGATACAACCTGCTTCATCTCTGTCTCCAGGATACAACCTGCTTCATCTCTGTCTCAGGATACAACCTGCTTCATCTCTGTCTCCAGGATACAACCTGCTTCATCTCTGTCTCCAGGATACAACCTGCTTCATCTCTGTCTCAGGATACAACCTGCTTCATCTCTGTCTCCAGGATACAACCTGCTTCATCTCTGTCTCAGGATACAACCTGCTTCATCTCTGTCCATAAAACTGAATTCAGCTCTCTCAAAGATGATAAACCACAGATAATTTATGTTTTATCAAGAGGGGGGTGCAATCACTTTTTCTCCCAGGGACATGGAGGTTTGGATTTTCCCCGTTCCTAATAAAAATCTTCATTTAAAAACTGCATTTTCTGTTTACTTGTGTTATTTTAGTCGCACAGTTAAATTTGTTTGATGATCTGAAACAAACAAGTTTGACAAGAAATCAGGGAAACAGCTTCACAGCTGCATGTCTCACTGAAATGTTTCTCTTTACCTGCTTTTATCTCATTTTAAGAGATGACATATTTTGACTAGAAATTACAAAAATATACTTGACAAGATATGAGTTTCTGCAGTGTTTAAACAGACTTTTCCACTAGGCTGTGGCATTTTGAGCATCAGCTGTGGTAAAATAACGTCTCCATCATCATCATCATCATCATCTCGTCCATGCAGGAGTTACCTGGTAGTTCAGGTAACCCAGGTTTTTACTGGACTGCAGGATAAAACATGAACCTGTGTTCAGGCTGACTGAGTCCAACAGGACCAGGATCAGGACCAGAGATCAGAAACCGGACCTGCAAAGCTGCCCGGCGACGGTGACTAATGAGCTTCATCTGTGAGAGGAGGAGGAGGAGGAGGAGGAGGAGGAGGTGCAGGGAGGTCGGCTCACTCTTCATTAGGCTGTAATTGAATTTCCCTGACCTGCAGGGAGGATGTTCAGCTGCAGCTTCACAACTTCCCCGCTACGTTCAAGGTCAGCTCGGCTAATGGACTTCTTCCTCCGTGGATTTCCCTGCTCGCCATCTGTCATCTGCCCGTGCAGGTGAGCAGGTAGACGGAGGGGGTTACCACGGTAACGCTCAGTTCTGCGGAGGGCCGCCTTCAGACACGGAGCAGCTGGAACGGGCCTGAGCTCAACACATAAAACACAGAACCGACGTTAACACGCAGCACCTGAACGCAACAGCAGCGATGGATAGTCTGCTGTCAGACATCTGCTCTGCACCTGAACGCAGCACCGATGGATACTCTGCTGTCAGACATCTGCTATGCACATGAACGCAGCACCGATGGATACTCTGCTGTCACATGTCTGCTCTGCACCTGAATGCAGCAGGAGTGGATACTCTGCTGTCAGACGTCTGCTGTGCACCTGAATGCAGCAGGAGTGGATACTCTGCTGTCAGACATCTGCTCTGCACCTGAATGCAGCACCAATGGATACTCTGCTGTCAGACATCTGTGCTATGCACCTGAACGCAGCACCGATTGGATACTCTGCTGTCACACGTCTGCTCTGCACCTGAACGCAGCAACAGTAGATACTCTGCTGTCACATGTGTGCTGTGCACCTGAACGCAGCACCGATGGATACTCTGCTGTCAGACATCTGCTATGCACTTGAACGCAGCACCGATGGATACTCTGCTGTCAGACATCTGCTGTGCACTTGAACGCAGCACCGATGGATACTCTGCTGTCAGACATCTGCTGTGCACTTGAACGCAGCACCGATGGATACTCTGCTGTCAGACGTCTGCTCTGCACCTGAACGCAGCAGCGATGGATACTCTGCTGTCACACATCTGCTCTGCACCTGAACGCAGCAACAGTAGATACTCTGCTGTCACATGTGTGCTGTGCACCTGAACGCAGCAGCGATTGGATACTCTGCTGTCAGACGTCTGCTCTGCACCTGAACGCAGCAGCGATGGATACTCTGCTGTCAGACGTCTGCTGTGCACCTGAACGCAGCAGCGGTGGATACTCTGCTGTCAGACATCTGCTCTGCACCTGAACGCAGCAGCAGTGGATACTCTGCTGTCAGACGTCTGCTGTGCACCTGAACGCAGCAGCGGTGGATACTCTGCTGTCAGACATCTGCTGTGCACCTGAACGCAGCAGCGGTGGATACTCTGCTGTCAGACGTCTGCTGTGCACCTGAACGCAGCAGCGGTGGATACTCTGCTGTCAGACATCTGCTGTGCACCTGAACGCAGCAGCGGTGGATACTCTGCTGTCAGAAGTCTGCACTGCACCTGAACGCAGCAGCAGCGATGGATACTCTGGTATCAGACATCTGCTCTGCACCTGAACGCAGCAGCGATGGATATTCTGCTGTCAGACATCTGCTATGCACTTGAACACAGCACCGCTGGATACTCTGCTGTCAGACGTCTGCTCTGCACCTGAATGCAGCAGCGATGGATACTCTGCTGTCAGACGTCTGCTATGCACCTGAACTCAGCAGCGATGGATACTCTGCTGTCAGACGTCTGCTCTGCACCTGAACGCAGCAGCGATGGATATTCTGCTGTCAGACGTCTGCTGTGCACCTGAACGCAGCAGCGGGGGATACTCTGCTGTCAGACGTCTGCTATGCACCTGAACTCAGCAGCGATGGATACTCTGCTGTAAGACATCTGCTCTGCACCTGAATGCAGCAGCAGTGGATACTCTGCTGTCAGACATCTGCAATGCACCTGAATGCAGGACTCTTTTTGCAGCAGTGGATACTCTGCTGTCAGACATCTGCTGTGCACCTGAACGCAGCAGCGGTGGATACTCTGCTGTCAGACATCTGCAATGCACCTGAACGCAGCAGCGGTGGATACTCTGCTGTCAGACATCTGCTGTGCACCTGAACGCAGCAGCGGTGGATACTCTGCTGTCAGACATCTGCTGTGCACCTGAATGCAGCAACAGTGGATACTCTGCTGTCAGACGTCTGCTGTGCACCTGAACGCAGCAGCAGTGGATACTCTGCCGTCAGACGTCTGCTCTGCACCTGAACGCAGCAGCGGTGGATACTCTGCCGTCAGACGTCTGCTCTGCACCTGAACGCAGCAGCAGTGGATACTCTGCTGTCAGACGTTTGCTCTGCACCTGAACGCAGCAGCAGTGGATACTCTGCTGTCAGACATCTGCTCTGCACCTGAACGCAGCAGCGGTGGATACTCTGCTGTCAGACGTCTGCTCTGCACCTGAATGCAGCAGCAGTGGATACTCTGCTGTCAGACGTCTGCTCTGCACCTGAACGCAGCAGCGGTGGATACTCTGCTGTCAGACGTCTGCTGTGCACCTGAATGCAGCATGGGTGGATTCTCTGCTGTCAGAAGTCTGCACTGCACCTGAACGCAGCAGCAGCGATGGATACTCTGCTGTCAGACGTCTGCTCTGCACCTGAACGCAGCAGCGGTGGATACTCTGCTGTCAGACGTCTGCTCTGCACCTGAACGCAGCAGCGATGGATATTCTGCTGTCAGACGTCTGCTATGCACCTGAACGCAGCAGCGGTGGATACTCTGCTGTTAGACGTCTGCTCTGCACCTGAACGCATCAGCGGTGGATACTCTGCTTTCAGACGTCTGCTCTGCACCTGAACGCAGCAGCAGCGATGGATACTCTGCTGTCAGACGTCTGCTCTGCACCTGAACGCAGCAGCGGTGGATACTCTGCTGTCAGACGTCTGCTCTGCACCTGAACGCAGCAGCGGTGGATACTCTGCTGTCAGACGTCTGCTCTGCACCTGAACGCAGCAGCGGTGGATACTCTGCTGTCAGACGTCTGCTCTGCACCTGAACGCAGCAGCGGTGGATACTCTGCTGTCAGACGTCTGCTCTGCACCTGAACGCATCAGCGGTGGATACTCTGCTTTCAGACGTCTGCTCTGCACCTGAACGCATCAGCGGTGGATACTCTGCTGTCAGACATCTGCTCTGCACCTGAACGCATCAGCGGTGGATACTCTGCTTTCAGACGTCTGCTCTGCACCTGAACGCATCAGCGGTGGATACTCTGCTGTCAGACATCTGCTCTGCACATGAACGCATCAGCGGTGGATACTCTGCTTTCAGACGTCTGCTCTGCACCTGAATGCAGCAGCAGCGGTGGATACTCTGCTTTCAGACGTCTGCTCTGCACCTGAACGCAGCAGCGGTGGATACTCTGCTTTCAGACGTCTGCTCTGCACCTGAACGCATCAGCGGTGGATACTCTGCTTTCAGACGTCTGCTCTGCACCTGAACGCAGCAGCGGTGGATACTCTGCTGTTAGACGTCTGCACTGCACCTGAACGCATCAGCGGTGGATACTCTGCTTTCAGACGTCTGCTCTGCACCTGAACGCATCAGCGGTGGATACTCTGCTGTCAGACATCTGCTCTGCACCTGAACGCATCAGCGGTGGATACTCTGCTTTCAGACGTCTGCTCTGCACCTGAACGCATCAGCGGTGGATACTCTGCTGTCAGACATCTGCTCTGCACGTGAACGCATCAGCGGTGGATACTCTGCTGTCAGACGTCTGCTCTGCACCTGAACGCATCAGCAGTGGATACTCTGCTGTCAGACGTCTGCTATGCACCTGAACGCAGCAGCAGTGGATACTCTGCTGTCAGACGTCTGCTATGCACCTGAACGCAGCAGCAGCGATGAATACTCTGCTGTCAGACGTCTGCTATGCACCTGAACGCAGCAGCGGTGGATACTCTGCTGTCAGATATGTACTTTGCACCTGAACGCATCAGCGATGGATACTCTGCTGTCAGACGTCTGCTATGCACCTGAATGCAGCAGCGGTGGATACTCTGCTGTCAGACGTCTGCTATGCACCTGAATGCAGCGTGGGTGGATACTCTGCTGTCAGACGTCTGCTCTGCACCTGAACACAGCAGGGGTGGGTACTCAGGGATCAGACTGACCGCAGGACGTCTTGACAAAGCTGGGCGATGCGTTCCCCCCCCCCAAAAAAACCCTCCAGCTTTGTTGTGAAGGAAACATGTAAAATGTCAGAATGTTTGTCAGAATAAATGAAATGAGCGCCACCTTGTCCTCTCTGAGGACACGGCCTGTCCCTCCTGTGTCCTGTTTAGAACGTTGACTCTCTGAAGCTGTTTACGGCGAAAACATCTGACCCAGAATTAGAGGAGATGTGAGGACACGGAGGAAAGCAGCTCTTTTAGGAAAAGTGATGGTTGTGGTGTGATGAACTCCGCCTTTCCTCGTCTCGGTGAATCGCCTCCTCTGCTGTCTGAATGAAGCCAGAGCTGAGTGGGTGGTGTGATGGCGGCCGTGGAGAATCGGTGGAGTGAAGCGCTTTTAGGCCGGCAGCATGAAAGTGTCAGAAATGAAAACGTTTCTGTTTAAACATCCTGATCTGGTCCGGCTCCTCACGGACAGGTTGTTACAGGACGGTTGGGGGAAGGTTTCCTTGGTGACCTTTCCTCAGGCATGTTCTGTTGGCACCATTACGGAGTTCTGTCCAGATGTTGCAGCAGGATGAGCTGCACCGGCGTGTCCCCGGGAACCAGGGATCCTCCGCTTCACTGATCTCCTCCGTTCTGAAGTGAGCGGCTGTCGCCGTCATGTCTGGACATCTTTCACCACACGACTTTACTTCAGCACACTTACTGTCAGACTCTGGTAACTGACTGGTTAGAACTGAATTTCATTTTAATAGAAGAGGTGATTTTGTGTCTAACTTTTATATTGTAAAGTTTGATCTGAAGAGAATGTGATGTAGTTTTTACAGAGAGATGGTTTTAGAATATAGTTTAGAATATATACATATAGAATATATATAAAGCCTTTATAGCATTTTTCCCTCAACCCAGTTAAATAGAAGTCGCCCACAGCCGCAAATATTTCATGGCCTTTTTTCAAAAAACAACTTATAATTTTGATCAACTCTAACTTTCGGAAATTGGGCATTTAAAAATGGCAACAACAGTTTTATGTAGACTTTTAGGTTTTGGAAAACAAAACAACGGAAGAGGATTAGGGCCACTGTAGAAAAAAATTAAATTAAATTCTACAAAAAAGTCAGAACTTTTACTTTTTTCAGAAATTGAACAAAATAATCCTGAAAATTTCTTTTAATATTCTGGAAAAAGTATAAATTCTGACTTTTCTCTCAGAATCTTTTTCTTCAGTGCCCCTAATCTTCTGTAAAAAACAAAAAAATAAGGGGGGGGGGGTTAGTTCCATTTTCCTTTATGGGATTTTGCTCTTCTGAGACCGTGTGTTGCAGAAGAAGCCCATAATGAGAAGAGAAACAGATGTAGAAAAAAACATTCCTGGTGTTTTTACTTGTAAAAATATAGATCAATTATTCCAATGAAACACTGCTAAAACCTACATTTGTCATCAACTTTATGTCTAAATATTACTCGGTTCTTTATTGTTTTTAGTCGATGTTATATTGAGCCGTTGTGGACGGTCCAACGAGCCACTTGTGGCTCTAAAGCTGCAGGTTGCAGAGCCCTGCTTTACAGTAACCATGGCTACACAAAGTGCTTCACAGTAGGGTCAGCAGACAAAGAGATAACGAAACAAACATCACAAAATGCAGAGTTAAAGGCAGAGTCCGGAGTCTCCCCACCGTTCAAACTGAGCCCCTCCCTCTCAGACTAATGGCCGCCTCATTCTTCAGCCTATTCAGCTTCACCGACTCCTTCAGAGCTCAGAAGCGGTAAAAGCCAAACTAATATTAACCTGGTTTTACAACGTGCACTATCTAAAGCTCTTTCCTTTTTTCAGTGCAGATTCTACCATTTATCTTTCTGTTTTTTTATTAAACAAAACTCCTTTGGGTGCATAAACCTAGCAGTAAACTTTTGGAACTCTGAAATACAAATAACCAAAATGCATTAGGTGCATGATACCTAATCTCGGCCACGCAGGCAGTATTCAGAGCTGTAGATTTCACTATAGTTTGGAATGTTGTGAAGAATCTGAGCTGACCCGCTGTAGCCTGGGTAGGGATGCTGAGGAAGATAGGGATGCTGGAGAGGGTAGGGATGCTGGGGAAGATAGGGATGCTGGGGAGGGTAGGGATGCTGAGGAAGATAGGGATGCTGGGGAGGGTAGGGATGCTGGGGAGGGTAGGGATGCTGGGGAGGGTAGGGATGCTGGGGAGGGTAGGGATGCTGAGGAAGATAGGGATGCTGGGGAGGGTAGGGATGCTGGGGAGGGTAGGGATGCTGAAGAAGATAGGGATGCTGAAGAAGGTAGGGATGCTGAAGAAGGTAGGGATGCTGAAGAAGGTAGGGATGCTGAGGAAGGTAGGGATGCTGAAGAAGGTAGGGATGCTGAGGAAGGTAGGGATGCTGAGGAGGGTAGGGATGCTGAAGAAGGTAGGGATGCTGAGGAAGGTAGGGATGCTGAAGAAGGTAGGGATGCTGAGGAAGATAGGGATGCTGAGGAAGATAGGGATGCTGAAGAAGGTAGGGATGCTGAGGAAGGTAGGGATGCTGAAGAAGGTAGGGATGCTGAAGAAGGTAGGGATGCTGAGGAAGGTAGGGATGCTGAGGAGGGTAGGGATGCTGAGGAAGATAGGGATGCTGGGGAGGGTGGGGATGCTGAGGAAGGTAGGGATGCTGAGGAGGGTAGGGATGCTGAGGAAGATAGGGATGCTGAGGAGGGTAGGGATGCTGAAGAAGATAGGGATGCTGAAGAAGATAGGGATGCTGAGGAAGATAGGGATGCTGAGGAGGGTAGGGATGCTGAAGAAGATAGGGATGCTGAAGAAGATAGGGATGCTGAGGAGGGTAGGGATGCTGAGGAAGATAGGGATGCTGAGGAGGGTAGGGATGCTGAAGAAGATAGGGATGCTGAAGAAGATAGGGATGCTGAGGAAGGTAGGGATGCTGAAGAAGGTAGGGATGCTGAGGAAGGTAGGGATGCTGAGGAAGGTAGGGATGCTGAGGAGGGTAGGGATGCTGAGGAAGATAGGGATGCTGAAGAAGGTAGGGATGCTGAGGAAGGTAGGGATGCTGAAGAAGGTAGGGATGCTGAAGAAGGTAGGGATGCTGAGGAAGGTAGGGATGCTGAGGAAGATAGGGATGCTGAAGAAGGTAGGGATGCTGAGGAAGATAGGGATGCTGGGGAGGGTAGGGATGCTGAGGAAGATAGGGATGCTGAGGAGGGTAGGGATGCTGAGGAAGGTAGGGATGCTGAGGAGGGTAGGGATGCTGAAGAAGATAGGGATGCTGAAGAAGGTAGGGATGCTGAGGAAGGGTAGGGATGCTGAGGAGGGTAGGGATGCTGAAGAAGGTAGGGATGCTGAAGAAGGTAGGGATGCTGAGGAGGGTAGGGATGCTGAGGAAGATAGGGATGCTGAGGAGGGTAGGGATGCTGAAGAAGATAGGGATGCTGAAGAAGATAGGGATGCTGAGGAGGGTAGGGATGCTGAAGAAGATAGGGATGCTGGGGAGGGTAGGGATGCTGAAGAAGATAGGGATGCTGGGGAGGGTAGGGATGCTGAAGAAGATAGGGATGCTGAGTAGGGTAGGGATGCTGAAGAAGGTAGGGATGCTGGGGAGGGTAGGGATGCTGAAGAAGATAGGGATGCTGAGGAGGGTAGGGATGCTGAAGAAGATAGGGATGCTGGGGAGGGTAGGGATGCTGAAGAAGATAGGGATGCTGAGGAGGGTAGGGATGCTGAAGAAGATAGGGATGCTGGGGAGGGTAGGGATGCTGAGGAAGATAGGGATGCTGAAGAAGGTAGGGATGCTGAAAAAGGTAGGGATGCTGAAGAAGGTAGGGATGCTGAAGAAGATAGGGATGCTGAGGAGGGTAGGGATGCTGAAGAAGGTAGGGATGCTGAGGAAGGTAGGGATGCTGAGGAGGGTAGGGATGCTGAGGAGGGTAGGGATGCTGAGGAGGGTAGGGATGCTGAGGAGGGTAGGGATGCTGAGGAAGGTAGGGATGCTGAGGAAGGTAGGGATGCTGAGGAAGGTAGGGATGCTGAGGAAGGTAGGGATGCTGAGGAGGGTAGGGATGCTGAAGAAGGTCGGGATGCTGAGGAGGGTAGGGATGCTGAGGAGGGTAGGGATGCTGAGGAGGGTAGGGATGCTGAGGAAGGTAGGGATGCTGAAGAAGGTAGGGATGCTGAGGAGGGTAGGGATGCTGAGGAGGGTAGGGATGCTGAAGAAGGTCGGGATGCTGAGGAGGGTAGGGATGCTGAGGAGGGTAGGGATGCTGAGGAGGGTAGGGATGCTGAAGAAGGTAGGGATGCTGAGGAGGGTAGGGATGCTGAAGAAGGTAGGGATGCTGAGGAAGATAGGGATGCTGAGGAAGGTAGGGATGCTGAAGAAGATAGGGATGCTGAGGAGGGTAGGGATGCTGAAGAAGGTAGGGATGCTGAGGAAGGTAGGGATGCTGAGGAAGGTAGGGATGCTGAGGAGGGTAGGGATGCTGAGGAAGGTAGGGATGCTGAGGAGGGTAGGGATGCTGAGGAGGGTAGGGATGCTGAGGAGGGTAGGGATGCTGAGGAAGGTAGGGATGCTGAAGAAGATAGGGATGCTGAGGAGGGTAGGGATGCTGAAGAGGGTCAGGATGCTGAGGAAGGTAGGGATGCTGAAGAAGATAGGGATGCTGAGGAGGGTAGGGATGCTGAGGAGGGTAGGGATGCTGAGGAGGGTAGGGATGCTGAGGAAGGTAGGGATGCTGAAGAAGATAGGGATGCTGAGGAGGGTAGGGATGCTGAGGAGGGTAGGGATGCTGAGGAAGGTAGGGATGCTGAAGAAGATAGGGATGCTGAGGAGGGTAGGGATGCTGAGGAAGGTAGGGATGCTGAGGAAGGTAGGGATGCTGAGGAGGGTAGGGATGCTGAAGAAGGTAGGGATGCTGAGGAGGGTAGGATTGGAGGACATAGTCAGGTACTGGTGGATGGTCTGGTGAACATAGTTAGGGACTGGAGGATGTACTGGAGGACGTAGTCTGGGACTGGGGGATGGACTGGAGGACGTAGACCGGGACTGGAGGATGTACTGGAGGACGTAGTCTGGGACTGGAAGATGGACTGGAGGACGTAGTCCGTCACTGGGGGATGGACTGGAGGACGTAGTCCGGGACTGGAGGATGGACTTGAGGACGTAGTCCGGGACTGGAGGATGGTCTGGAGGACGTGGTCCGGGACTGGTGGATGGATTGGAGGACATAGTCCGGGACTGGTGGATGGACTGGAGGACATAGTTCAGGACTGGAGGATGGACTGGAGGACGTAGTCCAGGACTGGTGGATGGACTGGTGAACGTAGTCCGGCACTGGGGGATGGACTGGAGGACGTAGTCCGGGACTGGAGGATGGACTTGAGGACGTAGTCCGGGACTGGTGGATGGACTGGAGGACGTAGTCTGGGACTGGAAGATGGACTGGGGGACGTAGTCCGGCACTGGGGGATGGACTGGAGGACGTAGTCCGGGAGTGGAGGATGGACTTGAGGACGTGGTCCGGGACTGGTGGATGGATTGAAGGACATAGTCCGGGACTGGTGGATGGACTGGAGGACATAGTTCAGGACTGGAGGATGGACTGGAGGACGTAGTCCGGGACTGGTGGATGGACTGGTGAACGTAGTCCGGGATTTGAGGATTGACTGGAGGACGTAGTCCGGGACTGGTGGATGGACTGGTGAACGTAGTCGGGGACTGGAGGACGCAGTCCGTGATTGTAGGACGTAGTCCGGGACTGGGGGATGGACTGGAGGACGTAGTCCGGGACTGGTGGATGGACTGGTGAACGTAGTCGGGGACTGGAGGACGTAGTCCATGATTGGAGGACGTAGTCTGGGACTGGAGGATGGATTGGAGGACGTAGTCCGGGACTGGAGGATGGACTGGAGGATGTCCGAGGACTGGTGGATGGACTGGTGAACGTAGTCGGGGACTGGAGGACGTATCCCAGGATTGGAGGACGTAGTCCAGGATTGGAGGACGTAGTCCGGGACTGGAGGATGGACTGGAGGACGTAGTCCGGGACTGGTGGATGGACTGGTGAACGTAGTCCGGGACTGGAGGACGTATCCCAGGATTGGAGGACGTAGTCCAGGATTGGAGGACGTAGTCCGGGACTGGAGGATGGACTGGAGGACGTAGTCCGGGACTGGTGGATGGATTGGAGGACGTAGTCCGGGACTGGAGGATGGACTGGAGGACGTAGTCCTGGACTGGAGGACGTAGTCCTGGACTGGAGGACGTAGTCCAGGATTGGAGGACGTAGTCCGGGACTGGACGATGGACTGGAGGACGTAGTCCTGGACTGGAGGACGTAGTCCAGGATTGGAGGACGTAGTCCGGGACTGGAGGATGGACTGGAGGACGTAGTCCGGGACTGGAGGACGTAGTCCAGGATTGGAGGACGTAGTCCGGGACTGGTGGATGGACTGTTGAACGTAGTCCGGGACTGGAGGACGTAGTCCATGATTGAAGGACGTAGTCCGGGACTGGTGGATGGACTGGAGGACGTAGTCCGGGACTGGAAGATGGACTGGAGGACGTAGTCCATGATTGAAGGAGGTAGTCCGGGACTGGTGGATGGACTGGAGGATGTAGTCAGGGACTGGAAGATGGACTGGAGGACGTAGTCTGGGACTGCAAGATGGACTGGAGGACGTAGTCCAGGACTGGAAGATGGACTGGATGACGTAGTCCGGGACTGGAACATTAACTGGTAAACGTGGTCGGGGACTGGAGGACGAAGTTCAGGATTGGAGGACGTAGTCCGGGACTGGTGGATGGACTGGAGGACGTAGTCCGGGACTGGAAGATGGACTGGAGGACGTAGTCCATGATTGAAGGACGTAGTCCGGGACTGGTGGATGGACTGGAGGACGTAGTCCGGGACTGGAAGATGGACTGGAGGACGTAGTCTGGGACTGGAAGATGGACTGGAGGACGTACTCCGGGACTGGAAGATGGACTGGTAAATGTAGTGGGGGACTGGAGGACGTATCCCAGGATTGGAGGACGTAGTCCAGGATTGGAGGACGTAGTCCAGGATGTGGAGGATGGACTGGTGAACCTAGTTAGGGACTGGAGGACGCAGTCCATGATTGGAGGACGTAGTCCGGGACTGGGGGATGGACTGGAGGACGTAGACCGGGACTGGAGGATGTACTGGAGGACGTAGTCGGGGACTGGAGGACGTATCCCAGGATTGGAGGACATAGTCCGGGACTGGTAGATGGTCTGGAGGACGTGGTCCGGGTATGGTGGATGGACTGGAGGACGTAGTCTGGGACTGGAAGATGGACTGGTAAACGTAGTCGGGGACTGGAGGATGGACTGGAGGACGTAGTCTGGGACTGGAAGATGGACTGGTAAACGTAGTCGGGGACTGGAGGATGGACTGGAGGACGTAGTCTGGGAATGGAAGATGGACTGGTAAACGTAGTCGGGGACTGGAGGATGTATCCCAGGATTGGAGGACGTAGTCCGGGACTGGAGGATGGACTGGAGGACGTAGTCTGGGACTGGAAGATGGACTGGTAAACGTAGTCGGGGACTGGAGGATGTATCCCAGGATTGGAGGACGTAGTCCAGGATTGGAGGACGTAGTCCGGGACTGGTGGATGGACTGGTGAACGTAGTCCGGGACTGGAGGATGGACTTGAGGACGTAGTCCGGGACTGGTGGATGGACTGGAGGACGTAGTCCGGGACTGGTGGATGGACTGGAGGACGTAGTCTGGGACTGGTGGATGGACTGGAGGACGTAGTCTGGGACTGGAAGATGGACTGGTGAACGTTGTCCGGGACTGGAAGATGGACTGGTGAACGTAGTCCGGGACTGGAAGATGGACTGGTGAACGTAGTCCGGGACTGGAAGATGGACTGGAGGACGTAGTCCGGGACTGGAGTTCGCCTCGTCCTCTTAGTGACACTGACCCCATGGAGCCCTCCCACCGTTACATTTCTCACCCCTTTGACCACTAAAAGCTTTTCTACGTCCCCCCCCACACACACACAAACAGTCCTCCTCAAAATTATAATACCCTCCAATTACAGAAGGAAAAAAATCAGCTCAGTGAAATAAGTTAAAATTGACAAAAGTGATTATAAATAAAGATTTTATGAAAATCATGACATTGAATTTGCATTGTGGTTTGAGAGAAATATTTAAAACACAAAAATAAAACAACTATCTGTTGACAGGTATGTTGGTCCACTGTTCATGCGAAAGGTGCTCTAATGTGTCTGGGACAGTTTATTTGTTTTTTTCAATTATTATTTCAAACCACATCAAAAAGCAACATTTTCTTTCACTAGATTATAATTTTGTGCATTTTTATTTATTATTAGTTTCTTGTTGTTTGAATGAACTGGTGAATGGCCTGTACTTATGTCGCACTTTTCTAGCCATACTGAGCACTCAAGGTGATCTTACACTGCAGGTCGCATTCACCCAGTCACACACACCATCACACACACATACACAATCACACACACAATCACACACACATACACACAATCACACACACCATCACACACACATACACACAATCACACACACCATCACACACCATCACACACACATACACACCATCACACACACAATCACACACACCATCACACACCATCACACACACATACACACAATCACACACACCATCACACACACATACACACAATCACACACACCATCACACACACACATACACACAATCACACACACCATCACACACACATACACACATACATACACTCGTACACCCACACATACACACAATCACACACACAATCACACAACATACATACACACATACATACACACAAACATACATACAAACATACATACATACACACATACATACACACAAACATACATACACACATACATACATACATACACTCGTACACACGTACATACACACACACATACATACACACACATCTGGAGGCATGTAACCACACTAACCAATCACCAGGGAGCACTTCTGCGTTCGTGTAGCAGGGATGCATGTCGGGCCTCCACAGACAACCCGTGGGTATAAATCCAGCTTAGCACATTTCTCTTTCCCAGCTTAAAACTGTCAGGCCAAAAGACAAACATGAAAACCCAAAACCATCTAGTTTAAGCCTGCAGTGTTACCTGAAGACAGAATTACAGCCTAATGAGTTGGACAAGAACACAAAGGGTTGATGGAGACTGTCCTATTCTTATCTTACGCCAAGTGCAGAATGAAATGGGTTTAATGTCTGCAAGACTAAACGCACTGAGTTGCTGACATGTGATTGGCTGGTTAGATATTGGTGTTAACAGGGAGTTGATCAGGTGGATAGGAAATGCTTCTTTTTTCCCTAAGTTTCCTGAATCTTCCACAGTGAAGCTGATGATTGCTGCAGTGAATAATTAGTTTCTTTGTGTTTAATCAGAACCTTCATAATTAGAGAGTTGCAGCAGTTCTGGCAGTGATTCCCAGAGCAGATCCTCCCGGTTAACCACAGACAGACTGAGGGACACTTTGATGGACAGCAGCCTCACTCTGCTCCTGATTACCGCTCTCTGATCGGTTTGCTCAGCTTTAATCAAAGCTGATGGGATCTGCTCTTGTCCAAACACTGTTGTGTTGTGGCTTGTCTGCAGAGGTGATGATGTTTGACTGAAGGGGATGGGCTGTCGATCGCTCTGACTCAGGAAACAGTCATTGACAGGAGAGAGAGAGGATGGGAGGGAGAGTCAGAGGTCTGCTGGGATCAGGAGCTGATGAAGAGGATCAGGAGCTGATGAAGAGGAGCAGGATCTGGAGATTAAGTGGGAGAAGAGGCTTTGGTGTGCAGTGATAAGGACGCTCTGAGGCTTTGTATCTGCTGCAGTTTCAACTGTGAAGGTGTGAAAGGACGGCTGTGTTTCCCTCATACCAACCTTGAATAATTCACTATCCAATTAGTGGCAGAGTGGGGGGGTTCCTTTGTACCAGTGGGCCATTTGTAAGAAGCACGATGAAGGAGGACTGGCAGAGGTGATATTCTTTTACTGAAGAGACTGTCTGCCTTCATTCTGATAATAATGACTCCCTTTTTAGACTGGAAGCTTTTCACTGTTAAATTTATGCAGAAACAAAGAAGTCAGAGGAAAGATGAGCTACGTTTGCTGCTCCTGTTGTTGGAATAACGAGCATAAAGTTTCTCTGAAGGCTTCATGTTCTTCTTTATGGCTGCTGCCAAGAACGATTAAATCATAACCAAATGAAGGCATCACTCTGTAAAGATGAGCCATTGGATGGAAAATGGGAAGAAAGCCGATCAGCTCGCACAGGGCTCCAGACTCATTTTTCACCAGGACCCCTACCAGCGGCCCCCAACCTCAATTTTTAGGAGCACTAACAGAAACTTTAGGGGCGAACACCGAAATTGACTTGCAAAGCAAATATTCACATTTTCTCTCATTTTCACTGTATTACTGATAAATACGCTGCAAAAAATCCAATCTTATCAAGTATATTTTTCTAATTTCTAGTCAAAATATCTCATTACACTTAAAATAAGACAAAATAACCTGAAGTGAAACATTTCAGAGAGATAAAGGAACTTGTTTTAAGGAAATGCATCTTAATTCAATAAAATCTGATCAAGAAAATTTAGCTTTTCCTACTGGCAGATGTTTTTGCTTGTTATAAGCACCTGCCCACGCCCCACCTCCCCCAACCCAACCCGCCCATGCCCCCTCCTCCTGCACCCCCCACCCCCCTCCAGCTTCCAGCCTACACTCCCCAATCCCACACACACCCGAGCCCCCAACCCACCCCCTCACATCCCACCCCTCTCCCAGCCCACACACCCCACTCCCACACACACACCCGTGCCCCCAACCCACCCACCCACATCCCACCCTCTCCCAGCCCACACACCCCTCCCCCCCCCCAACCCCCACCCACCCACATCCCACCCTCTCCCAGCCCACACACCCTACTCCCACACACACCCGAGCCCCCAACCTACCCCCCCACATCCCACCCTCTCCCAGCCCACACACCCCCCGAGCCCCCAACCCAGCCCCTCACATCCCACCCTCTCCCAGCCCACACACCCCACTCCCACACACACCTGTGCCCCCAACCCACCCACCCACATCCCCTCCCTCTTCCAGCCCACACACCCCGAGCCCCCAAACCACCCACACACACACACCGCTCCTCCCCACTCACCTCCCCCTCCACACACATCCCAGACACACACCCCCCACCCCCTCCTGCACGGTCCTCCCTCCTGTCATTCTCCAACTTTCTCTCTCTCCAACACCAATCCTTGTACACCTGCATGCACCCACTGATACACACCTCGTCCCTCCTACACCTTATAGATTTCCCCTTTCTTTTTGACATTTTAAAACGTGGTATTGATCTATTTTACTAACAAAATCTAGAGAATATTTTATTCTGTTATGAAATCTCGCGAGAATTCACAAAATATGGTCAGATTTTTTAACAGAACATTGAAATCGCACAAGATTTTGTAAGTGAAATTGATCGATACCGTGTTTTTAAATATTGGCAAATGAAAATATAGTTATATTCCAGTGTATTGATTTGTTTTCCCACCCTTATTTTTCAAAGTGTCAGAAACGAATAACAAACTGCTATTTGCAATAGCTGCTTAATTTTTTTCACCTTTAATATTGGTATCGACATCGGTTATTGGCCACATGAGTTTTAAAATATCGGCATATCGGATATTGGGCAAAATTCCAATATGGTGCATCCCTAGTTTACAGGCTCCCTTTGAGGCGGACTGGTGATTTGAAGTTTGTCTGACTGATAAAAGGTCCATGCAGCCAACGTCACCCTCTGGGTGGGATTCATCGTGTTGCTGCAGTTGGAGAAAAGATTGACGTCCCAGAAGAAGCCACAGCTTTGACTGCTGAATAGACTTTATGAATCTGTCATGTTGGGAAACGTCCTCTCTGACAGTGAACCAGGGAGGGTTATGCATCTGTAATTCCCTCTCAGGGCATGGTGATGTTGGTAAAATGATGAGTACCATAACTTCAAAGGAAAGGCTGGTGTTTGCCAGAAGCTTAATGACTGCAGATGTTAGGAGGCTTGATTTCATTCCTCTTTTATGCCTCACAGTTGGGTCGCTTCTCCTGAGGCCAACAGTTTGTCTGATGACTGCAGAAAATAAAGTGAGTGACGAAGAGGTTGAAGGGTTTTTTGTCTGGGTCATAATGTATGGTGACTTGCAGGTCTGAAGGAGACCATGTCTTGGAGCAGAGGCAGCTGGTTTGGTTCCTCTGTGAGTTGGTAATGGAGACTTTTCTGAAACTGTTTCCAGGTCCTAATCATTTAGTTCTGCTGTGTCTTCTCTTCTTTCTCCAGAACACCTGAAGGTGGCGCTAGAGGAATACATGGTACGGTTGCCAAAGGTCCGCATCCTGAGGACCAAGAAAAGGGAAGGTCTGATCCGGACTCGCCTACTTGGAGCTGCTGCTGCTAAGGGAGAGGTCATTACCTTCCTGGACTCTCACTGTGAGGCTAACGTCAACTGGCTGCCTCCATTACTGGGTGAGGAAGACTTCCCATGGTCCCAGTTCTCTGATGGGTCAGGGTGCCTTCACTGCTGACCAGTTTAATCCAGTTAAAATGGGTGTCTGTGGTATTTAGTCATGAACATGATGATGTTCTGATTGGTTGGTGTTCTGGGTGCAGCCCCACCTCATTTCAGAGTCAGAGATTCAGTTTTTATTCAGGAATTTGGGGCGGGGTACCGAGAAGTCCCCATCAGGACCGTACCACAGCAAAGCTGAGGCTGATTTCCACAGTTTTGACCTGCATTGCTGGCCAGGCTTTCACCTCTGCTTACGGGACCACACCAAAACTCATCCAGCTGACCTGGATGAGTTCCTCCCCGGGGCCCTCACACCTGTGGACATGGATCAGCAGCCTTCTGGACCTAATGTTCAGACAAACAGGACACAGAAGTCCTCATCAGGTGACCCAGTTTCACACAGCCCCCCTCCAGTCTGGACCTCCGGCTGGCACAGGACAGAACCTGAAACATGGTGAAGCTGCTGCCAAGAGCCTCCTGAGCACCAACCAAACATCCTCAGATCCCACTCCCTTAATGCCATTTTTCCTAGTTTTCCAAATCACAAACTTGGACTGCCCTGAAATAATATTCAGTAATGTATATATTTACTTTTTGCAGAACACAGTGGACCATAAACAAAGTAACACAAGGAAAACTGAACTCCAAACCGTGTAAAGATCAACTCCAAAAACTAAACAAACCTGCCAGACGTGAGCACTGAACAAACAAGTGATATAGAGTTTCTACATCACCTCCCCTGCCCCAGGATGGGGGTGTACCAGATACCCGTTCATAGCTATGGCCCCATGAACAGTCCTCCACTGGAGGTCACACACCCATTTTTCAATGGGAGGTTTGTTCAGGGACCTCCAACAGCCCCTTGGGGTTGGTTCTGTGCCAGAAAACTCAGTCCTCCTGGACATCTTGACTCCTGACAGGGACCATAAATTTTAAAACCTTAAAGGCCTCCTTCCACTGAAAAGCCGTTTAACTTGCTCCTTCTGAAATACGGAGGGTTTCCCCTTGTTTACTTACACATGCTGACTTGCTAGCGTTGCGTTGCCCCCAGTCAGCTGTGCTTTCTCATCAGAGAAACAATACGAAGAAAAGAGCGAATCGGGAACAGCCTCGCACTTCTACGTCACATTGCAAATAGCGTATCCCACGTGGGGTTTCTATCTGTCCATTGGAAGGCAGGTAACCCTCCACTACACACTAGAAGTAAAGACGGCACGACTGTAGCTTCGGAGTTGAGAAGCTAATTAGCTAACTGTTTGTTAGCATGGTGGAACAAACTTGTTTGTCGGCTCTATTTCCTGTCTGTAACAAAATAAGAGCGGAGGGCGGAGCTTCCTTCATACACTGATGGGAGGCAGCCAATCAGACGGAAATTCATGAGAAGGACCCGGAAAAGCTGCCGTTGGACCACAAGCCTCTCTTCTAGTATACAAATACAGCTGGATACAAAGATACCAGAAGGTTTTTTTAAACAGAAACGATGCAGAATGCATTCAATAATAATGGAGAACACAGAAATATTAATGACATCACCATGGAAGTACAACTTTAAAGGAATATTCTACCCACAGAATGATGTAACTTTATTTTCCACTTCCCCTCATGGTGAGAAAGACTCTGGAGCACTTTTTTAATATCTCAAATGCAGCCGGTGATCAGGAAGGTTTCTAGTTTCCCCCCAACTTTCATATAATGGAGTTCACCGGGGTCTGAGCCAAAAAGGTCCATAAAAGTCCACAAAAACTTGTCATTATTCCTCCATACTGCTCGTCCAATGTAATCCAAGTGTCCTGAGTGGGTAGCGTCCAGAATTTACTGGAAACCATCATTTAGTAGATTTTAGAGCCTAAACAGTACTACATCAGTACTACATCACATCTCGTGTGAGCACGCTGATGCGCATTCACGAAAACTACGGAAGCCGTGGCAGACAAGATCGCGCGTTCTCCTTTTCTTTCTTTCTTTGTTTCTTTTTTTTTTCTTTTCTCGTCTTTTCTCATTTTTTCTCTTTTTTTACTTGTCCTGTCCAGCATCATAGCAGCAGAATGGAAATCTGATTGCTTTATTGTGTTGAACAGTTTTGCTTTGCCAAGGGGAGCTTCATGAACATAAGGCTCCCCTGGATATCCTGTTTATTAATTTCATTTCTTTAATTAAACATTTGTCTATAACAGCATTCCATTTCATACTGCTGGGCTTGACAAGGGAGAAATGAAAGTTAACAGAGGTAATGATAGAAAGTGGAACAGAGAGAAAGGAGTATGGAAGAGGAAGAGAGAGAGAGAGAGAGAGAGAGAAATAGAAAACATGAATCCACTTCCACAGTTCACTGGTACATCTGTACAGAAATCCCTAAACAACATTCCAAGGTCTCTGTCGGAAAACAAAACAAGCAATCCCCTACAGGAGGACCTGCAGGTGGCTTAAATATCCTCAGATCATACAAACACACGCAGAACTACGCAGAGAAGAGGTAAAACCTAGTCATCGCAATGAGAAGTAGAGAAGAGGTACAACCTAGTCAGAGCAATGGGAAGTAGAGAAGAGGTACAACCTAGTCAGAGCAATGGGAAGTAGAGAAGAGGTACAACCTAGTCAGAGCAATGGGAAGTAGAGAAGAGGTACAACCTAGTCAGCGCAATGGGAAGTAGAGAAGAGGTACAACCTAGTCAGCGCAATGGGAAGCAGTGTCACAGTATCAACATGCATAATAAAGGGTGCTCCGTGGTGATACAGTCATGCAGATGCATCCTCGTCTCTGCAAGGAGGAGGAAGCCCGCAAAGCTCACTACCCAGGCCCCCAGCAGTCACTAGGGGGCCCAGATCCGAGCCACCTCCTCAAACCCAGGAGGACCCCCCAGACGACACCCCCCCAGGACAGAGCAGCCCCCACCCCGACGTCCCTGCCCCACACACTTGACACCAGTGCGCTACTACTGCTACCACCCCCCTACACCACCACCACACTCACTCCCTCCCCACCCACTACCCCAACACCACCTAAACCACCCCCACCCCCCCCACCCCGGGCCCCAACCCCCCCCCACCCCGCCCGCCCCACATAACACACCCCCCACACACATGCACACCACTCGCTCCGCCCTCCAACCTTACATACCCACACTCACTCCTCCCTCCATCCCCAACACCCTCCTCCCTCTGGCCTCCACACATACCCCCCACCTCCTGATACCCTCTAATACACACATTCACTCCGTCCACACACCTGCACCGACCCCTCCCTCCACCCACCACATACGCCCCCACCTCCCTATACCCCCAGTACCCCATACACCCCCCCCATACATGTCCGGCCCCACCCTTCACCCTGACCTGTCACACTCCCGCCCTTCTTTCTTCAGACCCTCACGACCATCCCCACCAGACACTCACAAGCATGCGCCTCCCTCCCCCGTCCCCCCTTTCCTCCAACCACTTACCCACATCTCCTCCCTCTTCCAGCCCAAATTCCCCCTCCCACATTTCTTCTTTCACATTCTCATTCATTTGTCCTCATACACCCACCTCACTCTTACCCTTGCCTCCATGCCTCCTGAGTGGTAGCCCAAGCCAGGGAAGGAGCCGCGAACTCCAAGCCCCCGGCACATTCACCCCCAACCCACCCACACCCGGAGGCAGCAGGCCAGGCATCCCCCGAGCCAGCAGATCCCCCGCAATGCAGCCGGCCATGACCGCTAGCACGAGAAGCAGCCACTGCCCCCCCTTCCCCCAGTAGCGCCCGAGAGACCTGGGTAGAGAAGGACCCTGTTCCCCCCGCACTCATGACTGTGTGTAAGATGTGTGTTGTTTACAGTTAAAACTGAGGGTCAGTACCAAGTCATGTCGATAGTGGGGTCACGTAGGTGGTATGACCACCCAACCCCCCTCCCTCCTTCCACACGCTATATGGCCCGCCTCCCAGAAGTGGTTGTGAGCTGTCGTTATTTTATGTGTTTAGGTGTCTAAGTGTGGTTAAAACTGGGGAGCAGGCTGTCTCTAGATGCAGCAAACAGAAGCACTTTCGTCCCCCCCCCCCTCACCACGCCCTCTTGACACACGCCTTCCTCAAGACCCTACATGTGTGAGTGTAAGGTAGAGCAGAGGGGGAGAGAAGTCTTGGGAAGGGAGGCCAGGGGGGGGTGAGTTCCCCCCTGGAAGATGAGCCGTTACCGGCATTAGGTACACCTGCCTTACGGGATCCCTCCAGGGCAGAAGGGGGCAGGCATGGCGCCCGACCAACCCAGGTCAGGGAGGGGGGACAGGGACCAGAGCGAACGAGGTCAGCGGAGGGGCCAGAGTTGCAGGCCCACCTTCCCCAGGCCCTGCAGACCCCCCAAGAGGCACGCAGATCTGCTTTTATTTATTTATTTATACTGATATATAGATACACACACATACATACATTTTTTCCCCTCCCCCATTCTATCCTATCACCCCCACACCTTACCCCAAACAACCCACAACATTACCCCTGCCAACACTCCCCCATCCCATCCACATCCTCCCCTCCCGCCCCTCCCACGTAGCCAGCTAGTCCCCGCACATCCGCCCTTCTGGACCCCATGCCCCCCTCTCCTTTACACAAGCCCGCACCCCCACCCCGGCTGTGACATACACAATCCTCCAACCGTGCCAGAAGCCACCAGCCCATACACCCTCTCACACCACCCTCATGCTGCCCCGCATCCCATCCCCTCACAGATCCACCTCCGCTCCTCACCCAAACCCCTCCCACCCGACACACACAAACCCCACCAATGCACCCCCACCACCCACACTTAAACATTCTTCTACCATGCACCCTCACCCACCCCCTCACCCCCATACACTCCCACAGGCAACTATACACACACACCCTCCTGCACTCATGCCCCCCTCCAGGCATACACCCACCCACATACACCATGAATGGGGACCACAGGGCCACCAACCCTCCCCCACGCCACAAGCCCACCCCACCCAGCCCCCGAACCAGTGGAGACCAACCCACACAAATGAATTTGTGCAGGTCAGTCCCAACCCACACATCAGCCGGGCAGGACAGGCACCCGGCGCAGAAAAGACCCGGCCACCCCGCAACCCCCCCCCCCCCCCACACCACCAACACCCCCCCCCGCCCACCCCACCCCCCCCCCCCCACCCCCACACCCCCCCCCCCACCCCCCCCCCACCCCACACATACACCCTGACTGACACACACACACATAGCAGAGGCGCCCCGGCCCCCGGTGCAGAGACTAGACACAAGGATGTGAGGGCCGGCCCAAACCAGAGGAGGCAGGTGCCCCCTGCCTCCCGGGCCAGGATCCGAGCCACCTCCCCAAAGAACAGACATGCATCCCCCCCGAGCACCAGTGCCCAGGACTCCCCCCCTCCCCCGCCCCAGGACGGCCCCAGCCACCAAGCGCCGGCTGACAGCAACCGGTCAGGGTCCTACCAGCGACCCGCCCACCGCCACAGAGCAGCCCCAACCGCTGACCCCCATCCCCACCATCCGGCTGGATACAGTCCCGCTCCAGCGGCGAGGCAGCCCAGACCCCCCCCAAGTCAACCGCCAGGGATCCATAGCCATCAAGCACTCGCCAGCACCCAACCCCCACATGGCCGAGGCGGCTCTCCTACCCCAACGTTAAGTGATGGAGCTAATCACAGGGGACCAGAGGGAGTGGAATTCATCTAACTGGTTCTTAGAGGAGGCAGACATCGTCTCAATACTGATATGGTCTACTAAGAAATTCCTAAACTGGCTAATGCTCAGATTATTTTTGGATTTCCAGTTTACCAAGATAGTTTTCTTTGCAATACATAATACAGTAAGTATCATATGTGCATAGTTGGTTACCGTGTTGATCTCATCCAAGTCCCCCAGTAAACACAGTGTGGGGCTTGCAGGAAAGTTACACCTGAGCCACGTTGACAGGTCATCACATACCTGAAGCCAAAACCTCTGGACAGGTGGACAAGACCACAAGGCGTGAAGATAATTGTCTGTTGTATTCTCATTGCAGTGCAAACAAATATTTGAAGGTGACAGACCCATCTTGAACATCCTCTGTCCTGTGTAATGTACTCTGTGTAAAACCTTGAATTGTATCAACTGCATATTTGAGTTTTTAGTCATTAGGAACGTGTTTAAACATATCTGTGTCCATGTGTTTTGGTTAAGGGTTCTGGACAAGTCAGCCTCCCACTTCGAAGTTGGAAGGGAAATTGAATCATCCAGTTTTAATACTAATCTATATATTTTCGACAGTAGTTTGGGGATAGAGAGATTCAGGAATTCTGCTACCCTGACCGGAGTCTGCAGGTTCAGTTGGTTAGAGGTATATTTTTTGCATAATATAGATTTAAGTTGATGGTATTCTAAGAATTTAGTACTACTGATCCCGTATTGTAAGGTGAGTGTGTTAAATGACAGGAATTTTCCATTTTCAATGATATGTTGTAATTGTTTTACTCCTTTATCCTTCCAATGCACAAAATTAATCATTTTCTTGTTTTGTAAAATATCCAGGTTATTCCAGATGGGTGGGAGTTTACATGGAATAATAGAAGACTCGGTTAATTTCAGGAATTCCCACCATGCTTTCAGAGTAGAGCAGATGTTGATACTTTTAAAGCATTTATGAGATCTGACTGCTGAACTGATGAACGGCAAATCAGAGACATCCAGATCCTCACATAATGCTTGTTCTGTGTCTAGCCACGGTTCATCTAGATGGGTAGGTTTCAGCCATTTGGAAATAAATTGTAGCTTATTTGCTAGGAAATAATAATTGAAATTGGGTGAGTCTAACCCTCCCCGGTCTTTTACCTGTTGTAAGGTTTTTAAACTGATACGTGATGGCTTATTTTTCCAAAGGAATTTGGAAATGTGAGAGTCCAGTGACTTAAACCAACTGGAGGAAGGTTTAGTGGGTATCATTGAGAACAAGTAGTTAATTTTCGGTAGAACCATCATTTTGATGGTAGCAGCTCTCCCCATGAGTGATATGGGTAAGTGCTTCCATCGTGTGAGATCTTCCTCTATTGACTTTAATAGCTGGACATAATTTAACTTTATTAACTCTGAAAGTTGTGGGGAAATATTTATTCATAAATATCTGATATTACCAGACTGTATTGTGGTGTTAGGAATGTTTTGTAAAATACAATTAACAGATAAAGCTGTAGTCTTGGTCCAGTTAATGGAGTACTCAGATATCATTGAAAATTTATTGATCAATGTGATTGTCTGGGAGAGAGATGTTGATGAGTTCTGGAGGAAAAGCAGTACGTCGTCTGCATAAAGACTTACTTTATGTTCTAGATTTTTGCCGGGGATCCCTTTAATATCTCTGTCCTGTCTTATAGCGGCTGCTAGTGGTTCAATGAAAATGGCAAAAAGTGAAGGGGAGAGCGGGCAGCCCTGCCTGGTGCCTCGCTGTAAACAGAAACTTGGAGAAGTTTGGTCATTGGTCCTCACACATGCATTAGGGTTGTTATAAAGTATTTTTATCCAGTCTATGAAATAAGGACCAAAACCAAATTTATTTAATGTTGCAAATAGGAATTTCCAGTTAACGCGATCGAAGGCTTTTTCTGCATCTAACGAGATGATAGTGGATTCCAGATTATGAATGGTAGCATAGTCTATTAGATTAATCAGCCTGCGTGTGTTAGTAGAAGAATGTCGACCTTTAATAAAACCAGTTTGATCAGGATGTATTATCAGAGGAGTTATTTTTTCTATCCTTTTAGCGAGTGCTTTGCTGATTATCTTAAGATCTACATTTATTAATGAGATTGGCCGATAACTAGCTGGAAGTGTCGGGTCTTTACCTGGTTTTAATAATACGGTGATATTTGCTGAATTCATATTTGGTGGTATTTTCTGTTTCTCTTTTATTTCTAGTATCATTTTATAAAAAAGTGGGAGCCAGAATTGTCCAGAACTCTTTGTAAAATTCGACCGGATATCCATCTGGGCCTGGGGCTTTATTATTGGGCATATGTTGCAGAGCGTCATGTAATTCACTTATTGAGAGGGGTGAATCTAAAACCATAATGTTTTCCTGTTGTAGTTTTGGAAGAATGATACTATTAAGAAATTGATTAATATCATCATCTGTGGGGTTTATTTGTGATTTATATAGTGTTCTGTAGAAGTTTCTAAAAATGTTATTTATCTGGTCAGGATCATGGCTGATACTTCCTTCTGAGTCTTTAACAGAGGAGATTGTTGCTTTTTCCTTATTTATTTTTAACTGATTAGCTAGAAGCTTGCCAGACTTGTTACCATGGTCGAAGTTTTCTAAACGAAGTCTTTGAACTAAGAATTGTGTTTTTTGGTCTATTATTTTGTTTAACTCGAGCTTGAATTTCCTTATATCATTCAGCATGTGTTCCTCCGGGGAGACCGGGTAGGCGTCTTCTAGTGATTTAATTCTAACTTCTAATTCTGAGATTCTTGCAGCTTCTTTTTTTTTCTTATGGGAAGAGAAGGAAATTATTTTCCCTCGCATTACTGCTTTACCTGCTTCCCAAAGGACACATGCTGGAGTTTCTGGTGCATCGTTGTTCTCTAGATAAATGGACCATTCTCTTTTAAAATAGCTGATAAACTCAGGATCTTTCAGTAATGATATATTAATTCTCCAACTCCTAGTTGCTGGTTTAATAGTTTTATTTCTCAGAGTTAATGATACTGGTGCGTGATCACTGATGGTTATTGGGTGGATTTCTATTCCTGAGATTTCACTCATCAGTGAGCTGCTGGTTAAGAAGTAATCTAATCTAGAGTAGGAATGGTGAACTGAGGAGAAGAAGGTATATTGTCTCGTGGTGGGGTGATGAGATCGCCATGCATCACAAAGGCCGAAATCCTTCATGTACTGCTTAACGATATCCGATGAATGCCATATTTTGTTATGTCCTGCTGTACTGAGCCTGTCCATACCTGGATCATATACCATGTTGAAGTCTCCGCCCAACAATACCGCCCTATCAGTGTAGTTATGCTTTCTTTCTTTGTTTGTTTTAAATCAACATCAACCCCTCTTGGACCCTCTTGTGTTTGTCCCGGTTTGTCTGCAGCTCTGTCGCTCTTAGCACAATGTAAACAGCTAGTTTCTTCTTCTACGCTTGTATTATCGGCAGGGTAGGCTCTGAATGCTAAGGCTTCCGTAGTTTTGTGAATGCGCATATGCGCGCTTCACGGAAGAACGATGTTCTGCTGTTTAGGTTCTAAAAGTCTACTAAATGACGTTTCCAGTAAATTCTGGATGCTACCCACTCAGGACACTTGGATTACATTGGACGAGCAGTATGGAGGAATATTGACAAGTTTTTATGGACTTTTATGGACCTTTTTGGCTCGGAACCCGGCAAGCTCCATTTTATGAAAGTTGGAGGAAAACGAGAAGCCTTCCTGGGCCCAGTTGTTCAAAACTCCGTTATCTTTTAACCAGCCGTTAAATACATTTAGCCGACCGTTAACTTTAACAGTCCGGTTATGTTGTTGTTCAAAACTCAGTTAATTTTAACCGTGTGTTATCTTAACGTTAAAGTTAACACACCTAAGGACCGCCGCTAAAGTCTTAACGGTGTGGTTTTCTCTCATTATGCCGTTTGTTGCTAACGCTGCGTTCATGATGCCGGTTCAGAGAAGGAAGGACGGCGGTTATTGCGGCTTTGATTTTGATATCGGGGATTATTCTAACGAGGAGCTGCGCACCACTTCGGAAAGAATGCATATATGTAATCCTTTCGAGTCGATTTGGAGCGCGCAACGAACTGTGGACACGACGGACTCACTATTTAGAATGACATTTTCTTCATCCGCAGAGAAATTTCTGCCTCTTTTTCCTTAAGTGAAAGGGATCGTTTGCTTATCAATACTTTCTGTGTCCCGTGTGTTCTGTTGAGGGTTTGCTGTGCTGTGAGGCCGGATGAGCTGGGGGGGCGCGCAGGAGTGTGAAGAGAACGGGGAAGGATGGAGAGACTGGGGGATGAGGAAGTGTGTGTTGTGGCTAACAGCAGCTCTGTTCACGGTGGGAAAAAAAGTGAGAGCGCCCCCCCGTGTCTTCCTCACAGCAATAAGAGACAAGACTTACAACATTATTTTTTCAAACCAAGTAAACAAAATGGGGAATTGTGGGATACATTGGTGCTAACCAGTGGTGCTAACCCTGTGGTTAACTTTGACGGAGCTGTTAGCTGCGGCATGACTACCATCTTTGAACAACGCAATTTAACAGTCGACCGGCGGTAAGGATTTAACGGACCGTTAGGGGTTACCAGTGGTTAAAATAACCGGAATTGAACAACCGGGCCCTGATCGCTGGCTGCATTTAAGGTATTAAAAAAGTGCTCCAGAGTCTTTCTCACCATGAGGGGAAGTGGAAAATAAAGTTACATCATTCTGTGGGTGGACTATTCCTTTAAAACGGACGTAGTAAAGGGCCTTCTTCTCCAACTTCTCAAAACTCCCCAAAGTTAGGGTTTTCAAAGACAAAAGGCCGTCCACCTCCTCAAACCAGTGCTCAATGTTAGGAGAAACAGTCAAAGAAGGAAAAACATATTCATAACCCTTATCCCACTGACCAGACAAGGTACGGTTCTTGACAAATGCCCTGAAGGGTTTTGGAAGAGAAAGGCAGAAGTCTTCCATCAGCCTAGACAGAAGGCAAGAAAGAAAGAAAGAGTAAAGGAAGAAAGGAAGGAAAGTATCACTGCTGCTAGAGAGAAGCATCATGGAGGGAAACTGCTGCCCGAGTCAGTAGCTGTGTTCGAAATCGCTCCTGATCACAGATGTAGTGCACCATATAGTGAGCAGGCCATTTTGCGGTGTTCAAATTCTCTTCACAATTTTTCGTTCACCACAAAATACCCACAATGCACTGCAAATGTAAGCATACAAGCAATGTACCCTACATTTTACTCCCGGATACCACAATGCAATACGGCTGTGTTTTGTGATCGCAGAAGAAGAAAAATGGCGCAGCAGCAGGAACTGGGAGAGGAGCATGACAGCTCTTTTGTATTTACAGCAGGGATAAAAAGTATTAAACACTTCAACATTTTTCTCAGAAATATATTTCTAGGAGAGCTATTGACATGAAATTTTCACCAGATGTCGGCAACAACCCAAGTAATGCACACATACAAAGAAATGCTAACATTTCTGTCCATGAATGAAGTTATGTGTAATATAGTGAAATGACACAGGGAATAATTATTGAACACATGAAGAAATGGAGACAAAAAGAACTGAAAGCCACGAAAGCAGCTGGAGTCTGTCAGTATTTAGAAAGTAATCCTGTCCCCTATCAGAGCAAAGTAATATCAGCTGCTTTAGTCCTGATTGATGCCTTTAAAAAGGTTTCTCATCACCAAGGTGTCAGACAAGAAGCATTGCATGATGGGTAAAAGCAAAGAGCTGTCTAAAGACCTACGCAGCCTTATTATTGCAAACACACTGAAGGCATTGGTTCCAGGTGCATTTGTAAACTTCTGAAAGTTCCAGTGAGCACCATTGGGACCATCATCCGGAAGTGGAAAGAACACGGCATGGTCATAAAGCGGCCACGGCCAGGTGCTCCTCACAAGATTTCAGACAGAGGAGTCAGAACAATCATCAGAAAGGTTCTCCAGCAGCCCAGGACCACTCGTGGAGAGCTTCAGAAAGACCTGGAACCAGCAGCTACAGTTGTTTCAGAGAAAACAAGAAGGAACGCACTCAACCGCCATGGCCTTCATGCACGCACACCACGCAAGACTCCATTTCTGAAGAAGAAGCAGGTTGATGCTGGTTTGAAGTTTGCAACACAACATCTGGACAAACCCATGACATTCTGGGAAAATATAGTCTGGTCAGATGAGACCAGAACTGAACTCTGCACATGTCATAAGACACAACATGTTTGGAGGAGAAATGGCACCAAAACACCATAGCAACAGTGAAGTTTGGAGGTGGCAGCATCATGGTGGGGGCTGTTTTTCAGCATGTGGTTCTGGCAGACTTCATATGATTGAAGGAAGAATGAATGGAGGAAAGTAGAGAGACATTCTGGACCAGAAGACAATTCTTTGACTCCTTGGGAAGATATTACGTTGAGTCGCTTTTCGGTGAACATCCAGTAATATGGTGGAGACGGGGCAGCCACTATGTAAGACATTATCTGCAGTAAAACTCTTTGATTTTCGCCAATACTTTAAGTAGAATGAACGAGTACTATTGTCCCATAAGTCCAGATTTATCTTTCCATTAGTTATCAGGGTTCTACACACTTTTGAGGGCCGTGTGTTCACGGTGCGCACTTCCATAGTACAGCTGAGAAGATCAGCTGCTACCAAGACAACAACAAAAACCCAATTAGAGAAACTCTGATATCAACCCCTCTTGGACCCTCTTGTGTTTGTCCCGGTTTGTCTGCAGCTCTGTCGCTCTTAGCACAATGTAAACAGCTAATTTCTTCTTCTACGCTTGTATTATCAGCAGAGTAGGGTCTGAATGCCGAGGCTTCCGTAATTTCATGAATGCGCATATGCGCACTTCACGGAAGTACGATGTTCTGCTGTTTAGGTTCTAAAAATCTACTAAATGACGTCGTTTCCAGTAAATTCTGGATGCTACCCACTCAGGACACTTGGATTACATTGAACGAGCAGTATGGAGGAATATTGACAAGTTTTTGTGGACTTTTATGGACCTTTTTGGCTCCGAACTCACAGGACAATAGTACTCATTCGTTCATTCATTCTACTTAAAGCATTGATGAAATGAAGTTTTACTACAGATTATGTTTAATATAGTGGCTGCCCCGTCTCCACCATTATACTGGACGTTCACCGAAAAGCTTCTCAACGTTATATCTTCCCAAGGACTCAAAGTGATGCAGAAACCTTACCGGTGAGTAAATGCACGTATATAGTCCTAGAAATAAGATCCAGGTTGAAAAAATAAACTTATCCTTTAACTCAAAGGCATTAAAGAAGATGTTTCAACTGTTTTTGCAATATTCTATGAAATCAGGTTCACTACCCCGTACGCTATGATTAATGAAAAGCTTTAAATATATGAATGTCATTATACATCAGCTGTGAAAGTAATGGAGCTTTAAAAACTTCAGCCAATCATCTCTGCTCTCATTACATGTTTTATTTGTCCGTTGGCTGTCAATCACTGCTACTACCATCGTGAGTATAGTAGTATCTAACAAATAACTTTCTTTCTGAAACTGAAGAAGCTGAAATGTATTTAAAACTTGTTTCTGAAATTCAAGTCCAAGGATGTGATTGTGATGAAAGAGATTGAGGTTAAATGGTGATGAGGGGGGTTTTCCAATATGTCTGCCTCCATCTGTCCCTCAGACCGAATCGCCCAGAACAGGAAGACCATAGTCTGCCCCATGATCGACGTCATCGACCACGATAACTTCGGCTACGAGACGCAGGCCGGTGACGCCATGCGGGGAGCGTTTGACTGGGAGATGTACTACAAACGCATCCCCATCCCCGCGGAGCTGCAGAAGGACGACCCCAGCGAGCCTTTCGAGTGAGTCGGTTTCTGACGGCTATGATCGGGTCTGTGAGCGGAGCACTGAACCCGGAGATGGTGCTGCTGGGTCTGAATTCAGAGTTAGCATCAAACCTTCAGCTGCTTTACTGATGAAAGAAAGAAGAAACCTGAAGCCGGGTTTTATTATCACAGTATAGATTCAAACTTACTCCAATAAAACACCCGTTGGATAGAAAAATTATAAACTGAAAATTTCTTTCGAGCAGATTCAGTTTGAGAGTTTGTTCATAAAACTTAATGAAAGTTCCATAAACAGGGTTGCCACTATCCACGGTGATTTGCCTGTATATACAGAAAATCTGCATTATTTCTGTTTATACACTCAAATTAAACAAGGCTTTAATCAGAGTATAGGCTGATCCGGCCAATGGCCACCAGTAGACCGTCCGACATTGCAACGGTGGCGTTTCTGTCCATGTGTAACTAAAACAGATGAGAATGGGACGTTTTTCTTCCCAACATGGAGGAAATGTGGAAGGACGTCACATTCCTGGTTGTTGGAACATCAGAGGAAACTTTAATGTGGTAATAAGTGAAGAAGAAGATCACGGACATTTATTTCATGAAGATTTCTGCCGTCTGGGACAAAAGTGGACGGTGCTGCTCAGTCCACTGATGTCAGTGTGTTCGTATCGGGGAGGAATATCGGCCAATCAGAGCAGAGGAGAAATAACTTGCTGCCACGGTGGAGAAAACACTGGATTTAATCCCCAACAACAAAAACACAGTAAATTATGGTGAACACTCATTAATCTGGCTGCACGGTGGTGTGGTGGTTAGCACCGCAGCCTCACAGTAAGAAGGTTGCTGGTTCGATTCCCGGTTGGGGAGGGGGTTCGAACAATTCCAACTGTGACCTTCCTGTGTGGAGTTTGCATGTTCTCCCCGTGTATGCGTGGGTTCTCTCCGGGTACTCCGGCTTCCTCCCACCATCCAAAGACATGCATGCTAGGTTAATTGATCACTCTAAATTGCCCCTAGGAATGAATGTGAGAGTGAATGGTTGTCTGTCTTTCAGTGTTGGCCCTGTGACAGACTGGCGACCTGTCCAGGGTGTACCCCACCTCTCGCCTGATAATAGCTGGGATAGGCTCCAGCAACCCCCGCGACCCTGAATTGGATAAGCGGTACAGAAAATGACTGACTGATGACTCATTAATCTGACACTTTATTTCACGTATCTATGCTCCTGAAAATGAGGCACCGCATAACGTTCTCATGCTAGCTAATGCTAACAGAGACAGCTGTGGTTCATGCTAGCTAATGCTAACAGAGACAGCTGTGGTTCATGCTAGCTAATGCTAACAGAGACAGCTGTGGTTCATGCTAGCTAATGCTAACAGAGACAGCTGTGGTTCATGCTAGCTAATGCTAACAGAGATGTGGTTCATGCTAGCTAATGCTAATAGAGACAGCTGTGGTGTTGCTGAGAGTTAATGACTAATCTGGGAGATATTGTGAAATATCAGGTTATTGTCTCTGATCAGGGCAACATTGGGACCAGAAAATAAAAGCAGTTCAGTCAGAAACACAAACGGATCAGGAAGACGGTGTCCTGCAGCCTTTAGTTTCATCTGCAGGACATGTGAAGCTACGTGGTCTGTACAGTCCTGAAACAATACCAAAAGCCAAATATGTGATAAAATAGAAAAGGAACCACCTTTGGAAGAGTTTAGTTTTTAAACTTTAATCAGTAATCAGAGATGTGCGTGTTATTCCAGTGTGGCTTGTTATTAAAGCCAGTTTCTGGAGATGAATAATAGTTTACATTCATGATCCGATGTCAAAATATTATAGAATAACTGTGAGATCTCTGGATAACATACCTTTAGGTTATCATGACCTTAGAAGACTGTCCAACTTTGTAAATCCAGATATTCACGCTGCTTTCCATGTTGGCAGATACCAGGGGCCTCATGTACAAAGAGTTGCGTGGATTTCCTCCTGAAACCCAGCGCACGATCAAATCCTGAAAACGTCATACGCACAAAAGTTTTCAGATGTATGAATCTGTGCGCACGCATGGATCCAAGTACTTTTCCTTTTTACATCCCAATCAACGAGGAATTGAGCCACATGTTGGAGTACCTGACACTTCCCTGTCCACACCCCCAACATAAATACGCAAATGACATTTAAATGAGATCTGCAGCGGAGATTCTCCTCTCTGCATGATCAGAAAGACAAAACATGAGCATGACAGTGAATGAAAATGAAAAAAAAAATTCCCGGAGAAAGAACTTGATGCAGCTTGTTTTAGTATAAATGCGCAAAAATGTGCACTTTAGCGCGCTGTTGTCCAGCATCACACCCCAACTGAAAAGCAAATGGGAGAGTGTGTGACGCAGTCAAAGATGGGGGGGTCAGAGAGCAAGTGGTCCGACTTCAAGTTGGATGTGAATCAGAGGACGGCTGCTCGTGACTGCTTTTTTTCTTCCAGAGGTGGGGGGAGTTCATGCGGGTGACTCTGGTTTTTCTAAAGGTAAATAAATATATATTTGTGAAACGTGTGTTTATACAGTCGCCTCCTCACAGTCTGATGTCACGGGAAATACTGGATTTATTAGCTGACACAATTTATTGCCATAAGAGACTGTCAGGATTGGGAATTCCTCCTGCATCACCTGCGTCACAGCCTCGGGGATTTCCTCGTCCCCCGGACGCAGACGTAACCGACCTGCTACTATGAAATCACCATACCGGCCCTGTGTTGGCATCGGTGATCGCCCAGATCATCCTCACATCCTCACAAATTAAGTGCATTAATAAATAAATCAGCATATAAGTGAATTTATTCACCGGAGCGCGTGGAGGTGCAGCTGGGGGTGTTGCCCCCCCCAGCCTGGCTTCAGCTCTGCACACAGAGATGTCTCTGGGAACTTAAAGCGTCTGACCAGCCAGTTATCATGAAATCAGTAAATCTTCTTGGCCTCTGAATACACTCTCTCTGCATATCCACCATTTCTTCTTCCGTCGTCTTCCATCTAAAGCAGCTGCTGGACAGGAGCCTGTATTTGCTCCACTTTGGGCTTTTATATCCACATAATTGCAGACGCAGGTGTTAATTGTTTATGAGGCTGTTTGTTCATGTGTCTGATGACATCATCAGTCTGGGACTGGTTGTTTTAACATTTATTTCTTAGAACAGTGTCCAGCGTCGCCTCCGAGTGTCGCCAAAGTCTCCACAGCTGTAGAAACGTTCTGATGGCAGTGTGTTAGCGGCCTGATGGCAGAGTGTTAGCGGCCTGATGGCAGAGTGTTAGCGGCCTGATGGCAGAGTGTTAGCGGCCTGATGGCAGAGTGTTAGCAGCCTGATGGCAGAGTGTTAGCGGCCTGATGGCAGAGTGTTAGCGGCCTGATGGCAGAGTGTTAGCGGCCTGATGGCAGAGTGTTAGCAGCCTGATGGCAGAGTGTTAGCGGCCTGATGGCAGTGTGTTAGCGGCCTGATTGCAGTGTGTTAGCGGCCTGATGGCAGTGTGTTAGCGGCCCGATTGCAGTGTGTTAGCGGCCTGATGGCAGTGTGTTAGCGGCCTGATTGCAGTGTGTTAGCGGCCTGATGGCAGTGTGTTAGCGGCCTGATTGCAGTGTGTTAGCGCCCTGATGGCAGTGTGTTAGCGCCCTGATGGCAGTGTGTTAGCGGCCTGGTGGCAGTGTGTTAGAGGCCTGATGACAGTGTGTTAGCGGCCTGATGGCAGTGTGTTAGCGGCCTGATGGCAGTGTGTTAGCGGCCTGATGGCAGTGTGTTAGCGGCCTGATGGCAGAGTGTTAGCGGCCTGATGACAGAGTGTTAGCGGCCTGATGGCAGTGTGTTAGCGGCCTGATGGCAGTGTGTTAGCGGCCTGATGGCAGTGTGTTAGCGGCCTGATGGCAGTGTGTTAGCGGCTTGATGGCAGAGTGTTAGCGGCCTGATGGCAGTGTGTTAGCGGCCTGATGGCAGTGTGTTAGCGGCCTGATGGCAGTGTGTTAGCGGCTTGATGGCAGAGTGTTAGCGGCCTGATGGCAGTGTGTATGAGGCCTGATGGCAGAGTGTTAGCGGCCTGATGGCAGAGTGTTAGCGGCCTGATGACAGTGTTAGAGGCCTGATGGCAGAGTGTTAGAGGCCTGATGACAGTGTGTTAGCGGCCTGATGGCAGTGTGTTAGCGGCCTGATGGCAGAGTGTTAGAGGCCTGTTGGCAGAGTGTTAGAGGCCTGATGGCAGTGTGTTAGCGGCCTGATGGCAGAGTGTTAGCGGCCTGATGACAGTGTGTTAGCGGCCTGATGGCAGAGTGTTAGCGGCCTGATGGCAGTGTGTATGAGGCCTGATGGCAGAGTGTTAGCGGCCTGATGGCAGTGTGTATGAGGCCTGATGGCAGTGTTAGCGGCCTGATGGCAGTGTGTTAGCGGCCTGATGGCAGAGTGTTAGCGGCCTGATGGCAGTGTGTTAGCGGCCTGATGGCAGAGTGTTAGCGGCCTGATGGCAGAGTGTTAGCGGCCTGATGGCAGTGTGTATGAGGCCTGATGGCAGAGTGTTAGCGGCCTGATGGCAGTGTGTTAGCGGCCTGATGGCAGAGTGTTAGCGGCCTGATGGCAGTGTGTATGAGGCCTGATGGCAGAGTGTTAGCGGCCTGATGGCAGAGTGTTAGCGGCCTGATGGCAGAGTGTTAGCGGCCTGATGGCAGAGTGTTAGCGGCCTGATGGCAGTGTGTTAGCGGCCTGATGGCAGAGTGTTAGCGGCCTGATGGCAGTGTGTATGAGGCCTGATGGCAGAGTGTTAGCGGCCTGATGGCAGTGTGTTAGCGGCCTGATGGCAGAGTGTTAGCGGCCTGATGGCAGAGTGTTAGCGGCCTGATGGCAGAGTGTTAGCGGCCTGATGGCAGAGTGTTAGCGGCCTGATGGCAGAGTGTTAGCGGCCTGATGGCAGAGTGTTAGCGGCCTGATGGCAGTGTGTTAGCGGCCTGATGGCAGTGTGTTAGCGGCCTGATGGCAGTGTGTTAGCGGCCTGATGGCAGTGTGTTAGCAGCTGTTAAACACTCAGCTAATACACTCTCAGCCATATGTGAATAAGGCATTTCCAGCTCTCAGCATCTCTGCCCAGCATTCACGAACCTCTCTTCTTTATCTTCCCAGGTCTGTCTGCTGTGTTTTATTGGTTCCCCCTGCAGGGTGTGTATGTGTGTGTCTGTTTGTTTGTTTGTTTATGGTGTTTTCAGACACCACTTGGCGGCTGCAGACAGGGAAGCAGACGGACTCTGTTTCACTGCCAGCAAGATCAAGTTAATGTGAATACGTTTAAAGATGTGAGACACGTAGCAGCAGCAGGATTCTCAGTGTCTTCTCCAAGCTCTTCCCCTCCATCTATCTGCTATAGACAGAATCTGGACCCATCACTGAACATAACATTCCCCCACAGCCCATCTCCAGAAAGGGCTGCGTCACTATGCATTTTATGAGTTTCCACAGGCAAAAACTGGAAGTGTGCCAAGAAAATGGCAAAATCTATCACTTACAACCTGGCAAATTTCAGACATGTTAGATCATTTCTACCTGTTGTGATTTAGCTTGGGCATCACAATATGTAGCGTCACTATGTATGATATTAATATTAATATTTCTATTAATATCAATACTAATACAGCCTCGGAGCACCACCTTACTTATTTGGTATTTAATGGAAGCAAGGAAAACCATTAATGTCTTCAATCAATGCTTAGATTGATTTAATGAAGTGATCAGTCTCAGGACGCTTTCATGAGTTCTCGCTTGAAGTGACCTTTCATGATACATCAGATAAACCACAAACAACGACTAGTTAAGATAATACGGAGTATTTATTAACTAGTCTACAAACTACATGACATGAAGTATGTACAAAATATATACAAGAAATATGTGAGCATGATGATCAACCAAAAGTTATCTTGTCAAAGAAATGTGAGATGGTATGAAGATGAAACATAAATTAATTAAGCCTCAGTTAATTAATAAATGTTCAAAGAAAAAGAAGGAAGGATTTCTGGTAACACTTTACAATAAGGGTCCCTTAATTAACGTTAGTGCATTATTAAGCATTAATTAACTGCTTAATAATACATGAACAACTTTTATTGACTATTACTTTGCATTAGTTAGCATATTGGTTAATCTATTAATTTGCAGTTAATAAATGCTTCCTTCCCAACCTCCTTAATGCATTATTAGGCCTTGATAAAAGTTTAATAATATAATAAATTACCCTTATGTATGCATTACTCAGCATTAATTACCATGTTAGTTGTTAGGTTAGTAACCCCTTAGTAATGTCTCTAGTAATGGTTTAGCAGTGGTGTTTATTTGGAGTGAATAAGCATTAAGTAACAGCTAACTAATGCATCTACAAAGCCTTCGCTCTACATTGTATGTTATCTGGATGGGCATCAATAAGCCATTTATTAATATCTTAGGTTATCATTTACTAATGCTGTGCTGTGTATATTATCAGGAATCCCCTACTTCATGTTAAGTAAGGTATTAATTCACATTAGAAGCCTGACCTGATGGCCCTTAATCATGTGAGTGTCTCATAAGCATGACTCAACCATAGTTAATCATTACTGAATGTTATCTGGACCCTTATTGTAAAGTGTAAACATTTATCCCTGTGGTAACACTTCATAAATGCACAGCATAAATGCACAGCGTAAAAAGCATTACTTAACCATAGTTAGGGGTGTTTTCTGGACCAGGGAACTTTGGGGGTTGAACACACCCCCAATTCCTTGAAAAGGAATCTGGAGGAACCTACACAGTAAAAATGCCCGTCTGTCATGTTGCATGGTGGACGTCTGTCTTCTGTTCTCTCTCCTCTCCATCCTCTGCTGGCAGAGAAACAATGAAATGTGCATTAATGACACCATCAGAAATGTAAAGAGACAGGACAGGTTACTCAGCAACAATCACACTGATTGATCTGTACATAATAATAACTGCAATCATGAATTTCAGCAGTCTTTACACTCATAACAAAAGTAAAACTTCATTTAATCAGTGGTTTAGTCTAGTTTATTCTAGTGGTATTCTGACTTCCATCTCTCCTGGCCTCCAACACCCCGTCCTGGAGTAAAATCTGTCCAACAGCACCCTCCTAGCAGCAAAAGTGGATTTTCTCGTGGATATACCAGCATGTCAGGTAGACTACAAAACAGGGGGGGGCGCGGCGCTTCCCAAGGCACACGCATGCAAAGGCACATTTAGCTGGTACATGAGCTGATGTTTCACTTGTTTCTCCCGAAAGCTCCTTTACAGTAGAAAAAACAACAAAGACTGTTGGTGAGAATTCAGCCAACGGTGAGAGCGCTCACTCGTTTCATCCTACAAGAACTGCCAACCAGTTAAACACAGATGATTGTCCACTTCTGTAAAACTCCAGCTCACGTTCAGCTATGTATGCGAGTGAGCGCTCTTACCACAGAAACAATCTTTGACGTATGTTCTTCGGTAGCTTACTGTGAACGAGCTTTCGGAAGAAACAAGTAAAAAATCAGCTCAAGTTGACGCTAAATGTGTGGATCCTTCGTCTTTGTAAGTATTAATGTGTTAGAAAACACTTGTGTATGTGTGTTAATTAGTTTGGTTTATTGAAATATAAAGAACAATGTGATATGCACATGGTTACGCTAGGCTAAAAAACTAATGTGAATTAATACCTTACTTAACATGAAGTAAAGGATTCCTGATAATATACACAGCACAGCATTAGTAAATGATTACCTAAGATATTAATAAATGGCTTATTGATGCCCATCCAGATAACGTGCAATGTAGAGCGAAGGCTTTGTGGATGCATTAGTTAGCTGTTAGTTAATGCTTATTCACTCCAAATAAACACCACTGCTAAACCATTACTAGAGACATTATTAAGGGGTTACTAACCTAACAACTAACATGGTAATTAATGCTGAGTAATGCATACATAAGGGTAATTTATTATATTATTAAACTTTTATCAAGGCCTAATAATGCATTAAGTAAGGTTGGGAAGTAAGCATCTTTTAACTGCTAATTAACACATTAACTAATATGCTAACTAATGCAAAGTAAAAGTTAATAAAAGTTGTTCATGCATTATTTAGGAGTTAATTAATGCTTAATAATGTACTAACTAACGTTTATTAAGGGACCCTTATTGTAAAGTGTTACCGGATTTCTTAATCCAACTAAACAAAGTTAATCTGGGTCTGGTAAACCGCAGGTCTGGATTAATTCACTATCACCAACTTCTTGTGACATCAGATCATATTTCATAGCAAATGATCAGGATTCTCCTCAGAGGTTCCGTCTGACTGAGGTGCTTCACTCACGTCCTGGTTCTGCTGGACTGTTCCTCAAATCCTTTGGAAGATTGTCGGGTGGATGGATCCCAAAAATCTTCCCGATCTCCTGGAAGTTCGTCCGGCTCTCTGTGGGCTGTCAGCTCAGTGGTGGTTCTGGTTCGTCCTCTCTCTCTCTCATCCGTCTCCCAGAGACGTGCAGCTTCAGGACTGATGTCACGGGATGGTTGATAGTAAAGATGATTTGGGTTAAAGTCTTCTTCTCTCCATCACTCCTCCCTGAGTGATCCGTGGTTCTGAACTCTGCTGAGTTCAGAGCAGGTTTCGTCTCATTCTTTCCTCATTGTTCCAAGTTTCTTCATTTCTGCCTTGTTCGTTCTTCTGCGTGTTCAGATCCGTGTTCACATTCTCGTGTTCTCCTTCGCACTCAGTTCTTCTCAGTTCTGTCTCTACTCCTTCCAGTTCTCCCAGATCAGTTCTCTTCCAGTTCTCATCAGATCTGATTCTCTCAGTTCAGAGCTTTGCGCTCTGCCTGCAGTGGAATGTGGCTGCAGCTCATCAGCCAATGGGAAGCTGACAGAGTCAGGTTTCATCCAATAGTCAGACACATCTCAAATGATCATTTGATTATCAGTTGAGCTTAATGGTTATAAGTATCTGTGAATTCTAAGTGAGGCATGTGTAAAATGGATCAATTATTCAGACATGATGAAATAAAATGAACACAATAAAATAAAATAAAGCAAAGATCTGAATTATATGAATAAAGGAAGACATTGAATAAACAAATCAGCTAAACAGATAAAACAGGATTAATCTTGATGCCTTAAGATTCCTGTAAAGAAAATACATGTGTTAGACATGATTTGATATGAGGAAGTCCATTTCTAACATAAAAGTGGATTTCAGCAGTTGGGTAAAGTGTCTCTTTCTTCACCTTTATGCAGCAAATCCTGGAATGCATGTGATGTGAGTTTGGGGAAGAAACGTCTAGTTTCTAATCACCAAAGTATAAAAGAAAAGTCTTCATCATGAGATTAACATGAACTTACTTTCCTGATAATATAAAACAGTTCTTGAATGTTAAGAACACATTACAAAATTGGCTATAAGGAACCAATTTATAGCAGGTCGTAAATACTGTGAAGGAGTATCTCCAAGCTTGGAGGATGGGTTCAAAGTTCAACAATTGGCCTTTGTTTGTTTTACCAAAATGCAGGTCCTCTCCTGAGTTGCACTCAGGACCCTAAATCAGTGATTCCTCAGAGAAGGTCCTTCTCTGAGCAAAATTCCTCCTTGGGACGTCTGTTTAACATCCAAATGTGGCCTTTACCAGTCAGTATGTGTCCCAAAGTGTATTTGGTTAGATGTGTGTATCCTTTTGCTGAAACCTTTGGGCTTGAGATCACTACATACCTATGGATCTATCAATTACAACCTGGCAAATTTCAGACAGATCATTTCTACCTATGGATCTATTTTATCAATTGCACTCTGGCATATTCCAGACATGTTAGATCATTTCTACCTATGGACGTAGCAAAAATATTTATGTACACTCTGATTTCTTTTTTTCTTTGTAACATCTGATACTGTATCTGCTGTTTCACTGTAATGCTGTGATCGGCAGAGCTTCAACTCTAGACGTGTGCACATGTATGTAAATTGAGCAGAACTGACTTGTTGTGGAACATGAGAGCAGGTCCTCGTTCAGGCAGAGTGAGGTTGTAGTACAGCAGGCTGTCACACATCTGCTATTAAATGTGGTGATGTCGCTGACACAATCAGGTCTGATCTGATGAGGCTGCTTCACCCGTTTATCACAGTCAGCAGGTTAAATCATGATGACCATCTGACTCCTATTCGTCTCATTTAATCTGGCATGGTCATAAAAAAGCTTCTCAGTTTTATCAGGACTGTTCTGGGGACCAGAACTCCATATCTTCGTCAGCTGCATGAGCTCATCATCCTCGCTAGTTTTCACCAGAACGAATATCTGGATCAAGATAACTGATGTTTCAACTGATGTGGATGGATGACATATTTAACTTTATATATATATATATACAGAGAGAGAGAGAGAGAAAGTCCATTTATGGTTTACATAATTACTGTTAATATACTGTTGTGGTGTTTATTATTACACACCACAAATGAAAAGGAGCAGGAAGAACATTAACGTGTAATGCCTGCCCCTTTCTGTACAAATATTTCTGTTAGGTACCAAAAGTACACCAAATCACTTGCATAAAGGAAAAGAAAATCTAAAGTGCAAGTCATCTACACTTGTGTGAAAAAGTGTTTGCCTTCTTCCTGATTTCTTATTTTTTGGCATTTTTTGGCATGTTTGTCACACTTATATGGGTGAATTACAACAATTCTGCAAAGATGAGTGGAACAAAATTCCTCCACAGCGCTGTAGAAGACTCACTGCCAGTTATCACAAACGCTTGATGCAGTTGTTGCTGCTAAGGTGGAACAACCAGTTATTAGGTTTAGGGGAAGATCACTGTTTACACAGGGACATGGAGGTTTGGATTTTTCCCCCTTACTAATAAAAACCTTCATTTAAAAACTGCATTTTGTGTTTACTTGTGTTATCTTTGTATGATATTTAAATTTGTTTGATGATCTGAAACATTTAAGTGTGACAAACATGCAAAAAATAAGAAATCAGGAACACTTTCACACAGCTGTATTCCATCCATCTTCCAGCGTATAAGAGCTAATTTGATCTTTTGTAAACATTTTCTTAAACAGAAAAATTTTTGTGCAACTCTTCAAGATAAAATTTTGAGAATTCCATAATTTAACACCCGCAGCAGAAATACACATTTGTTTTAACTTTAACCAACCGAACCTGGGTTTAAAATCCAACCAGCATTGGGTGCAGGACTGAGTCCATTAACCTAGTCCTGTTCATAGTTTTCTGGATTGGGGGATGCAGGTTGGCTGGTGTAAAGGCACAGAGGAAGCCCCTATTGTGCAGGGTAAGGCGACCAGACCTGTCGACCTTTATCCCATATTGACTGTGACCCAGTGATTCCCGCCTGCCCCGCTTGTTTGGGCTGGGTCCCTGTTGATCACTGTTGCCAACTCCTCAGGAAGAGAAGTCATTGGTCAGGGATTTCTGTACAGATGTACCAGTGAACTGTGGAAGTGGATTCATGTTTTCTCTCTTCCTCTTCCTTACTCCTCTCTCTCTGTTCCACTTTCTATCATTACCTCTGTTAACTTTCATTTCTCCCTTGTCAGGCCCAGCAGTATGAAATGGAATGGTGTAATAGACAAATGTTTAAATAAAGAAATAAAATGAATAAACAGGATATCAAGTGGAGCCTTATGTTCATAAAGCTCCGCTTGGTAAAGAAAAACTGTTCAAAACAATAAAGCAATCAGATTTCCATTCTGCTTGCTTCGATGCTGGACAGGACAAGTAGAGAGATAGAAAGAAAAAAAAGAGAAAAGAGAAGAAGAAGAAGAGAAAAAAAAGAGTGGAAAAAAAAGGAAGAGAAGTCGCTATTGGCTGGCTATAAAGTCGCCAGAAGTCTCTAAATGACGTCACTGCGACGGGCAGTCTATGATGCGCATGCACGATCCCCCGTGGAAGCGGCATGTTTTTCTTTTTTCTTTTCTTTTTTTTTTTTTTACATCACCTTTATTTACAACATACTAGTTTTGAGCGGCATATCTTTATTTGATGTGAACTTTTGCCAATTTACAAGGCTACTGGTGCAAAGAAGACCCAGGTGTGCCACAATGCATTATGGGAAACAAGCAGCAACAGTGATAATAGGCTATAATATATATATGGACGTTGTAGCAAAAATAAATAAATGAAATAATGCCACAGGAAAGCCAAAATGCACCTTATCATACTTAGACCAGGAAAAAAGAAAGTATCTTTTTATTAAGTATGTACTTTTGAGCTTGGATCAGAGCTGTCTCCTCTCTGACTGATGATGCTCAGAAGCAGAAGCACACAGACGAGCGTAGACAACGTGAGCAAGCAAGCAAAGCAACTGAGACTGAGTGAAAAAAGCCATGATTACAGTGCAGCTTTTAATTTGAGACCTTTTTTCATTTTTAAATTGAAACAATCTGGCGGCAGGAGGCAGCTTCGCGCAGGTGCATTTCATTTGCTGTCTGGACGAGGAGGAGTCATATCACAGCAGCTCGGACGGGCCGGGCCGCGGGCTGCAGCTGCACCAGGACAGCGTAAACTGAGTGAGTGCCGGGAAACGGAGAGGGGAGGGGCTGATGGCAGAATGACGGAGAGCGACAGAACCTTCATCTGTCTCCATAAACACCGGAAAAAGTCGCTAGATTTGTCGCTAGTTCCTTTTTTGAAAATAAGTTGCTAGAGGGGTCTGAAAAGTTGCTAAATACAGCGCCAAAGTCGCTAAGTTGGCAACACTGCTGTTGATTCTGGAGGAAGACCATCTCACTGAGTGCTAAAGGGCAGAGCGTTCCTGATGCACCCCCAGATACCCAGCGGTGTGGGACATCTGGGTCCGGAGGGCATCTTCCTTAGCTGCCCAGGCTTGACGCCAGAGCGGATGAACATGTGGGTTTGAAAACTTTTCCCGTTTGTTGACAAAAGACAGTGAGTCACTGAGAAGGCGGCCAAAGATGGCCTGTGCCGGTGAGATGTTGCAGTGAGGATCGGGTGTTATGTGCATCATGGCACGCAGGAAACGGTCATGATCAAGCCCACCAACGGGATTAGTATGGGACATCTGCTTAGCAGTCTTCATGGTAACCTCCGCCCTGCCATTAGATTGCAGGAAGCTGACGGAGGGTACATGGTGCCTGATATGGTGTGGCTGGCAGTGGTCTCTGGGCCTCCGTCGCTTAAAAGCTTCTCTGGTACACCAAATGTGGCAAAGAACGTACGGAGGTGGCGGACCAGGCCGGCCGATCCTCCTAGCCCAGCGCCCACCGCTGAACTCAAGACCTCCACCCAGCCTGAGAGGCGGTCCCCAACAACTACAAACTTGTGGCCCCATATATATAATCAAAAGAGGAAGAGGGTGGCAATGATGGCGAGGGGGGCGCCTGTGAAGGGGCATTGCTTTTGCCATCAGCACATCTGTTCATGGTGGCGCGGATGGAAGCCACAAGCGCAGACTCCATATCGTGGTCAGCTGCATGATCGCCCCCCCTGCCAGGCCGGAGGTTGAGGCTGAGCAATCAATCATAGGAGAGGTACATGGCGTGAACTGAGCTGCTCACGTACACCATGGAGCGGCAGGACACCCTTTCACCGCTGTCATGGACCATGGAGAGCCTATCGAAGGACGCTCACTCAATGGCGATAGGAGAGCAGTTAGCAGCTGACCGGCTGATGGTCATGGGGCGGGGGTCGGCACATGAGAAACCGCATGCGAGGAACTCCGTTAGAGACCACAGGTCCGACTGGGCACCAGTGTCCTCAATGGCAGATATGGTAGCCCCGGTGTCCGAGCTCCGGCCGCAGGCGCTGTCTCCCAGTCCTACCAGACCATCGGTTGAGATGGTGATAGACACGGGAGGGTGGACATGTTTATGTATAATCTAATAGTATTCTCTGATGTTAACATCTCCACCTGCTTCTCTCACAGTTCACTGTAAGAAAGCAACTTTGTCATGCGTCATGTACCATGCTTTAACACTTAACCCTTGTATTGGGTTCAAAAGCTGCCAACGTCTTTAGTGTTGGCGGGTGAAATTTGACCCAGAATCTAACTTTACCTGAAATACTCAACAAACAATAGTTATGTATTATTTTTTTTCACCTCAAATTTAACTCAGTATGTATTCATGTCCACCTGAATATTGTTTTAAAGTGAAATTTTTAGGGCCACATAGACCTTTTATCTTGTATTACACCACTCGTTTTGACTCAAAAAACAGTTTAAATTCATTCATTATATATCCTTTGAGGATGACAACGGTCAAGATTATTATCTGAGTCTACTAAACTGTTATTATAGTGCAACAACCTAAAAAATTGTTTTATTCTTTTTCTTAATGTAAAATTATTAACAATAGTGACAAATGTGGTGTAATGGGTCAAAAATGACCCGTACAGATTTATATTGGGGAAAAAAGGTGAAAAATCCTTTCTTTTCATAAAACCAACTTTCTCTTACTTAGAATAGGGTGTGCAAATTGAGAATAATGGTAAATTGACAATTGTAAAACTCTGATTTTGTCTGTGTGTGTTTACATGCATGAATCTCAGTATTTGATCGTATGTGGTGATAGTTGATGAATGACGGTTGCTCCATATTTGTTCTAAACATTCCCAATGATGGCAAGTTTGGCATTTCTTTGTCAAATAGCTAGTTTCTCCCAACAATTAACGTGAATCATTCATGACAACACATAAATGTCTGAAGTGACATGACACCATGAAAAATAGAGGATCTTGACCAACTGTTCCATATGCTCCCTCTTGGCGGGGTCATCAGGAGACATGGAGTCAACTTTCACAGTTACGCTGATGACACGCAGCTGTCTCCTGATGACTTAAGGCCAATGGATGCACTTTTTAACTGTATTTCAGACATCAGATCCTGGATGGCAGAAAACTTTCTCCAGCTTAACCAGGCCAAAACTGAGGTTTTAGTCATCGGTCCTGAAGCCCAGTGAGAGACACTTTTACCCAAACTACAATCTTTATCTTTTAATCCATCATTACAAGTAAAAAATCTGGGCGTGATTTTTGACTGAGCTGACTTTTATTCCACACATCAAGAATATCACAAAAATAGGGTTTTACCATCTAAAAAATATAGCCAGAGCCGCCCCGTTCTCTCATGGGCCAACACAGAGATGCTAATGCATGCTTTTATTACAAGTCGTATTGACGACTGTAACGGCTTTCTGGTCTTCCCAAAAAGAACATCTCAGATCTACAACTCTTGCAGAACTCAGCAGCACGTGTCCTGACGAAGACCAGGAGGCGGGCCCACATTACACCAGTTTTACGATCGCTGCATTGGCTCCCTGTGTGTTTCAGGATCGATTTTAAGGTTCTTTTAATGGTTTTTAAATGGTCTTGGGCCTTCTTATCTCTCAGAACTGCTTTTACCCTATGAGCCCTCGCGGTCCCTGTGCTCCTCCGGCAGCAGGTTTTGGTTATTCCCAAAGTCAGGACACACACACATGGTGAGGTGTCGTTCCAATGGTACGGCCCTCGCCTGTGGAACAGTCTGCCGGAGGATCTCAGGGGCGCAGAGAATGTTCACATTTTTAAGAGCAGGCTCAAGACCCCCCTTTTTAGCTTGGCTTTTGGCTGACTTTTATGGTTTAAGTTGTTATTGGCTAATTTAATATTTTGTACTTATTCACTGGTTGTTTTTTGTTTTTTTTTGTTTTTTTAAATTGCCTTTTTATTACTGTTTGGGCATTTTTAGATGTTTCTATTCAACGTTTAATGTATTTTATACGTTCTTATTACTTGTATTGTTCCTGGGTCCTTAGGTCCCTCCGGTGCTTTCTCCGTGGGGGCCGTCTGTCCGGGGTGGCATTGGCGGACTGGATGCAGTGCCAGTGGTGCCTTGGTGGGGGTTGGTCTTCCATCAGACCTCCCCTGGGCACCTGGGCCGCTGCGGTTATGGTTGCTGTGCCGCCCCGGTTCAGACGGCTCCTCTGATGGGGTTCCCTCACTTTTTCCATCTGTACTCGGCCTCAGGTATATCAATGTACTTGAGTTGGGAATTTTCTTTTTTGGGGGGTTTTGGGCGTGGGGGGGGTGAAGGGCAGCGGGCGGGAATGTTTTTAACCTGTAAAGCGCTTTGAGTCGCACAGCCTGCTGGAAAAGCGCTTCATAAATAAAGATTGATTGATTGATTGATAAGCTGACAGCAGCCGTATTACCAGGTCTGTACACCCCAGCAAGAAGCAACAGTCTCATGTAATCATGCAGTTGTGGTTTGTCAATCGTCGTCCTTGCTTCTAAACACCCTTCTCCCTCCATGTTGGTCATCTCCAGCAGGACCGTCTCATCAGATAACGGTCTGTTGTTTTTCTCTCTTGGCTGTATGACAGCATTTTCAGCAGGTTAGGGGTCATTCTGATTGTGTTCTCTGAAGATGCTCAGCATCGACTGTTAAAAGGGCTTAATGACCATGAAATGTCACATTTCTGAACATCTGTGTCATCTTGGTCATCCTGTTCATCAGATAAACCTTGTTCAGGAGGAAACAACATTATTCCCAGACACATCCTCAGAAATCAGACAATAGGGGATTATCACGCTTACCGGAAGTTCCTGGATTTTGGGCACTTCCTCTTCCGGGCCATGTTAACGACAGCCGTTCCTGCTCTGTTATACTGTTTAAATCGGATAAACTCCAAACATACTTAAGTTTTCATTCCAGACTGAAATGATACTAAGGAAGAAGTGGATCAAAGCGATCGATTTGCCGCGGTGAAGGACCGAACTTTATAATAAAACACACGTTTGTTTGTCGCCGGTGGGGCACAACACCGGCACTTCACAGCATGCTAGCATTAGCCAGCTAGCGTTTACTGACGTGCTTAACATTGTGCGTCTTAAAACACACAAACATCTGAAAATTGGGTCTGTACCCCCCCGTTTCCAGTGGAACAACTGGGGACTGCCAAGAAAGGAGACGCTTTCAGATGCTTGTGTGTTTTCAGCCGCACAAAGTTAGGCACGTTATCGAGCTGGCTAATGCTAACCTGCTAACACGACTGCGCAGTCTGCCGGCCACAAACAAGCGTGTATCGTTTTATTATAAAGTTCGGTCCTTCACCGCGGCGAATCGGTCATTTTAATCCACTTCTTCCTTAGCATCACTTCAGTCTGGAATGAAAACTTGGCATTGGCGTTTATCCGATTTACAAAGTTTAACAGAGTAGTAGCTGGCGGACTACTGTTAGCAGGTTAGCATTAGCCAGCTTGATGACATGCCTAACTTTGTGCGGCTGAAAACACACAAGCATCTGAAAGTGTCTCCTTTCTTGGCAGTCCCCAGTTGTTCCACTGGAAACAGGGGGGGGGGTACAGACCAGATTTTCAGATGTTTGTGTGTTTTAAGACGCACAATGTCAGTAAACGCTAGCTGGCTAATGCTAGCATGCCGTGAAGTGCTGTGTTGTGCCCCACCGGCGACAAACAAACGTGTGTTTTATTATAAAGTTCGGCCCTTCACCGCGGCAAATCGATCGCTTTGATCCACTTCTTCCTTAGTATCACTTCAGTCTGGAATCCGTGAAAATTTCAGTAGGGTTGGCGTTTATTCACGTTATCTACGAAGTAAAGCAGGGACATTGAACTGGGCCGGAAGTGGGCCCTCTAAGTGTTTCAAACCAGAAGTTCGGAACACGGAAGCGTGATAATCCCCTATTTCTGGGAGGGCTGGTGTTAACATCTTTAATATTTTCATTACAGCAGCTTCAAATTCCATGTCCCGCTTGTATAGTTCCATCATTGTCCTCCCTTATTACGCCTGAATTTTCTTCTGTAGCTGTTCGTGTTCGGTCAGATTCAACTGTTGTACCTGAAAAAGCAACTGGACAATGACGTATAGTTTTGTATAAATGTTCATTCATATCTTTTTGATACAGTGATGTTAATGGTGCAGTATGTTGGGGGAGGGGGTGTCTTTGTAGAGTGATATGTGATGACTGAGAATGCACACTTTATTACTAACGTTACTAACTTTTTATCATGTCTATTTATATTTTGTAATACATTCTTTTTATTGTGTATGTATGTCTGTATGACCCATACTATGCGCTACAGGGCACCAGAATTTCCCCCTTGGGGATGAATTAAGTATCCATCTCATCTAAATATATAAATAGGGGGCGTTCTGCTTCTTCCAGGTCCCCGGTGATGGCAGGAGGACTGTTTGCTGTGGACAGGAGGTGGTTCTGGGAGCTGGGAGGATACGACACAGGTCTGGAGATCTGGGGAGGTGAACAGTACGAGATCTCCTTCAAGGTAAAAAGATCCACTCTCAGCTCTGTTTCAGCTGGGAGTTGTCTGAGAGGAACAGGATGAACTCATATGTTTCGGATGCATGTGTGTGTTGCGTGTTTGCAGTGGGTCAGTGTGTGTCCATGCCTGTTAGATAACCAGTGTGTTGAAATGATCTGAGCTGACCACAGCGGGTTTATCATGTGCATGCGACGTGCACTGGTGGAAATTCTGCAAAGTGGCAATAGTCAACGATATTTGTTTAGAGCAGAGTTATGTTTCATTATTCAGAGATGCGGAATGGTTAACTGTGCTGTGTTCAATAACAGCGCGGCCGCTTTAGAGACACTATAACATGCTTTTAAAACGTTCCAAAAATCAACTATGGGCATACATAAGCTAAATATGTTCCCCTCATCACTATACTGTCAGTCAGCAACACCAGTCACCCTCTACGTGGCACTGTGGTCGCTCAGAGAAGCAGCCGCAGTGACTGACTCCTCTCCATGCGCTGCAGGTCTTTTGCTCCAGCAGCTATTAGACCATTCAATGACTCTTGAGAATGTGCACTTTATTACTATCGTGAGTAACTTTTTATCATGTCTATTGATCTTTTTAATATATTCTTTTAATCTTGGATGGTGTTTGCATGAATGTATGTATGACACATATGTGCTACAGGGCACCCGAATTTCCCCCATGGGGGATGAATAAAGTATCTATCTATCTATCTATCTATCTATCTATCTATCTATCTATCTATCTATCTATCTATCTATCTATCTATCTATCTATCTATCTATCTATCTATCTATCTATCTATCTATCTATCTATCTATCTATCTATCTATCTATCTATCTATCTATCTATCTATCGATCGATCGTAGATAACTAAAGTCAACTACAGGCAGAAGCTAAATATGTTCCCCTCACCACGATAGATGACTAAGCAACTACAGAAATATATAAACTAAACATGTTCCCAATAATCGCTATACATAACTAAAGTTACCTACAGACATATATAAGCTAAATATGTTCCCCTCACCACTATAGATAACTGAAGTCAACAACATGCATATATAAGCTAAACATGTTCTTCTTGCCACCATAGATAACTAAAGTCAACTACTGGAATATATAAGCTAAACATGTTCCCCTCATCACTATAGATAACTTTAGTCAACTACAGAAATATATAAGCTAAACATGTTCCCCTCACCACTATAGATAACTTAAGTCACCTACAGACATATATAAGCTAAATATGTTCCCCCTCACCACTATAGATAACTATAGTCAACTACAGGCATATATAAGCTAAATATGTTCCTTTTGCCACCATCGATAACTTTAGCCAATTCCTGAAATATATAAGCTAAACATGTTCCCCTCACCACTATAGATAACTTAAGTCACCTACAGACATATATAAGCTAAATATGTTCCCCTCACCACTATAGATAACTAAAGTCAACTACAGGCATATATAAGCTAAATATGTTCCCCTCACCACTATAGATAACTAAAATCAACTACAGGCATATATAAGCTAAATATGTTCCCCTCACCACTATAGATAACTAAAGTCAACTACAGGCATATATAAGCTAAATATGTTCCCCTCACCACTATAGATAACTATAGTCAACTACAGGCATATATAAGCTAAATATATTCCCCTCACAACTATAGATAACTAAAATCAACTACAGGCATATATAAGCTAAACATGTTCCCCTCACCACTATAGATAACTAAAATCAACTACAGGCATATATAAGCTAAAAATGTTCCCCTCACCACTATAGATAACTATAGTCAACTACAGGCATATATAAGCAAAACATATTCCCCTCGCCACTATAGATAACTAAAATCAACTACAGGCATATATAAGCTAAACATGTTCCCCTCGCCACTATAGATAACTAAAATCAACTACAGGCATATATAAGCTAAACATGTTCCCCTCGCCACTATAGATAACTAAAATCAACTACAGGCATATATATGAGCTAAATATGTTTCCCTCACCACTATAGATAACTATAGTCAACTACAGGCATATATAAGCTAAATATGTTCCCATCGCCACTATAGATAACTAAAATCAACTTAAGGCATATATAAGCTAAACATGTTCCCCTCGCCACTATAGATAACTAAAATCAACTACAGGCATATATAAGCTAAACATGTCCCCCTCACCACTATAGATAACTAATATCAACTACAGGCATATATAAGCTAAATATGTTCCCCTCACCACTATAGATAACTAAAATCAACTACAGGCATATATAAGCTAAACATGTTCCCCTCACCACTATAGATAACTAAAATCAACTACAGGCATATATAAGCTAAACATGTTCCCCTCGCCACTATGGATTACTAAAATCAACTACAGGCATATATAAGCTAAACATGTTCCCCTCACCACTATAGATAACTAAAATCAACTACAGGCATATATAAGCTAAACATGTTCCCCTCGCCACTATAGATAACTAAAATCAACTACAGGCATATATAAGCTAAACATGTTCCCCTCGCCACTTGTAACAACCCACTGGTTATGTTGTGAGGCTGCAAGGTTTTGATACACGTCATCTACACAGTTTTGCACCCACGCCCTTATTACTACGTTCCCTCACCCCATTCGTCTACTGTGGGCGCTTCCGCTCAGGTCGCCTCCTCTCAGCCTCCTTTTGCCTTTCATATGGCAGTCTCTCTGACGGGCCACGTAACCTAAGCAAGCCACCACAACGCCGCTAATATATCCAGGAGATCAACATCACTCACGACGCTGAAGCAAAGCCAGTACAAAACCGTCAACACGGAAGTCCCGGAGTTAGCTGCTGACGTCATCAACAAAACAGCTGATCACTCTTCAAAAGGGAAGCCTGCTTCCTGGATCTGTTTCTGGTGCGTTCAGGCCCCATTGCGACTTCTTATGCTTTGGGGCAATTTATGTGGGGAATCAAGACACATTGTTGGAAGAACAGAACTGTGACCTCCAATGTTCAATACAGAGTTGAAATTAATTATGTTTTTTGTGTGTTTACTTTTGTGTGAATAAGAAAATAGTTTGTCTTTCCTGGTAACTGAAAGGGTCTACATCTAGTGTGAAGGTCCTTGTGTGGTCGGTAAAAATCAACAATATTAATAATAGTAATTATCCTATTCTCAGGAGGGATACCTGGCTGGCACCCCCATTAAACCGTCACATAAAAAGTGGCACCCCAGATGGGACTCAAACAAGAGTGAGAGACAAACTAAAAACGACAACAAAAAAAAAAAAAAATAAAATAATATATAAAAAATAAAAAATAATAAAATAATAAAAAAAAAATGAGCACAGAAAAACAACCAAGCCCCCCAACTTCACTGGAGCGGACCTCATCACCTCATCTCCCCACAGGGCGACAGACCCTACTCGCTCCACAGCATATTCCCTTCTGGATATGGACATTACCGCCCTAGACACTATGTTGGACACTTTCCTGGTACTTAAGCCTCACACAGACAAGCAGGATGCATCGGTAACTCAAACAACAGAGTATAAAGACACTGTCGAGCACATCAAGGCAAACATCATAAATAACAGTTTGAATGACACAACAATAAAACAGGTAAAGACTTATTCATGAACATGGAAGAGAGCAATGCAAACATATGGATGTAAATTAGAATATTTGCTCTCACAAACCAAGGCAACTCTTGGATGGAGGCTCAAACATCATCACTCCGAGCTGCTCAAGGAATTCCAAGCACTGCTTGAACCAGTGACCGCTGGTATTTCTAATCTGCAAGGAGAAATTTCCCGCCTGCAGGGGGAGCTCATGAGCTGTAAGGATTCCATAAAATCTGTGACAGATGAAATCACAGTGAAATTCCAAACCTTTCAGACATGTCAACCGACTACAATATTGGATGATACCCCTGGAACGATAATGCTTACCAACAAACCAAGGTTGGAATCAACGGCCTGGGATGACTGGGATCCAAGTAGCATCTTGTAGTACCACCTTGCCACAAACAGGAGTTTCCGGGACATGGGAAAAAGCCCTGTTAAATTGTTGTTTCCAACCTATGGAAAAATTGAGGACACACCTGACCCTTTGCAGTACCTGGAACGTTGTGAAGATTATTTGGCATTGAATGCTCTAACTGACGAGGAACCAGGCACATAAGGAATGTGTTACATGGCACTGCCAGAGACTGGTGGGATATAGCCAGACATAAGGTCCATACCTGGGATGATTTCCAAAGACAATTTAGAGCTGCCTTCCTCTCTGAGGATTATGAGGATAAGCTGGCAGAACAGGCGAACCAGAGTTCAAGGAGAAAATGAACGCACAGGGACTTTGTATACATGTATCAATCCCTGTGTAGCGATGGAAGCCCCAATTGAGGAAGAGGACATTGTCAAGCTTATCCTGAAGAACATAAACCCCACCATGGCCAGCCAGTTGAGGAGCAGTCGGGTAACCACTGTGGATGAGCTGGTTTGCCTGGGACAACAGCTGGAGAGAGATCGGGAAAACCAACGCCAATATGAGCACAGGAAACAAGCATGTTTACCACCCAAGCCAGTTGACTCTAGACCTTCACATGATGACCACACCGTACGGCCAAGACAACCAGCCTACAATACAAACCATAACCGCCCGTCTCAGCCATTCTGCTGGCAATCATTCTCCCGCAGCCTGTCCACGTGCTCTCACGAACCCAAGGTCTGGGCCATCAGTCCCTCCTCAGCAGCCAAACACTCCATCACAGTCTCAAAGAGGTCCCGCCACTCTCAGCTCCCTTACGATTCCACGGCCATCTGGTGAAACCTGTCCTCCTATCTCCCCTCAAACTAGCCCTTTGCCATGCCAGTTGATGGTTCCAATCCATATCAATCCCTGGAAAGGAGCTGCCATCCTGGACACTGGATCTTCTTACACCCTGGTGAACGAGAGAGTGTGGAATGAGGTAAAGGGAGAAATCAAACCTTGGACAAGAGGACCCTATACCTGGCGGATGGGGAAGGCAGGCAACCTCTAGGATGGAGTGAAATAACCATCACACTCAAACCAAACAATAACATTACCTTGTGTCATACTGCCTGCTCAGAGCCTTGCTTTCCCTGCGGCAGTAGGTCTGGATTTCATTTCCCTCTCTGGCCCAGTTTGATGTTTCTAACGACGTATTGGTTCAAGAGCAACAGGAAACAACATTACACCTTTCTGAGGAGTTTGCATCTTGGCCAAATGAACCATCTCACCAGCTGCATTCTATTCTGCGGTCGCTCCTGTAGACATGATTACCCCTCTTCCGGTGAGGACCTCTTGCAGAAAGCAGTCACCAGTGCGCACCTGATGATCGGGAAACACTCATTGTTATGCCAACTGCAAAACAACCCTATGTGTGACTCAGCCCTAGGGTGTACGAAAGTCCTTACCCATAAAATCTATTTCTCACATGAAGTTCCAATCAAACAAAAACCATACCGTGTCTCACCAACTAAACTCCAGATCATAAAAGAGCATCTAGATGAAATGTTGGAAGAAGATCTCATAGAGCCATCCACATCCCCCTATGCTGCTCCGGTAGTCCTGGTACCTAAGAAGAACAATCCCAAACCTCTTTGTGTCGATTATCGAAAACTTAATGCTGCCAACATACTATGCTTACCCTCTCCAAACATCCAGGAAACAGTCCCTCTGGTGCTTGGTTTTTACCACTCTGGACTTAACAGTGGATACTGGCAATTCGCATGGATCAGGAAGTCGGGAAAAGACTGCATTTGTCTGTCCATATGGCCTCTATCAGTTAAAGTTATGCCATTTGGGCAAGAATGCACCAGCACCTTTCAGCGCCATGAAAAGTGGGTAACAGGGACGCATCTGTTTTGTCTATCTAAGACATTATCATCTACTCCCCTCTCATACAACACAGAAGAACAGACTACAAATTGCAGAAGCAAACCTCACCCACATAAGAAAACGTCGCTCCTCTCTCAAGTTCCTGGGCCATTTGTGTCTTCTGCTGAGTTGCTGTGGACCATAAAAAATCGGGCAGTCCAAACTTCCCTGTTCCCCAAACACAAACAACCAGCTCCTTGGTATGGCTGATGGTACCATCGCTTTGTGCCTGGATTTTCTGATCTAACGGAGCCACCAATGCACCAAACAAAGGAGCCAAGTTCATTTGGACTCCTGCATGTCAAACATCATTTGAGTCATTAAACAATACCCAGTTCACCACCAATCCTGGGTCATCCTGATTTCAATCTGCCCTCATAGTATACAATGCAGACGTGGATTGGGAGCTTTCTAGCAGAGGACTGATTAGGCACTAGCACCTCGCTTTGCCAGGACCTTAATAAGGCTAGCGAATACTCCACACTGAGCAAAACCTTGCTTGGGCAGAAAAATGGAGGTACTATCTGAAGAAGGCATTTCACCGTTGTGACTGACCACTCTTCACTGGTCTGGGTTTTCAAAACACAGAAGCCCAGCACCAGACTATCCGGTGGGCTCTTCGTCAACAGGAATTTTCATTCACAGTAGAGTATCGCAAGGAAAATACAACACAGTTCCTGACACGCTGTCAAGGGCCCCTTAACATATCAAACCATCCCCCAGTCACGTGTGCAGTTGTACTCCCCACGGGACATGTCACCACAACTCCAATCACAGAGAAAACATCTGGAAGGCTCAGCAGCAAGACCTTTTGCAGACCTCTACCAGGATAATGGACAGGGGGACGGCATGAGACCCACACAAAACACACTAAAATGCAAGGGCCATTACCTCATAAAACCCTTACCAGATCTACATCCCACCACCACTACTCAACAACTGCTTCACCACAACCACAATGATCCCACGTCTGGACATTTTGGCCGGTACAAAACATATAAACGCCTGCAGGCACTGGTATACTGGCAAAAATAAAAAAGTATATTGTCAGGTTTGTCAGTTATACAAACCTGAAACCCAAAGCCTCCTGGAAAAACAACAGACAAAGAATGCTCCAAAATGTTGGGAGTGGACCCATGACCTTTCCCTAGGAGTTCAAAGGAACGCTATCTTCTTGTCTTTGTAGATTACTTCTCCCGATGGGGGAGAGTTCCCCTCCGAGCCACAGCGAGACATTTCTCAGTGCCTGGTAAAAAAATCTTGACTCGATGGGGTGTGCCAACATATATTCTGTCTGACCAGGGGTCTCAGTTTGTGTCCTCAGTCTTTGATGAGACCTGCAAAAAGGAACCTCACTACAAAAGAACCTCTGCTTACCATCCCCAAACCAACCTCACAGAGGATCACAACAAAACCAAGCATATGGGGATAACACAAAAACTGGACAGATACTATAGATAACTAAAGTTACCTACAGACATATATAAGCTAAATATGTTCCCCTCACCACTATAGATAACTAAAGTTTCCTACAGACATATATAAGCTAAATATGTTCCCCTCACCACTATAGATAACTAAAGTTACCTACAGACATATATAAGCTAAATATGTTCCCCTCGCCACTATAGATAACTAAAGTTACCTACAGATATATATAAGCTAAATATGTTCCCCTCACCACTATAGATAACTAAAGTTACCTAAAGGCATATATAACCTAAATATGTTCCCCTCGCCACTATAGATAACTAAAGTCAACTACAGGCATATATAAGCTAAACATGTTCCCCTCGCCACTATAGATAACTAAAATCAACTACAGGCATATATAAGCTAAATATGTTCCCCTCGCCAATATAGATAACTAAAATCAACTACAGGCATATATAAGCTAAATATGTTCCCCTCACCACTATAGATAACTATAGTCAACTACAGGCATATATAAGCTAAATATGTTCCCCTCACCACTATAGATAACTACAGTCACCTACAGGCATATATAAGCTAAATATGTTTCACTTGCCACTATAGATAACTATAGTCAACTACAGGCATAAATAAGCTAAATTGCTCCGCTCGCCACTATAGATAACTAAAGTCAACTAATGTCATATATAAGCTAAACATGTTCCTCTTGCCACCATCGATAACTTTAGCCAACTCCTGAAATATATAAGCTAAACATGTTCCCCTCACCACTATAGATAACTAAAGTCACCTACAGACATATATAAGCTAAATATGTTCCTCTCACCACTATAAATAACTTAAGTCAACTACAGAAATATATAAGCTAAATATGTTCCCCTCACCACTATAGATAACTAAAATCAACTTAAGGCATATAAAGGCTAAATATGTTCCCCTCGCCTCTATAGATAACTAAAGTACCTACAGACATATATAAGCTAAATATGTTCCCCTCACCACTATAGATAACTAAAGTTACCTACAGACATAAATAAGCTAAATATGTTCCCCTCACCACTATAGATAACTAATGTTACCTACAGACATATATAAGCTAAATATGTTCCCCTCGCCACTATAGATAACTAAAGTTACCTACAGATATGTATAAGCTAAATATGTTCCCCTCACCACTATAGATAACTAAAGTTACCTACAGTCATATATAACCTAAATATGTTCCCCTCGCCACTATAGATAACTAAAGTCAACTACAGGCATATATAAGCTAAACATGTTCCCCTCGCCACTATAGATAACTAAAATCAACTACAGGCATATATAAGCTAAGCATGTTCCCCTCGCCACTATAGATAACTATAGTCAACTACAGGCATATATAAGCTAAACATATTCCCCTCGCCACTCTGGATAACTAAAATCAACTACAGGCATATATAAGCTAAACATGTTCCCCTCGCCACTATGGATAACTAAAATCAACTACAGGCATATATAAGCTAAATATGTTCCCCTCGCCACTATAGAGAACTATAGTCAACTACAGGCATATATAAGCTAAATATGTTCCCCTCGCCACTATAGATAACTAAAGTCACCTACAGGCATACATAAGCTTGATATGTTCCCCTCACCACTATAGATAACTATAGTCGACTACAGGCATATATAAGCTAAACATGTTCCCCTCGCCACTATAGATAACTAAAATCAACTACAGGCATATATGAGCTAAATATGTTCCCCTCGCCACTATAGATAACTAAAATCAACTACAGGCATATATAAGCTAAACATGTTCCCCTCGCCAATATAGATAACTAAAATCAACTACAGGTATATAATCTAAACATGTTCCCCTCACCACTATTGATAACTATAGTCAACTACAGGCATATATAAGCCAAATATGTTCCCCTCACCACTATAGATAACTAAAGTTACCTACAGACATATATAAGCTAAATATGTTCCCCTCACCACTATAGATAACTAAAGTTTCCTACAGACATATATAAGCTAAATATGTTCCCTTCGCCACTATAGATAACCATAATCAACTACAGGCATATATAAGCTAAATATGTTCCCCTCACCACTATAGATAACTAAAGTTACCTACAGGCATATATAAGCTAAATATATTCCCCTTGCAACTATAGATAACTAAAATAAACTACAGGCATATATAAGCTAAACATGTTCCCATCGCCACTATAGATAACTAAAATCAACTACAGGCATATATAAGCTAAATATGTTCCCCTCCCTTATATAGATAACTAAAGTCAACTACAGGCATATATAAGCTAAACATGTTCCCCTCGCCTATATAGATAACTAAGGTCAGCTCCAAACATATATAAGCTAAATATATTCCCCTCACCACTATAGATAACTATAGACAACTACAGGCATATAGAAGCTAAACATGTTCCCCTCACCACTATAGATAACTATAGTCAACTACAGGCATATATAAGCTAAACATGTTCCCCTCGCCACTCTGGATAACTAAAATCAACTACAGGCATATATAAGCTAAACATGTTCCCCTCGCCACTTTGGATAACTAAAATCAACTACAGGCATACATAAGCTAAATATGTTCCCCTCACCACTATAGATAACTATAGTCGACTACAGGCATATATAAGCTAAATATGTTCCCCTCACCACTATAGATAACTATAGTCGACTACAGGCATATATAAGCTAAATATGTTCCCCTCACCACTATAGATAACTAAAGTCACCTACAGGCATATATAAGCTTAACATATTCCCCTCGCCACTATAAATAACTATAGTCAACTACAGGCATATATAAGCTAAATATGTTCCCCTCACCACTATAAATAACTCAAATCAACTACAGGCATATATAAGCTAAATATGTTCCCCTCGCCACTATAGATAACTATAGTCGACTACAGGCATATATAAGCTAAATATGTTCCCCTCACCACTATAGATAACTAAAGTCACCTACAGGCATATATAAGCTTAACATGTTCCCCTCGCCACTATAGATAACTATAGTCAACTACAGGCATATATAAGCTAAATATGTTCCCCTCACCACTATAGATAACTAAAATCAACTACAGGCATATATAAGCTAAATATGTTCCCCTCGCCACTATAGATAACTATAGTCGACTACAGGCATATATAAGCTAAATATGTTCCCCTCACCACTATAGATAACTAAAGTCACCTACAGGCATATATAAGCTAAACATGTTCCCCTCGCCACTATAAATGACTAAAATCAGCTACAGGCATATATAAGCTAAATATGTTCCCCTCACCACTATAGATAACTAAAATCAACTACAGGCATATATAAGCTAAACATGTTCCCCTCGCCACTATAGATAACTGAAGTCAACTACAGGCATATATAAGCTAAATATGTTCCCCTCGCCACTATAGATAACTAAAATCAACTACAGGCATATATAAGCTAAACATGTTCCCCTCGCCACTATAAATGACTAAAATCAACTACAGGCATATATAAGCTTAACATGTTCCCCTTGCAACTATAGATAGCTAAAATCAGCTACAGGCATATATAAGCTTGATATGTTCCCCTCGCCACTATGGATAACTAAAATCAACTACAGGCATATATAAGCTAAATATGTTCCCCTTTGCAAGTATAGATAACTAGTGATGTTCGATTTAAAATTTTGGCCAATATCCGATTTGCCGATATTTTAAAACTCATGTGGCCGATATCAAATTGAAGCTAAAAAGAAATAAGCAGTCATTTCACATAGCAGTTTCGTTTTCCGTTTTTGACACTTCGAAAAGTAGCGGTGGGAAAAAAATATTGATATACTGAAATATCACACTATTTCCATATGCTGATATCCAATCGATATTCAAGAATTTGGCATCAATCTAATTTACTAACAAATCTTGCAAGATTTCATTGTTCCGTAACAAAATGTCACAATTTTTAGTGAATTCTCACGAAATTTTGTAACAGAATAATGAAATATCGCTTTACTTAGTAGACAGATAACGTTTTTTTAAATGTCAATATGATATTAGCATATGAAAATATTCGGGAAATTTTTGTGAATTCTCGTGACATCCCGTAACAGAACGACAAAATATCAAAAGATTTCATTAGTAAAATAGATTAATACTATGTTTTTAACCAATTAACCTAACATGCATGTCTTTGGACTGTGGGAGGAAGCCGGAGTACCCGGAGAGAACCCACACATACACGGGGAGAACATGCAAACTCCACACAGGAAGGCCACGGTTGAAGCTTTTTCAAACCCCCTCCCCAGCCGGGAATCGAACTAGCGACCTTCTTGCTGTGAGGCTGCGGTGTTAGGTTAATTGGTCACTCTAAATTGCCCCTAGGAATGAATGTGAGTGTGAATGGTTGTCTGTCTCTTCATGTTGGTCCTGCGACAGACTGGCGTCCTGTCCAGGGTGTACCCCGCCTCTCGCCTGATAATAGCTGGGATAGGCTCCAGCAACCCCCGCGACCCTGAACTGGATAAGCGGTACAGAAAATGACTGACTGACTATGTTTTTAATTTTCAATTTATCAGCATATGAAAATGTCACGAAATTTCAGTGTAGTAATATTATTTCCCAACCCTAGTCTTAGAAGTTTTAAAGTCTGTAAAAAAGAAGTTTTTGAAGAAGAAAGTGTTTGGGGGTTTTTTAGACCTTAGATACAGTGGGCTGATCAGTTAAATATCAGTGGGGTGGCCGATGTCCAAAACTCAGTTTTAAGACAGATATAGGCTGATACCGATAGGGGGCTGATTATATTGTCCATCCCTATAGATAGCTAAAGTCAACTACAGACATAGAGTCGTCCTCAAATTTATTCATACCCTCCATTTAAAAAAAAGGCTAAATTCACAAAATAACTCAAATAACTAGAAAGTAAAGAAAGTAATTATAAATTTACAAAATTATTATTTAGTGAAAAAAATATTATATTTGAATTGTGGTTGGAAATAATAATTTTAAAAAACCAAACAAAGAAAATTGTCTCAGACACATCAGAGCATCTTTCCTATGAACATGGACCAACATACCTGTCAGCAGGTGCAGACGTCTGATTGGACGTTACAGAAACACCTGATTGCAGTGATTGAATCAAAGTGTTGCTCAACAACATTTTGGCTTCGGAGCCCCATCATGCTCGTTTACTTGTTTCATTTTTTGTTTTTTAAATTTTCTGTTGAACCACAATTCAAAATCAATGTCATGATTTTCATAGAATTTTTATTTATAATTATTTTTTTTGTCAATTTCATCTTATTTTACTGACAGCTGATTTTTTTTTTACGTTTTCAAGTGGAGCGTACGAATAACTTTAAAGACGACTGTATATAAGCTGAATATGTGCCCCTCACCACGATAGATAATGAAAGTCAACTCCAGTCAGCTATATAGTGCAAGTCTAACAGATGTTTGAGTTGTCACTGATGGTGGAAGTAACGGACCAGGGTCTCGTTCATAGAACTATGCGTAGGATCTTTTTACTATAAGTGTACATACGCTCAAAGCCAAAAGTTTGGGTACGCCCAATTTTTTTTTACAGATCTATAAACCATGTGTGCCCACAGATTAAAGCGGTTTCCCCATATAAAATCACAATCTTCCTGGAAGATTGTGACAAAATGTCACAGAATAATGTCTTTAACCAGGCAAAGACATTAAGAACAAGTTGGTGCAGGTAAATTTGGCCCCGCCCCCTACACACCCATATTTTACCATAGATGGTCAATGCAAAGTACCTTATGGATATTCCTGCATATAAATGAACCAGCTGATCTGTGGCATTTAAAGCTTCATCAAGGGACGGAAAAGGCAAGAAAACCCAATTTGACTGAGTCTGAAATGGGGGTGCTTGTTGGTGAGGTGGAGCCAATTAACATCTATAAATGTTTATTGTGGTTTTTAATGGGGGGGAACTGCAGGACACTCTGGTGGAGCTTGTTAGAGAGAAACAAGTGTTGGTCGTCTTTATTTCTGTAATTTTCACCCGATCCAGTAGATGGCAGCGTCAGACAAGCTTAAAAAACCGTTGTGGTCAAACCTTGGGTCAAAATGACTTGAGGAAGTGGGCTCAATTCTCTCACGGGGGAGAGAGAAAATGGTGAAGCTCGTAATCAGTTTAGGCAGCGGACCTTCGAGGAAAGTTTGTATAAAACCTGATCAGTGACAGACAGCGATCCGATTGATCAAAGACACCATCAATAGATTGAAATACAGCAGCAATGTGTGGCAGCTGAAAGTGAAAGTAGGTCAAGCAGCGATCTGAGTGATGGCGGGTGTTTCCCGCGGGGGGGTGGTAGCGCAAGCGAAGCAGAAGGGAATGGATAGAAGGAGGGAGGGATAGAAAGACAGTGTTTCTGTCAAACGTTATGTTGTGAAACAAACTTGTTGTGACTTATATAGTTGGTGAATAATTATTTTGCCACCAAAACTCTTCTCAGTGTCACAAAGCTTCACTAAAGCAAAAATATTGGCATCACAGTCACTTTTCCTCTTGAAGCTCATTGCTTCATAAATGCTTGTTTTCTCAGCTTTTTAGTGAAAAGCAGCATTTTTGCTGCAACTACCTCATGTTCTACTGCAGATTACTAAAGAACAGAAAAAGCTAGAAACAACCGTTTTTTTCCGATGAAAGAACAGAGTCTAAGCTTTGCTTTCCTAGATTCGGTGTGTGCATAGGCATAGAAGACAATGTTCTGTGGCTCTCCAAAAATCAGTGAAAATGCTTAAAAAC
>JALJCO010012839.1:0-2500 GCA_023101725.1 Atherinomorus stipes | reverse complement strand
AGAAGACACGGAGCGGGGCAGAGAAGAGCAGGCATTATTACTCCATTGCATCTCAGTCACATCTTTAAAAATATAGAAAGAGCTTATCCAATTAATCGATTAATCGATCGATTACAAGGGTAGATTTATCGACTATTAAGATAATCGCTAGCTGCAGCTCTACTCAACATCATAATGTTGATCCAACAAACACGATTTTAATTTAAATTGACTAAATCCCGGCACACACGGAGCGATTTTTGGCCGTTTTTGAACCGATTTTCCAGTCATGCGACAAGTTTGGGGATTGGGCCAACTCTTGGCCAAATCGTGTGTCGTGCATCGTGCAGTATACGAGGGGGTCTCAAGAGGCGATCGGCACCTCACGACGAGCTCCCGATCAGAAATGGTGAGTCGCAAGAAAATCAAACCTGTGTGATATTCTGGTCACACGACCAGACTGAGAACTCTTTCCTTGGAGATTTACATGTTTCACATGCATGAGACAGAAATGGACGTAAACCAGAGGCAGCATGGAAACCCGGCGTGTCATGTGACGGAGTTCTGGTTGTAGAACCGACAGACCGTCCAGCCCACGTCTGCTCAGAAGATTCCTCGTCCACTCACGACGTCCTCGCCTTTTATTTTGGGCAAATTCTTCACAAAGAGGAGCGCAAATCACCAAGGCAGCGCGGTTTTTCGGTGCTAGCATAATGTTGGTGTTGCTGCTGCTGCTGTTGTTTTTGTTGTCTTCTTCTTCTCCGTTTTCTTCTTCTACTACTAGCTGTATTTATCGCGTTGCATGTCGGTGTTCCAGACCCCGACCTGTCTTTGAGGACGCACAGTGTGAGCAGTCAGATCGAACCCGAGCGTCGGTTCATACAGTACGAGGACAAACATCACAAGCTGTGAACTTTTGAACTCTGCGACTGATTCACACAGTTTGAGTTGGAGCTGCGAGTAACGATCGAAAAAAATCACTGTATATCCCAGACTTTAATTGAATAAAACCTACTCAACCTAAACATACCCGCCAACACAGTACAGGTAAGTTACTTTCACATAGCTTTTGTTCAATGGACCAAGATGGATTTTAGATGTTTTAATGAAATCAATCTTGTTCTTTTCATTAAATATTATTTCATTTGACAGACAATATCACAGTGGTTATTGATAAAATGTATTTCTTTATTTTATTTAACCTTTATTTAACCAGGCAAAGACATTAAGAACAAGATTCTTATTTACAATGTTGGCCTGGCAGGTGCCATAGACACCTGTAGGGCAAGTGGGGAGGGGAACACAAATAAAAAATAAATAAAATCAGTAAACATTAAAACAAATTTAAGACATCGTAAGGGAAGTCAAAGTGTAACAAAACATTTACAGTTGTCATTAAAAATCACCTTTAAATTGCATTTAGAAACGGAGACGGAAGTAAAAGCATTAAGTTTCAGAGATTTTTGTAACATGTTCCAATCATTTGAAGCTGCAAAAGAAAATGACATTTGTCCAAAGCGAGAGTTGGTTTTTGGGATTTGTAGCATGATTAAATTAGTAATTCAGGTGAGTTTACTGGCAAAAGCATTTGTAATTTGTTCACCAGTCCCACTAAAAGGACATCAGCCCTTCCAGGGGCTTCTTTAAATCTCTTTTCAAAAGCTTCAGTGTTGCTCAAACCTACCAAACATTTAGAATTTTGACGTAAAAAAGCAAAAACAAAAAACAAAAAAAAAAAACTCTAATAGCTGTTATATAATCTGTGATGCCAGGATAGGGGGGGCCAAGTTTGGTTCCCAAGAGCCACAATCCTCCAACTTTTAGATCCACCCTTCTCCAACACACCTGAGTGAAATGAATGGCTCGTTATCAGGCCTCTGCAGAGCTGGATGACATTTACATGAGGGTAATTCATAGGGATGTAACGAGATCCACATCTCACGGTACGATATTATCTCGATATGAACCCCACGGTACAATATTATCTCGATATGAACCCCACGGTACGATATTATCTCGATATGAACCCCACGGTACGATATTATCTCGATATGAACCCCACGGTACGATATTATCTCGATATGAACCCCACGGTACGATATTATCTCGATATGGACCCCACGGTACGATATTATCTCGATATGGACCCCACGGTACGATATTATCTCGGTATGAACCCCACGGTACGATATTATCTCGATATGAACCCCACGGTACGATATTATCTCGATATGAACCCCACGGTACGATATTATCTCGATATGGACCCCACGGTACCATATTATCTGGATATGAACCCCACGGTACGATATTATCTCGATATGGACCCCACGGTACGATATTATCTCGATATGGACCCCACGGTACGATATTATCTCGATATGAACCTCACGGTACGATATTATCTCGATATGAGCCCTACGGTACGATATTATCTCGTTATGAACCCCACGGTACGATATTATCTCGATATGAACCCCACAGTACGATATTTATCTCGATATGGACCCCACGGTACGAT
>JALJCO010012838.1:0-32355 GCA_023101725.1 Atherinomorus stipes | reverse complement strand
GTCAATGATGGTTTTCTGCACAACTGTCAGATCAGCATCTTCCCCATGATTGTGAATTCTTCTAAACCAACACAGAGACTTTTTAAAGGCTCAGGGTACTTATGGAGGTGTTTGGATTACTGACCTGATTAGAATGTGACACTCTGAACCTGCAATACTGGAGCTTTTCACAATATTCTCATTTTTTCAGTTTTAGAATTTGAGGTTTTCTTAAACTGCAACTTCTTATCAGCAACATCCAAACAAATAAAAGCTTGGAATATATTGATTTGCACATTATTTCTCTATACAATATGTAAATTGCACCTTTTAAGTTGAATTACAGAAATACAAGAACTTTTTCCGGATATTCAAATTATACCTGTAAATTAACTGTGGTTTATCATCTTTGGAAAGATGAGTTCAGTTTCTTATCCACATCCAGGCCTGATTACTGCCACACCTGTTCTCCATCAAGAAATCACTTAAATAGGACCTGCCTGACAAAGTGAAGTAGACCAAAAGATCCTCAAAAGCTTACCATCACCGCTAATGAATGAGGCTACATACGTAGCTTACCGTCACCACGTATGAATGAGGCTACATACGTAGCTTACCATCACCACGTACGAATGAGGCTACATACGTAGCTTACCGTCACAACGTATCAATGAGGCTACATACGTAGCTTACCGTCACCACGTATGAATGAGGCTACATACGTAGCTTACCATCACCGCTAATGAATGAGGCTACATACGTAGCTTACCGTCACCGCGTACGAATAAGGCCACATACGTAGCTTACCGTCACCACGTATGAATGAGGCTACATACGTAGCTTACCGTCACCACGTACGAATGAGGCTACATACGTAGCTTACCGTCACCACGTATGAATGAGGCTACATACGTAGCTTACCGTCACCACGTACGAATGAGGCTACATACGTAGCTTACCGTCACCACGTATCAATGAGGCTACATACGTAGCTTACCGTCACCACGTACGAATGAGGCTACATACGTAGCTTACCGTCACCACGTATCAATGAGGCTACATACGTAGCTTACCGTCACCACGTATGAATGAGGCTACATACGTAGCTTACCATCACCGCTAATGAATGAGGCTACATACGTAGCTTACCGTCACCGCGTACGAATAAGGCTACATACGTAGCTTACCGTCACCACGTATCAATGAGGCTACATACGTAGCTTACCGTCACCGCTAATGAATGAGGCTACATACGTAGCTTACCGTCACCACGTATGAATGAGGCTACATACGTAGCTTACCATCACCGCTAATGAATGAGGCTACATACGTAGCTTACCGTCACCACGTATGAATGAGGCTACATACGTAGCTTACCGTCACCACGTACGAATGAGGCTACATACGTAGCTTACCGTCACCACGTACGAATGAGGCTACATACGTAGCTTACCGTCACCACGTACGAATGAGGCTACATACGTAGCTTACCGTCACCACGTATGAATGAGGCTACATACGTAGCTTACCGTCACCACGTACGATTGAGGCTACATACGTAGCTTACCGTCATCACGTATGAATGAGGCTACATACGTAGCTTACCATCACCGCTAATGAATGAGGCTACATACGTAGCTTACCGTCACCACGTATCAATGAGGCTACATACGTAGCTTACCTTCACCGCTAATGAATGAGGCTACATACGTAGCTTACCATCACCGCTAATGAATGAGGCTACATACGTAGCTTACCGTCACCACGTATGAATGAGGCTACATACGTAGCTTACCGTCACCACGTACGAATGAGGCTACATACGTAGCTTACCGTCACCACGTACGAATGAGGCTACATACGTAGCTTACTGTCACCACGTATGAATGAGGCTACATACGTAGCTTACCGTCACCACGTACGAATGAGGCTACATACGTAGCTTACCGTCACCACGTACGAATGAGGCTACATACGTAGCTTACCGTCACCACGTACGAATGAGGCTACATACGTAGCTTACCGTCACCACGTACGAATGAGGCTACATACGTAGCTTACCGTCACCACGTATGAATGAGGCTACATACGTAGCTTACCGTCACCACGTACGATTGAGGCTACATACGTAGCTTACCGTCATCACGTATGAATGAGGCTACATACGTAGCTTACCATCACCGCTAATGAATGAGGCTACATACGTAGCTTACCGTCACCACGTATCAATGAGGCTACATACGTAGCTTACCATCACCGCTAATGAATGAGGCTACATACGTAGCTTACCGTCACCACGTATGAATGAGGCTACATACGTAGCTTACCATCACCGCTAATGAATGAGGCTACATACGTAGCTTACCGTCACCACGTATGAATGAGGCTACATACGTAGCTTACCGTCACCACGTACGAATGAGGCTACATACGTAGCTTACCGTCACCACGTACGAATGAGGCTACATACGTAGCTTACCATCACCGCTAATGAATGAGGCTACATACGTAGCTTACCGTCACCACGTATGAATGAGGCTACATACGTAGCTTACCATCACCGCTAATGAATGAGGCTACATACGTAGCTTACCGTCACCATGTATGAATGAGGCTACATACGTAGCTTACCGTCACCACGTACGAATGAGGCTACATACGTAGCTTACCGTCACCACGTACGAATGAGGCTACATACGTAGCTTACCGTCACCACGTACGAATGAGGCTACATACGTAGCTTACCGTCACCACGTATGAATGAGGCTACATACGTAGCTTACCGTCACCACGTACGATTGAGGCTACATACGTAGCTTACCGTCATCACGTATGAATGAGGCTACATACGTAGCTTACCATCACCACGTATGAATGAGGCTACATACGTAGCTTACCATCACCGCTAATGAATGAGGCTACATAAGTAGCTTACCGTCACCACGTATGAATGGGGCTACATACGTAGCTTACCATCACCGCTAATGAATGAGGCTACATACGTAGCTTACCGTCACCACGTATGAATGAGGCTACATACGTAGCTTACCATCACCGCTAATGAATGAGGCTACATACGTAGCTTACCGTCACCACGTATCAATGAGGCTACATACGTAGCTTACCGTCACCACGTACGAATGAGGCTACATACGTAGCTTACCGTCACCACGTACGAATGAGGCTACATACGTAGCTTACTATCACCGCTAATGAATGAGGCTACATACGTAGCTTACCATCACCGCTAATGAATGAGGCTACATACGTAGCTTACCGTCACCACGTACGAATGAGGCTACATACGTGGCTTACCGTCACCACGTATGAATGAGGCTACATACGTAGCTTACCGTCACCACGTATGAATGAGGCTACATACGTAGCTTACCGTCACCACGTATGAATGAGGCTACATACGTAGCTTACCATCACCGCTAATGAATGAGGCTACATACGTAGCTTACCGTCACCACGTATGAATAAAGCTACATACGTAGCTTACCGTCACCACGTATGAATGAGGCTACATACGTAGCTTACCATCACCGCTAATGAATGAGGCTACATACGTAGCTTACCGTCACCACGTATGAATGAGGCTACATACGTAGCTTACCGTCACCACGTATGAATGTGGCTACATACGTAGCTTACCGTCACCACGTATGAATGAGGCTACATACGTAGCTTACCATCACCACGTATGAATGAGGCTACATACGTAGCTTACCATCACCGCTAATGAATGAGGCTACATACGTAGCTTACCGTCACCACGTATCAATGAGGCTACATACGTAGCTTACCGTCACCACGTATGAATGAGGCTACATACGTAGGTTACCATCACCGCTAATGAATGAGGCTACATACGTAGCTTACCGTCACCACGTATGAATGAGGCTACATACGTAGCTTACCGTCACCACGTACGAATGAGGCTACATACGTAGCTTACCGTCACCACGTACGAATGAGGCTACATACGTAGCTTACCGTCACCACGTACGAATGTGGCTACATACGTAGCTTACCGTCACCACGTATGAATGAGGCTACATACGTAGCTTACCGTCACCGCGTATGAATGAGGCTACATACGTAGCTTACCGTCACCACGTACGAATGAGGCTACATACGTAGCTTACCGTCACCACGTACGAATGAGGCTACATACGTAGCTTACCATCACCACGTACGAATGAGGCTACATACGTAGCTTACTGTCACCACGTACGAATGAGGCTACATACGTAGCTTACCGTCACCGCGTACGAATGAGGCTACATACGTAGCTTACCGTCACCACGTATGAATGAGGCTACATACGTAGCTTACCATCACCGCGAATGAATGAGGCTACATACGTAGCTTACCGTCACCACGTATCAATGAGGCTACATACATAGCTTACCGTCACCGCGTATGAATGAGGCTACATACGTAGCTTACCGTCACCGCTAATGAATGAGGCTACATACGTAGCTTACCGTCACCACGTATGAATGAGGCTACATACGTAGCTTACCGTCACCGCGTACGAATGAGGCTACATACGTAGCTTACCGTCCCCGCGTACGAATGAGGCTACATACGTAGCTTACCGTCCCCGCGTACGAATGAGGCTACATACGTAGCTTACCGTCACCGCGTACGAATGAGGCTACATACGTAGCTTACCGTCACCGCGTACGAATGAGGCTACATACGTAGCTTACCGTCACCGCGTACGAATGAGGCTACATACGTAGCTTACCGTCACCGCGTACGAATGAGGCTACATACGTAGCTTACCGTCACCACGTACGAATGAGGCTACATACGTAGCTTACCGTCACCACGTACGAATGAGGCTACATACGTAGCTTACCGTCACCACGTACGAATGAGGCTACATACGTAGCTTACCGTCACCACGTACGAATGAGGCTACATACGTAGCTTACCGTCACCACGTATGAATGAGGCTACATACGTAGCTTACCGTCACCACGTACGATTGAGGCTACATACGTAGCTTACCGTCACCACGTACGAATGAGGCTACATACGTAGCTTACCATCACCACGTATGAATGAGGCTACATACGTAGCTTACCATCACCGCTAATGAATGAGGCTACATACGTAGCTTACCGTCACCACGTATGAATGAGGCTACATACGTAGCTTACTATCACCGCTAATGAATGAGGCTACATACGTAGCTTACCATCACCGCTAATGAATGAGGCTACATACGTAGCTTACCGTCACCACGTACGAATGAGGCTACATACGTAGCTTACCGTCACCACGTACGAATGAGGCTACATACGTAGCTTACCATCACCACGTATGAATGAGGCTACATACGTAGCTTACCGTCACCGCGTATGAATGAGGCTACATACGTAGCTTACCGTCACCACGTATGAATGAGGCTACATACGTAGCTCACCGTCACCACGTATGAATGAGGCTACATACGTAGCTTACCGTCACCACGTACGATTGAGGCTACATACGTAGCTTACCGTCACCACGTATGAATGAGGCTACATACGTAGCTTACCATCACCACGTATGAATGAGGCTACATACGTAGCTTACCATCACCGCTAATGAATGAGGCTACATACGTAGCTTACCGTCACCACGTATGAATGAGGCTACATACGTAGCTTACCGTCACCACGTATGAATGAGGCTACATACGTAGCTTACCATCACCGCTAATGAATGAGGCTACATACGTAGCTTACCGTCACCACGTATCAATGAGGCTACATACGTAGCTTACCGTCACCACGTATGAATGAGGCTACATACGTAGCTTACCATCACCGCTAATGAATGAGGCTACATACGTAGCTTACCGTCACCGCGTACGAATGAGGCTACATACGTAGCTTACCGTCACCACGTACGAATGAGGCTACATACGTAGCTTACCGTCACCACGTACGAATGAGGCTACATACGTAGCTTACCGTCACCACGCACGAATGAGGCTACATACGTAGCTTACCGTCACCACGTACGAATGTGGCTACATACGTAGCTTACCGTCACCACGTATGAATGAGGCTACATACGTAGCTTACCGTCACCACGTAAAAATGAGGCTACATACGTAGCTTACTGTCACCACGTACGAATGAGGCTACATACGTAGCTTACCGTCACCACGTACGAATGAGGCTACATACGTAGCTTACCGTCACCACATATGAATGAGGCTACATACGTAGCTTACTGTCACCACGTACGAATGAGGCTACATACGTAGCTTACCGTCACCGCGTATGAATGAGGCTACATACGTAGCTTACCGTCACCACGTATGAATGAGGCTACATACGTAGCTTACCGTCACCACGTACGAATGAGGTTACATACGTAGCTTACTGTCACCACGTATGAATGAGGCTACATACGTAGCTTACTGTCACCACGTATGAATGAGGCTACATACGTAGCTTACCGTCACCACGTACGAATGAGGCTACATACGTAGCTTACCGTCACCACGTACGAATGAGGCTACATACGTAGCTTACCGTCACCACGTACGAATGTGGCTACATACGTAGCTTACCGTCACCACGTATGAATGAGGCTACATACGTAGCTTACCGTCACCGCGTATGAATGAGGCTACATACGTAGCTTACCGTCACCACGTATGAATGAGGCTACATACGTAGCTTACCGTCACCACGTATGAATGAGGCTACATACGTAGCTTACTGTCACCGCGTATGAATGAGGACTGAAAGAATAATGGACCTACTGTGAAGCTTTGGGTGCCTTGAAAACGTGCTATAAATCTGATCCATTATCATTAATATCGGTGGGGTGGCTGATACCGATAGGGGGCTGATTATTCCTACCATCAAATGTCTCATCATCTGACATGTCGTTTATGTTCTAGTGGGAATAAAACATGCTCATGAGATTCAGAAATCATCATTTTATACAAAGTCCGGACTTTTCTTAGAACTGAGGTTGTACATCAGGACGGACGAGTCTGAAATAAAAAAATACAGCAGAATGAGAAGTGATTTAAAAGCAGTTTTAATTCTGATGGACTCCATGCAAACCTGTGCATATTTAATAAGGTGAGACATCTTGTTCTGAATTAAACACAACCAGCAGAAATCAGGAAACAGATGGTCTGGAACAGATTTATCCTGAATCCAGATTCTTATTTCAGCCACAGAATCAACTGTTTAAGTCATTTAAAAAAAATAAATCTGATAAAAGGGATCAAATCGCCACGTCTGGCGTTAGGAAGCTGTAAACCTGCCAATCATCAGCCAGACTGGAACAGCTGACATCAGAAAGAAGATCATCACCCACCAGCTGACCGGAAAGATCCGGACACATCGCAGAGGTGGAAGACTGGGATGAAGACGTGAGGACAGAGACGAAGAAAAGTCTGGCATGAACGTAAACGAGAAGCAGCAGAGGTCAAACGTCCGTCCTCTCCGGAATGTCCTCTGGGACCCCCCAGGAACACGAGTCCGCTGGAAAACCGGGATCAGGACTGGACTCCAGTGTGGTGGTTTCAGTACTGGACCAGAGAGAAAACCTGGTGTGGTTTCAGCCGGTCGCCGCCTCTCAGCTCCTTCAGCTCCATCACCACCAGGCAGCCCAGGACCTCCGCCTGCCGCCCCCGCATCAGCTCGCAGGCCGCCTGCAGCGTCCCTGGAACACACCCGCCCCCCCCACAGCCTGTTACTGCTCTGTTCCCAGTTAAACCAGTCACGTTACTGGTCTGTTCCCATTTAAACCAGTTAAACCAGTCATGTAACTGGTCTGTTCCCAGTTAAACCAGTCACGTTACCGGTCTGTTCCCATTTAAATCAGTTACGTAACTGGTCTGTTCCCAGTTAAACCAGTTAAACCAGTCATGTAACTGGTCTGTTCCCAGTTAAACCAGTCACATTACTGGTCTGTTCCCATTTAAACCAGTTAAACCAGTCACGTTACTGGTCTGTTCCCATTTAAACCAGTTAAACCAGTCATGTAACTGGTCTGTTCTCAGTTAAACCAGTCACGTTACTGGTCTGTTCCCATTTAAACCAGTTAAACCAGTCATGTAACTGGTCTGTTCTCAGTTAAACCAGTCACGTTACTGGTCTGTTCCCATTTAAACCAGTTAAACCAGGGGTAGGCAACTCCGGTCCTCGAGAGCCGGCATCCTGCAGGTCTTCAGGGCTTCCCTGCTTCAACACACCACCTGATTTCCAGAGCTTGGCTGCACAAGTCTGCTAATTACCCATTGATTGAAGTCAGGTGTGTTGCAGCAGGAAAAGTCCTAACACCTGCAGGACACCGGCTCTCGAGGACTGGAGTTGCCTACCCCTGAGTTAAACCAATCACGTTACTGGTCTGTTCCCATTTAAACCAGTTAAACCAGTCATGTAACTGGTCTGTTCCCAGTTAAACCAGTTAAACCAGTCATGTTACTGGTCTGTTCCCAGTTAAACCAGTTAAACCAGTCACGTAACTGGTCTGTTCCCAGTTAAACCAGTCACATTACTGGTCTGTTCCCATTTAAACCAGTTAAACCAGTCACGTTACTGGTCTGTTCCCAGTTAAACCAGTTAAACCAGTCACGTAACTGGTCTGTTCCCAGTTAAACCAGTCACATTACTGGTCTGTTCCCATTTAAACCAGTTAAACCAGTCACGTTACTGGTCTGTTCCCATTTAAACCAGTTAAACCAGTCACGTTACTGGTCTGTTCCCATTTAAACCAGTTAAACCAATCACGTTACTGGTCTGTTCCCATTTAAACCAGTTAAACCAGTCATGTTACTGGTCTGTTCCCATTTAAACCAGTCATGTAACTGGTCTGCTCCCAGTTAAACCAGTCACGTTACTGGTCTGTTCCCAGTTAAACCAGTCATGTAACTGGTCTGCTCCCAGTTAAACCAGTCACGTTACTGGTCTGTTCCCACTTAAACCAGTTAAACCAGTCACGTTACTGGTCTGTTCCCATTTAAACCAGTTAAACCAGTCATGTTACTGGTCTGTTCCCATTTAAACCAGTTAAACCAATCACGTTACTGGTCTGTTCCCATTTAAACCAGTTAAACCAGTCATGTAACTGGTCTGTTCCCAGTTAAACCAGTCACGTTACTGGTCTGTTCCCATTTAAACCAGTTAAACCAGTCACGTTACTGGTCTGTTCCCATTTAAACCAGTTAAACTAGTCATGTAACTGGTCTGTTCTCAGTTAAACCAGTCACGTTACTGGTCTGTTCCCATTTAAACCAGTTAAACCAGTCACGTTACTGGTCTGTTCCCATTTAAACCAGTTAAACCAGTCACGTTACTGGTCTGTTCCCATTTAAACCAGTTAAACCAGTCATGTAACTGGTCTGTTCCCAGTTAAACCAGTCACGTTACTGGTCTGTTCCCATTTAAACCAGTTAAACCAGTCACGTAACTGGTCTGTTCCCAGTTAAACCAGTTAAACCAGTCACGTTACTGGTCTGTTCCCATTTAAACCAGTTAAACCAGTCACGTTACTGGTCTGTTCCCATTTAAACCAGTTAAACCAGTCATGTTACTGGTCTGTTCCCATTTAAACCAGTCATGTAACTGGTCTGCTCCCAGTTAAACCAGTCACGTTACTGGTCTGTTCCCAGTTAAACCAGTCATGTAACTGGTCTGCTCCCAGTTAAACCAGTCACGTTACTGGTCTGTTCCCACTTAAACCAGTTAAACCAGTCACGTTACTGGTCTGTTCCCATTTAAACCAGTTAAACCAGTCATGTTACTGGTCTGTTCCCATTTAAACCAGTTAAACCAATCACGTTACTGGTCTGTTCCCATTTAAACCAGTTAAACCAGTCATGTAACTGGTCTGTTCCCAGTCAAACCAGTCATGTTACTGGTCTGTTCCCATTTAAACCAGTTAAACCAGTCACGTTACTGGTCTGTTCCCATTTAAACCAGTTAAACTAGTCATGTAACTGGTCTGTTCTCAGTTAAACCAGTCACGTTATTGGTCTGTTCCCATTTAAACCAGTTAAACCAGTCACGTTACTGGTCTGTTCCCATTTAAACCAGTTAAACCAGTCACGTTACTGGTCTGTTCCCATTTAAACCAGTTAAACCAGTCATGTAACTGGTCTGTTCCCAGTTAAACCAGTCACGTTACTGGTCTGTTCCCATTTAAACCAGTTAAACCAGTCACGTTACTGGTCTGTTCCCATTTAAACCAGTTACGTTACTGGTCTGTTCCCATTTAAACCAGTTAAACCAGTCATGTAACTGGTCTGTTCCCAGTTAAACCAGTCACGTTACTGGTCTGTTCCCATTTAAACCAGTTAAACCAGTCACGTTACTGGTCTGTTCCCATTTAAACCAGTTAAACCAGTCATGTAACTGGTCTGTTCCCATTTAAACCAGTTAAACCAGTCATGTAACTGGTCTGTTCCCATTTAAACCAGTTAAACAAGTCACGTTACTGGTCTGTTCCCATTTAAACCAGTTAAACCAGTCATGTAACTGGTCTGTTCCCATTTAAACCAGTTAAACCAGTCATGTAACTGGTCTGACTCACCTCCAGTCGCCAGTAGATCATCGATCAGCAGAACCTTCTGACCCGGAGCAACAGCGTCCTCCTGGATCTCCACTTCAGCCTGGACAGAACCAGAACCAGAACCTTAGATGGACTCGCTGCAGAACCAGAACCAGAACCTCAGATGGACTCGCTGCAGTAGCCAGACCTGCCAGACCGGTCCTGCTCTCTGCCTCCAAGATGATTCGGTTCTGACAGAGAGCCGGTCCAGGTCTGGTCCAGATGACCCGCTCCAGTGTCTGGTCTTCCCCTGGTTCAGGTCTACAGACCCCTGCTGGGTCCAGAGAGTCCGGAACACCTACCTTCCCGTACTCCAGATCGTAGGCCACGGACACGGTGGCTCCGGGCAGCTTCCCCTTCTTCCGGACCAGGACGAAGCCGACGCCGAGCCTCTGGGCCAGCAGAGGTCCGAACAAGAACCCGCGCGCGTCCAGACCTGCAGGCGGAACACACCAGGAGAACGTAAAGAACTCAGTCTGGAACGTAGCTCAGGATCAGTGGGGGGAGGGAAACAACAAGGGACGCACGACATTGGACTTTTGGACGATATTTTAGAACTCATGTAGCCGATAACCGATATTAGAGCTGAAAAAATCAGCAGTCATTGCAAACAGCACTTTTGTTATCCGTTTCCGACACTTGGACAAATAAGAGTGGGGAAAAATATCGATACACTGAAATATTGCAATATTTTCATATGCCAACATCAAATTCATATGTAAAGATACGGTATCGATCTATTTTACGAACAAAATCTCGTGAGATTTCAGGGTTTTATTACAAAATCTCACGATATGTTCTGAATTCTTACAAGATTCCATAACAGAATGCTGAAATATCGCGAGATTTCGTTACTAGGATAGATCGATACCATGTTTTTAAATGTGAATATGATATCATTATATGAAAATATCGCGATGTCATGAATTCTTACGATATTTTGTGAATGAACGCTGACAAATCGAGATTTGGTTAGTAAAATAGATTGATACCACATTTTTAAATATGAATTTGATATTGGCATATGCAAATATCGTGATATTTCAGTGCATTGATATCCCTGGGATTAAAGGTTCTGATGCTGACTGGGATTAAAGGTTCTGATGCTGACTGGGATTAAAGGTTCTGATGCTGACTGGGATTAAAGGTTCTAGATGCTGACTGGGATTAAAGGTTCTAGATGCTGACTGGGATTAAAGGTTCTGATGCTGACTGGGATTAAAGGTTCTGATGGTGACTGGGATTAAAAGGTTCTAGATGCTGACTGGGATTAAAGGTTCTGATGCTGACTGGGATTAAAGGTTCTGATGCTGACTGGGATTAAAGGTTCTGATGGTGACTGGGATTAAAAGGTTCTAGATGCTGACTGGGATTAAAGGTTCTGATGCTGACTGGGATTAAAGGTTCTGATGGTGACTGGGATTAAAAGGTTCTGATGGTGACTGGGATTAAAGGTTCTAGATGCTGACTGGGATTAAAGGTTCTAGATACTGACTGGGATTAAAGGTTCTGATGGTGACTGGGATTAAAAGGTTCTAGATGCTGACTGGGATTAAAGGTTCTGATGCTGACTGGGATTAAAGGTTCTAGATGCTGACTGGGATTTAAGGTTCTGATGCTGACTGGGATTAAAGGTTCTAGATGCTGACTGGGATTAAAGGTTCTAGATGCTGACTGGGATTAAAGGTTCTGATGCTGACTGGGATTAAAGGTTCTAGATGCTGACTGGGATTAAAGGTTCTGATGCTGACTGGGATTAAAGGTTCCGATGCTGACTGGGATTAAAGGTTCTGTTCTGACTGGGATTAAAGGTTCTGATGCTGACTGAGATTAAAGGTTCTAGATGCTGACTGAGATTAAAGGTTCTGATGCTGACTGGGATTAAAGGTTCTGATGTTGACTGGGATTAAAGGTTCTGGACGCTGACTGGGATTAAAGGTTCTGATGCTGACTGGGATTAAAGGTTCTGATGCTGACTGGGATTAAAGGTTCTGATGCTGACTGTGATTTAAGGTTCTAGATGCTGACTGGGATTAAAGGTTCTAGATGCTGACTGGGATTAAAGGTTCTAGATGCTGACTGGGATTAAAGGTTCTGATGCTGACTGGGATTAAAGGTTCTGATGGTGACTGGGATTAAAGGTTCTAGATGCTGACTGGGATTAAAGGTTCTGATGCTGACTGGGATTAAAGGTTCTGATGCTGACTGGGATTAAAGGTTCTAGATGCTGACTGGGATTAAAGGTTCTGATGCTGACTGGGATTAAAGGTTCTAGATGCTGACTGGGATTAAAGGTTCTAGATGCTGACTGGGATTAAAGATTCTGATGCCAACTGGGATTAAAGGTTCTAGATGCTGACTGGGATTAAAGGTTCTGATGCTGACTGGGATTAAAGGTTCTGATGCTGACTGGGATTAAAGGTTCTGATGCTGACTGGGATTAAAGGTTCTGATGCTGACTGGGATTAAAAGTTCTGTTCTGACTGGGATTAAAGGTTCTGATGCTGACTGGGATTAAAGGTTCTGATGCTGACTGGGATTAAAAGGTCTAATGCTGACTGGGATTAAAGGTTCTGTTCTGACTGGGATTAAAAGGTCTAATGCTGACTGGGATTAAAGGTTCTGGATGCTGACTGGGATTAAAGGTTCTGATGCTGACTGGGATTAAAGGTTCTGTTCTGACTGGGATTAAAGGTTCTGATGCTGACTGGGATTAAAGGTTCTATATGCTGACTGGGATTAAAGGTTCTGGACGCTGACTGGGATTAAAGGTTCTGGACGCTGACTGGGATTAAAGGTTCCGATTCTGACTGGGATTAAAGGTTCTGATGCTGACTGGGATTAAAGGTTCTGATGCTGACTGGGATTAAAGGTTCTGATGCTGACTGGGATTAAAGGTTCTGATGCTGACTGGGATTAAATGTTCTAGATGCTGACTGGGATTAAATGTTCTAGATGCTGACTGGGATTAAAGGTTCTGATGCTGACTGGGATTAAAGGTTCTAGATGCTGACTGGGATTAAAGGTTCTAGATGCTGACTGGGATTAAAGGTTCTAGATGCTGACTGGGATTAAAGGTTCTGATGCTGACTGGGATTAAAGGTTCTAGATGCTGACTGGGATTAAAGGTTCTAGATGCTGACTGGGATTAAAGGTTCTAGATGCTGACTGGGATTAAAGGTTCTAGATGCTGACTGGGATTAAAGGTTCTAGATGCTGACTGGGATTAAAGGTTCTGATGCTGACTGGGATTAAAGGTTCTGATGCTGACTGGGATTAAAGGTTCTGATGCTGACTGGGATTAAAGGTTCTGATGCTGACTGGGATTAAAGGTTCTGATGCTGACTGGGATTAAGGTCTAGATGCTGACTGGGATTAAAGGTTCTGATGCTGACTGGATTAAAGTTCAGATGCTGACTGGGATTAAGGTTCTGATGCTGACTGGGATTAAAGGTTCTGATGCTGACTGGGATTAAAGGTTCTGATGCTGACTGGGATTAAAGGTTCTGATGCTGACTGGGATTAAAAGTTCTGTTCTGACTGGGATTAAAGGTTCTGATGCTGACTGGGATTAAAAATTCTGTTCTGACTGGGATTAAAAGTTCTGTTCTGACTATTAAAGGTTCTGATGCTGACTGGGATTAAAGGTTCTGATGCTGACTGGGATTAAAGGTTCTGATGCTGACTGGGATTAAAGGTTCTGATGCTGACTGTGATTTAAGGTTCTAGATGCTGACTGGGATTAAAGGTTCTAGATGCTGACTGGGAGTAAAGGTTCTGGATGCTGACTGGGATTAAAGGTTCTGATGCTGACTGGGATTAAAGGTTCTGATGGTGACTGGGATTAAAGGTTCTAGATGCAGACTGGGATTAAAAGTTCTGATGCTGACTGGGATTAAAAGTTCTGATGCTGACTGGGATTAAAGGTTCTAGATGCAGACTGGGATTAAAGGTTCTGATGCTGACTGGGATTAAAGGTTCTAGATGCTGACTGGGATTAAAGATTCTGATGCCGACTGGGATTAAAGGTTCTAGATGCTGACTGGGATTAAAGGGTCTGATGCTGACTGGGATTAAAGGTTCTGATGCTGACTGGGATTAAAGGTTCTGATGCTGACTGGGATTAAAAGTTCTGTTCTGACTGGGATTAAAGGTTCTGATGCTGACTGGGATTAAAGGTTCTGATGCTGACTGGGATTAAAGGTTCTGTTCTGACTGGGATTAAAAGGTCTAATGCTGACTGGGATTAAAGGTTCTGGATGCTGACTGGGATTAAAGGTTCTGGATGCTGACTGGGATTAAAGGTTCTGATCTGACTGGGATTAAAGGTTCTGATGCTGACTGGGATTAAAGGTTCTGGACGCTGACTGGGATTAAAGGTTCTGGACGCTGACTGGGATTAAAGGTTCCGATTCTGACTGGGATTAAAGGTTCTGATGCTGACTGGGATTAAAGGTTCTGATGCTGACTGGGATTAAAGGTTCTGATGCTGACTGGGATTAAAGGTTCTGATGCTGACTGGGATTAAATGTTCTAGATGCTGACTGGGATTAAAGGTTCTGATGCTGACTGGGATTAAAGGTTCTAGATGCTGACTGGGATTAAAGGTTCTAGATGCTGACTGGGATTAAAGGTTCTAGATGCTGACTGGGATTAAAGGTTCTGATGCTGACTGGGATTAAAGGTTCTAGATGCTGACTGGGATTAAAGGTTCTAGATGCTGACTGGGATTAAAGGTTCTAGATGCTGACTGGGATTAAAGGTTCTAGATGCTGACTGGGATTAAAGGTTCTAGATGCTGACTGGGATTAAAGGTTCTGATGCTGACTGGGATTAAAGGTTCAGATGCTGACTGGGATTAAAGGTTCTGATGCTGACTGGGATTAAAGGTTCTGATGCTGACTGGGATTAAAGGTTCTGATGCTGACTGGGATTAAAGGTTCTGATGCTGACTGGGATTAAAGGTTCTAGATGCTGACTGGGATTAAAGGTTCTGATGCTGACTGGGATTAAAGGTTCTAGATGCTGACTGGGATTAAAGGTTCTGATGCTGACTGGGATTAAAGGTTCTGATGCTGACTGGGATTAAAAGTTCTGTTCTGACTGGGATTAAAGGTTCTGATGCTGACTGGGATTAAAAGTTCTGTTGCTGACTGGGATTAAAAGTTCTGTTCTGACTGGGATTAAAGGTTCTGATGCTGACTGGGATTAAAGGTTCTAGATGCTGACTGGGATTAAAGGTTCTGATGCTGACTGGGATTAAAGGTTCTAGATGCTGACTGGGATTACAGGTTCTGATGCTGACTGGGATTAAAGGTTCTGATGCTGACTGGGATTAAAGGTTCTGATGCTGACTGGGATTAAAGGTTCTGATGCTGACTGGGATTAAAGGTTCCCGTAGTTTCTACAGACTTGTTTACACAAGAACCACACAGGTGAGAGTTCCTCCTGATGGAGGTCTGATCTGGATGATGATGATGATGAAATGAAGATGGTGCGTTCACTGACCAATGATCAGGTCCACCTGAGGATGGTTCTTCTTCACGTGTTCTTCAAACAGGTCTGTGACCGCTGCCAGTGCGGCTGCGTCCTTCAGGATGGGACAGATGTCTCTGCGGGACAGAAACAGCTTGTTTACTGCTGAAGACGTTGCTATGGTAACCGTCAACCTTCCTCGGGTTTGCTCGTCTTCCTCCTTCACCGCGAACATCAGAACCTCACAGCCCAAACAACCTGCTGATGGACGGTCACGTGCCCTGTCTCCCGCCAGCACACCTGTCCTGACGTCCCCGCGCGCGCCGCCTCGCGTGGAGGAGCGCGCGCTCGCGCACCGCGGACCGGAGGTCCTCACCTGAACAGGATTCCTTTCTTCGGGAAGTCCGGGAAAATCCGAATGTGCGCGCGGACCAGCTGCAGCTTTGATTCGTGATCCGAGGACATTTTTCTGTCAGCACGTGATCCGGTCTTCGGACTCTGGTCTCTGCAGGATCCTGGTTCACAGAACGGACCCGGACGCTGCTGCCGCCTGCTGGTCCGGAGTGGAACCGGACCGAACTGGACTCCGAGTCAAAGCAGCTGGTTCCTCTCCGGAATGTTTTTTTAATCTGTCTTACATAAATTTTTATTTTAAAAACTGTGAATATTTCAATCTTTTACGAATTTTGAACACACACGCACGCACACACGCGCGCGCGCGCACGCACGCACAGGTGCAATCGTCCTCAAAGCATCTAATTAGAAAAAAGACTAAATTCACAAAAGTAATTAACAAACAACAAATCAAAGAAACTGATAGAAAGTTAAAAAAAAATCAAATAATAATTAGTGAAATAAAACATTACTTTTGAATTGTGGTTGGAAGTAATCATTCAAACAAACAAACAAACAAACAAACTGTCTCAGACACATCAGAGCATCTTTCCATGAACATGGACCAACATACCTGCAGCAGGTGCAGACGTCTGATTGGACGTTACAGAAACACCTGATTGCAGTGATTGAATCACCATTTTAGCTTCTGAGCTCCTTCATGCTTGTTTACTTGTTTATTTTTTTGTTTGTCTGTTTTTATTAGTTGGCATCATTTTCTATTCATTTTTTTTATAGTTTTTTTTTTTTTTTTTTTTTTTTTTCTTTTCATTTTTTTTATTTGACAGCTGTTTTTTTCCCTCATTATTTTAGAGTATGAATAATTTTGAGGACTAATGTGTGGTGTGTGTGTATATATATATATATATGTGTGTGTGTGTGTGTATATATATATATATATATGTGTGTGTGTGTGTATATATATATATATATATATATATATATATATATGTGTGTGTGTGTGTGTGTGTAGATAGATGTGCACACACACTACTCACAAAAAAGTTATTTTTTATTTTATTTGATGTATTTATTTATTTTTATATAATGTCAGAATGAAGCTAAAATCCTCTCCAACCTTTCCAGGTGAACTGAATCAGACTTTCTCTAAACTTTTCATTGTTCAGTGGTTGAATATTTATTGCACATCATGCTGTTCTCCAACAATATGACTAACCACAAAAAAGAGGAAAAACTCTACAAAAGTAGGGTGTAAATGTTCTGGTTAACATTCATATTATAGCCACCACTGTTGTTAGCTTTTGTTTTAATAGTATAGATGGAGGAATTACCACATCATAATTCCAGTTTAATGTCCAACATTCATCATAAAATGTCAATAAGGTCTGAACATTTTATATTTTACTTAAATCATTACTGAAAGTTGAATATGTCTTATTAGATCTGTTGGTCCAGATCTTCTTTCTTTCTGCAGTAAAATCTCCATCTCGGTTTGTTATTTTTTGTTTCTGCGGTTCTGGTCTGCCTTCACCTCCTACATCTCTCTGGATGAGTTATTTTGCAGCGGGAACAGCGCTTTTCTGGACACAACGGAACATTTATTCAGATTAAAATCCAGAACACCGGTTTGCACCGGCGATGAGCTGCATGATGTCTGTGGACGTGGAGTTAACGGAGTTTCCAAGCGTTCCAGATCACGTTTATAATTAGTGATAGAAACCAAATCTGGCTCAGAATAAGCCTAAACTTTCATCTGAATAAGAAGCTAGTTGGTTAGTTAGTTAGTTAGTTAACTTTGGTAAGCAGTCCTCCGGCAGCTGTAATCCAGAAGGCGGTGCTGTAGAACTGCTCAGTTAAAACCACAGAAGAAGAGGAGGCGGCAGTGGCAGGTTTTGTTTTGACATGTTCTGGTCCGCGCTCCTGAGGTCCAGTTCTGCTCGCCGAGGTTCCGTCCTGGTTCCGACTCTCCGCGCTGGACGGACCAGAGGAGGGATGTTACCTTCCCGCATCCCACCCGCGACACGCAGCGCCACGCGCCAGATGACGACAGGTAACCTGTTCCACGTGACACGCTGTCATGGTTCTGGACCCGGTCTGGACCCGGTCTGGACCCGGTCTGGACCTGGTCTGGACCCGGTCTGGACCCGGTCTGGACCCGGTCTGGACCCGGTATGGACCCGGTCTGGACCCGGTATGGACCCGGTCTGGACCCGGTCTGGACCCGGTATGGACCCGGTCTGGACCCGGTCTGGACCCGGTATGGACCCGGTCTGGACCCGGTATGGACCCGGTCTGGACCCGGTCTGGACCCGGTATGGACCCGGTCTGGACCCGGTCTGGACCTGGTCTGGACCCGGTATGGACCCGGTCTGGACTCCACTTTTAGGGGGTTGGTGTGGTTTGTGTCTCGTGCTCGGTACCGTTGATAACTGGGGCGATTCCGGTGCGGTTCTGACACTTTCCGGTCTTTCTGGACAAACCAGACCTGGTCTGGACTTCATGCTGGACCCCCCAGTCAGGAGATCTTTGTCCAGACCAGACCAGGTCCGGACCTGGACCGGATGTCCGGCAGAGAAGGACGGACAGTTCAGTTCTTCTCAGAGAGCCGAGTCTTTAATCTCAGCTCCCACAGAAGAACTGTGTCGTTACTTGTTGTGTGGTGTACTAACTATGTTGTGTACTTGTGTAGTGTACTAGCTGTGTTTTATCTGCTGTGTGGTGTACTTGCTGTGTGGTATTTGCTGTGTTATACTTGCTGTGTGGTATTTGCTGTGTTATACTTGCTGTGTGGTATTTGCTGTGTTATACTTGCTGTGCGGTGTACTTGCTGTGTTTTGTATTTGCTTTGTTGTATCTGCTGTGTGGTATACTTGCTGTGTGGTATTTGCTGTGTGTATGACTTGCTGTGTGGTGTACTTGCTGTGTGGTGTACTAGCTGTGTTGTATCTGCTGTGTGTTGTACTTGCTGTGTGGTGTACTTGCTTTGTTGTATCTGCTGTGTGGTGTACTTGCTGTGTTGTGTCTTCTGTGTGGTGTACTTGCTGTGTTTTTTTTTTGGTGTACTTGCTTTGTTGTATCTGCTGTGTGGTGTACTTGCTGTGTTGTGTCTTCTGTGTGTTGTACTTGCTGTGTGTTGTACTTGCTGTGTGTTGTACTAGCTGTGTTGTGTACTTGCTGTGTTGTATTTGCTGTGTTATACTTGCTGTGTGGTGTACTTGCTGTGTTGTATCTCCTGTGTTATGTACTTGCTGTGTGGTGTACTTGCTGTGGGTATATGCTGTGTTTTGTACTTGCTGTGTGGTGTATTTGCTGTGTTGTATATGCTGTGTTTTGTACTTGCTGTGTGTTGTACTTGCTGTGTGGTGTACTAGCTGTGTTTTGTACTTGCTGTGTTGTATCTGCTGTGTGTTGTACTTGCTGTGTGGTGTACTTGCTGTGTTGTATTTGCTGTGTTATACTTGCTGTGTGGTGTACTAGCTGTGTTTTGTACTTGCTGTGTGGTGTACTAGCTGTGTTGTGTACTTGCTGTGTTTTATCTGCTGTGTGTTGTACTTGCTGTGTGGTGTACTTGCTGTGTTGTATTTGCTGTGTTTTGTACTTGCTGTGTTATACTTGCTGTGTGGTGTACTTGCTGTGTTGTATTTGCTGTGTTTTATACTTGCTGTGTGGTGTACTTGCTGTGTTGTATTTGCTGTGTTATACTTGCTGTGTGGTGTACTTGCTGTGTTGTATTTGCTGTGTTATACTTGCTGTGTGGTGTACTAGCTGTGTTTTGTACTTGCTGTGTTTTGTACTTGCTGTGTTGTGTACTTGCTGTGTTTTATCTGCTGTGTGTTGTACTTGCTGTGTTGTATTTGCTGTGTTATACTTGCTGTGTGTTGTACTTGCTGCGTACTTCATCTGCTCTCTGCTGTCATCATGTCTCCTCTCAGGGAAGCTGGTGCGGAGTGGAGGCGTCAGGAAACCTGTGGTGAGCCTCCATCTCTACGTGACCTGCTAGCAGCTTGTTTTAAGGTGGAATAACCAGATCTGAGTGTAGAAACCTTCCCGCCATCGCTGCGTCTCCTCTCTGCTTCCAGATCTGCGTAGAAGGGAACATCGCCAGCGGGAAAACTACCTGTCTGGAATATTTCAGCAAAACCAGCAACATCGAGGTAAAAGAGAGAGATTACATCTGCAGAGTACTTAGAAGTAGTAGTAGATAAATACTGCCTAGGATGGATGGATGGATGGATGGATGGATGGATGGATGGAGGATGGATGGATGGATGGATGGATGGATGGATGGAAACGAGGAGCTGGAGGTGAGGAAGGTGTTTTAGACTCAACACTGCCCCAACAAAAACTCACCAAGAGGGTCTTAAATACTGGAACTGAAGGAACATTTCACACTGGTAATAACTCTGCTGGTTATAACTCTGCTGGTAATAACTCTGTAATTACTCTGCCGGTAATAACTCTGTAATTACTCTGCTGGTAAGATCTCTGCTGGTAATAACTCTGTAATTACTCTGCCGGTAATAACTCTGCTGGTAATAACTCTGTAATTATTCTGCCGGTAATAGCTCTGCTGGTAATAACTCTGTAATTACTCTGCTGGTAATAACGCTGTAATTACTCTGCTGGTAATAACTCTGCTGGTAATAACTCTGTAATTACTCTGCTGGTAATAACTCTGCTGGTAATAACTCTGTAATTACTCTGCCTGTAATTACTCTGCCGGTAATAACTCTGCTGGTAATAACGCTGTAATTACTCTGCTGGTAATAACTCTGCTGGTAATAACTCTGTAATTACTCTGCCTGTAATAGCTCTGCTGGTAATAACTCTGTAATTACTCTGCTGGTAATTACTCTGCTGGTAATAACTCTGTAATTACTCTGCCTGTAATAGCTCTGCTGGTAATAACTCTGTAATTACTCTGCTGGTAATTACTCTGCTGGTAATAACTCTGTAATTACTCTGCCTGTAATAGCTCTGCTGGTAATAACTCTGTAATAACTCTGCTGGTAATAACTCTGTAATTACTCTGCCTGTAATAGCTCTGCTGGTAATAACTCTGTAATTATACTCTGCTGGTAATAACGCTGTAATTACTCTGCTGGTAATAACTCTGTAATTACTCTGCTGGTAATAACGCTGTAATTACTCTGCTGGTAATAACTCTGCTGGTAATAACTCTGTAATTACTCTGCCTGTAATAGCTCTGCTGGTAATAACTCTGTAATTACTCTGCTGGTAATAACGCTGTAATTACTCTGCTGGTAATAACTCTGTAATTACTCTGCTGGTAATAACGCTGTAATTACTCTGCTGGTAATAACTCTGTAATTACTCTGCCTGTAATAGCTCTGCTGGTAATAACTCTGTAATTACTCTGCTGGTAATAACGCTGTAATTACTCTGCTTTTTATTGCAGATTATTACTGTAAATCCCGTCCGCCTGCAGTTGGACACGTTTATACTCCGGTGTCTTTTCTGTAATCAGTGAACAGGAGAGGATGGATGTCGGGGCAGAAATTACACAGCTTTCATGTTTCTTTCAGTGTCAGAAAACTGAAGCTGGTGTAAAACCTGAAGTGATTTGCAGTCATGTGACTCCGGGAAGGTGTTGAGGACTTTCCTGTCTCCCGTCTGTCCAGGTCCTTCCAGAACCGGTGTCTAAATGGAGGAACATGGGGGGACACAACCCTCCTGGTAAGTTCCTGGGGTCTCATTTACAAACTGTACGAGGATCTTTACAGAAAGTCTACTCACCAAAAAATATTCAGATTTAAAAAACCGTGCGTACGCTGCAGATCCAAGCAGTTTCCCCTTCATAGGTCACGCAGGAGTTAGTCTAGGTGAACCCCGCCCCCACACGCCCACATTCTGCCATAAATGGTTAATGCAAAGGGGGGGGGGGGGGGGAGGGGGGGGGGGCGGAGCCTGAAGCGGAGGTGCATGTTGGAGGCGGCTCTGGTCTGGACCCTGGTCTGGTCTCTGGTCTGGACTCTGGTCTGGAGTCTGGTCTGGACTCTGGTCTGGTCTCTGGTCTGGACTCTGGTCTGGTCTCTGGTCTGGACCCTGGTCTGGTCTCTGGTCTGGTCTCTGATCTGGTCTCTGGTCTGGTCTCTGGTCTGGACCCTGGTCTGGACCCTGGTGTGGTCTCTGGTCTGGTCTCTGGTCTGGACTCTGGTCTGGTCTCTGGTCTGGACTCTGGTCTGGTCTCTGGTCTGGACCCTGGTCCGGTGTCTGGTCTGGACTCTGGTCTGGACTCTGGTCTGGTCTCTGGTCTGGTCTCTGGTCTGGACTCTGGTCTGGCCCTGGTCTGGTCTCTGGTCGGTCTCTGGTCTGGTCTCGGTCGGCGGTCGGTCCGGTCGGTCTCGGTCGGTCCGGTCGGACCCGGTCGACTCGTCGACCCGGTCGGACCCGGTCGGTCTCTGGTCTGACTCTGGTCTGGACCCTGGTCTGGTCTCTGGTCTGGACTCTGGTCTGGTCTCTGGTCTGGACTCTGGTCTGGACCCTGGTCTGTCCTGGTCTGGTCTCTGGTCGGCCGGTCGGTCCGGTCGGACCCTGGTCTGGTCTCTGGTCTGGTCTCTGGTCTGGACTCTGGTCTGGTCTCTGGTCTGGACCCTGGTCTGGTCTCTGGTCTGGACCCTGGTCTGGTCCTGGTCTGGACCCTGGTCTGGTCTCTGGTCTGGACTCTGGTCTGGACCCTGGTCTGGTCTCTGGTCTGGTCTCTGGTCTGGTCTCTGGTCTGGACTCTGGTCTGGACTCTGGTCTGGTCTCTGGTCTGGATCCTGGTCTGGACCATGGTCTGGACTCTGGTCTGGTCTCTGGTCTGGACCCTGGTCTGGTCTCTGGTCTGGTCTCTGGTCTGGACCCTGGTCTGGTCTCTGGTCTGGTCTCTGGTCTGGTCTCTGGTCTGGACTTTGGTCTGGACTCTGGTCTGGACCCTGGTCTGGACCCTGGTCTGGACCCTGGTCTGGACTCTGGTCTGGACACTGGTCTGGACCCTGGTCTGGTCTCTGGTCTGGACACTGGTCTGGACCCTGGTCTGGACCCTGGTCTGTCTCTGGTCTGGTCTCTGGTCTGGACCCTGGTCTGGACCCTGGTCTGGTCTCTGGTCTGGACTGTGGTCTGGACTCTGGTCTGGACCCTGGTCTGGACCCTGGTCTGGACCCTGGTCTGGACTCTGGTCTCTGGTCTGGACCCTGGTCTGGTGTCTGGTCTGGAACCTGGTCTGGTCTCTGGTCTGGACTCTGGTCTGGACTCTGGTCTGGTCTCTGGTCTGGACCCTGGTCTGGTCTCTGGTCTGGTCTCTGGTCTGGTCTCTGGTCTGGACTCTGGTCTGGACTCTGGTCTGGACTCTGGTCTGGACCCTGGTCTGGACCCTGGTCTGGACCCTGGTCTGGACTCTGGTCTGGACTCTGGTCTGGACCCTGGTCTGGTCTCTGGTCTGGACTCTGGTCTGGTCTCTGGTCTGGTCTCTGGTCTGGACCCTGGTCTGGTCTCTGGTCTGGACCCTGGTCTGGTCTCTGGTCTGGTCTCTGGTCTGGATCCTGGTCTGGTCTCTGGTCTGGACCCTGGTCTGGACTCTGGTCTGGACTCTGGTCTGGACCTGGTCTGGACTCTGGTCTGGACCCTGGTCTGGACTCTGGTCTGGACCCTGGTCTGGACTCTGGTCTGGTCTCTAGTCTGGACCCTGGTCTGGTCTCTGGTCTGGTCCCTGGTCTGGACCCTGGTCTGGACCCTGGTCTGGTCTCTGGTCTGGTCCCTGGTCTGGACTCTGGTCTGGACCCTGGTCTGGTCTCTGGTCTGGACTCTGGTCTGGACCCTGGTCTGGTCTCTGGTCTGGACTCTGGTCTGGTCTCTGGTCTGGACCCTGGTCTGGACCCTGGTCTGGTCTCTGGTCTGGTCCCTGGTCTGGACCCTGGTCTGGACCCTGGTCTGGTCTCTGGTCTGGTCCCTGGTCTGGTCTCTGGTCTGGACCCTGGTCTGGTCTCTGGTCTGGACCCTGGTCTGGTCTCTGGTCTGGACCCTGGTCTGGTGTCTGGTCTGGACCCTGGTCTGGTCTCTGGTCTGGACTCTGGTCAGGACCCTGGTCTGGACCCTGGTCTGGTCTCTGGTCTGGACTCTGGTCTGGACCCTGGTCTGGTCTCTGGTCTGGGCTCTTGTCTGGACTCTGGTCTGGACCCTGGTCTGGTCTCTGGTCTGGTCTCTGGTCTGGACTCTGGTCTGGACTCTGGTCTGGTCTCTGGTCTGGACTCTGGTCTGGTCTCTGGTCTGGATCCTGGTCTGGACCCTGGTCTGGTCTCCTAATCTGGTCTCTGGTCTGGACTCTGGTCTGGACTCTGGTCTGGTCTCTGGTCTGGACTCTGGTCTGGTCTCTGGTCTGGACCCTGGTCTGGACTCTGGTCTGGACTCTGGTCTCGTCTCTGGTCTGGACTCTGGTCTGGACCCTGGTCTGGTCTCTGGTCTGGACTCTGGTCTGGTCTCCCTGGTCTCTGGTCTGGTCTCTGGTCTGGACCCTGGTCTGGTGTCTGGTCTGGACTCTGGTCTGGTCTCTGGTCTGGACTCTGGACCCTGGTCTGGTCTCTGGTCTGGACTCTGGTCTCGTCTCTGGTCTGGACTCTGGTCTGGACCCTGGTCTGGTCTCTGGTCTGGACTCTGGTCTGGTCTCTGGTCTCTGGTCTGGTCTCTGGTCTGGACCCTGGTCTGGTGTCTGGTCTGGACTCTGGTCTGGTCTCTGGTCTGGTCTCTGGACCCTGGTCTGGTCTCTGGTCTGGACTCTGGTCTGGTGTCTGGTCTGGACTCTGGTCTGGTCTCTGGTCTGGACTCTGGTCTGGACTCTGGTCCCGTCTCTGGTCGGCCGGTCTGGGACCCTGGTCTGGACTCTGGTCTGGTCTCTGGTCTGGACTCTGGTCTGGACCCTGGCCTGGACTCTGCTCTGGTCTCCCCTGGTCTGGACTCTGGTCTGGACCCTGGTCTGGTCTCTGGTCTGGTCTCTGGTCTGGATCCTGGTCTGGACCCTGGTCTGGACTCTGGTCTGGTCTCTGGTCTGGACTCTGGTCTGGACCCTGGTCTGGACTCTGGTCTGGACTCTGGTCTGGACCCTGGTCTGGTCTCTGGTCTGGTCTCTGGTCTGGACTCTGGTCTGGTCTCTGGTCTGGACTCTGGTCTGGACTCTGGTCTGGACTCTGGTCTAGTCTCTGGTCTGGACTCTGGTCTGGTCTCTGGACTCTGGTCCTGGTCTCTGGTCTGGACTCTGGTCTGGACTCTGGTCTGGTCTCTGGTCTGGAACCTGGTCTGGACTCTGGTCTGGACTCTGGTCTCGTCTCTGGTCTGGACTCTGGTCTGGACCCTGGTCTGGTCTCTGGTCTGGACTCTGGTCTGGACTCTAGTCTGGACTCTGGTCTGGACTGGTCTGGACCCTAGTCTGGTCTCTGGTCTGGACTCTGGTCTGGACTCTGGTCTGGTCTCTGGTCTGGACTCTGGTCTGGTCTCTGGTCTGGACTCTGGTCTGGTCTCTGGTCTCTGGTCTGGTCTCTGGTCTGGACCCTGGTCTGGACCCTGGTCTGGATCCTGGTCTGGACTCTGGTCTGGACTCTGGTCTGGACTCTGGTCTGGTCTCTGGTCTGGACTCTGGTCTGGACCCTGGTCTGGTCTCTGGTCTGGAACCTAGTCTGGACTCTGGTCTGGACCCTGGTCTGGACTCTGGTCTGGACCCTGGTCTGAGACCGGGGGACATGTCCAGCTCTGAGACTGAGGCGTCCTGCTGTCCCTGCAGGGTCTGATGTACCAGGACCCGGAGCGGTGGGGCCTGACGCTGCAGACCTACATCCCCCCCCCCCCCCCCCCCCCCACCCCCCCCCCCCCCCCTTGCCCCCCCCCCTTGGAGGCCCCTCCCCCAAATCCTCTGGGGACCCCTCATCCTCCCCCCCGACCCCCCCAGCCAGCCCGCATCTATCCACCTTCCAGAATCCTCTACTTTCCCTTTTTTTATATTTTTTCTTCCCCCCCCCCCCCTCTTCCTCCTCCTCCTCCTCCTCCTCTTCCTCTTCCTCCTCCTCCTCCTCCTCCTCCTCCTCTTCCTCCTCTTCCTCCTCCTCCTCGTCCTCCTCTTCTTCCTTCTCTTCCTCCTCCTCCTCTTCCTCCTCCTCCTCCTCGTCCTCCTCTTCTTCCTTCTCTTCCTCCTCCTCCTTCTCTTCCTCCTCCTTCTCTTCCTCCTCTTCCTCCTCCTCCTCCTCCTCCTCCTCTTCCTCCTCCTCCTCCTCGTCCTCCTCTTCTTCCTTCTCTTCCTCCTCCTCCTCTTCCTCCTCCTCTTCCTCCTCCTTCTCTTCCTCCTCCTCCTCCTCGTCCTCCTCTTCTTCCTTCTCTTCCTCCTCCTCCTCTTCCTCCTCCTCCTCCTCGTCCTCCTCTTCTTCCTTCTCTTCCTCCTCCTCCTCTTCCTCCTCCTCTTCCTCCTCCTCCTCGTCCTCCTCTTCTTCCTTCTCTTCTTCCTCCTCCTCCTCCTCCTTCTCTTCCTCCTCTTCCTCCTCCTCGTCCTCCTCTTCTTCCTTCTCTTCCTCCTCCTCCTCTTCCTCCTCCTCTTCCTCCTCCTTCTCTTCCTCCTCCTCCTCCTCGTCCTCCTCTTCTTCCTTCTCTTCCTCCTCCCCCTCTCCTCTTCCTCCTCCCTCACTTCTCCTCCTCCTCCTTCCTCGTCCTCTCTCTCTCTTCTCTCTTCCTCCTCCTCCTCTTCCTCCTTCCTCCTCCTCCTCCCTCTCTCTTCCTCCTCTTCTTCCTCTCTCTCTCTTCCTCCTCTCCTCCTCCTCCTCCTCCTCCTCCTCCTCCTCCTCTCCTCCTCCTCACAACATAACCCCCCCATCCCCCCCACTCTCCTCCTCATGGAAATAGTGTATTATTTATTTCCCCTTTTTTTTTTTTTTTTTTTTTTTTTTTCCAGCCTTCCCTGAAGGTACGGACGATGACGGGACATTTGTTCGGACGATGGCGGGACATTTGTACGGACGATGGTGGGACATTTGTACGGATCGGTAGCGTGACATTTGCTCGGACGATGGCGGGACATTTTTTTTGGAAGATGGCGGGACATTTCTTAGGAAGATGGCGTGACATTTGCTCGGACGATGACGGGACATTCTACGGATCGGTAGCGGGACATTCTTACGGATCGGTAGCGTGACATTTGTCCGGACGATGGCGGGACATTCTTACGGATCGGGAGCGGGACATTTGCTCGGACGATGGCGTGACATTTGTTCGGACGATGACGGGACATTTGTTCAGACGATGACCGGACATTTGCTCGGACGATGGCGGGACATTCTTACGGATCGGTAGCGTGACATTTGCTCGGACGATGGCGGGACATTCTAGCGATCGGTAGCGGGACATTTGCTCGGACGATGGCGGGACATTCTTACGGATCGGTAGCGGGACATTTGTTCGGACGATGGCGGGACATTCTTACGGTTCGGAGCGGGACATTTGTTCGGACGATGGCGGGACATTCTTACGGATCGGTAGCGTGACATTTGTCCGGACGATGGCGGGACATTCTTACGGCTCTGTAGCGGGACATTTGCTCGGGTCGTGACATTTGTTACGATGGCGTGACATTTGTTCGGACGATGACGGGACATTTGTTCGGACGATGACCGGACATTTTGCTCGGACGATGGCGGGACATTCTTACGGATCGGTAGCGTGACATTTGCTCGGACGATGGCGGACATTCTTACGGATCGGTAGCGGGACATTTGCTCGGACGATGGCGGGACATTCTTACGGATCGGTAGAAACGTGACATTTGCTTGGCCGATGACGGGACATTCTTACGGATCGGTAGCGGGACATTCTTACGGATCGGTAGCGTGACGTTTGCTCGGACGATGGCGGGACATTCTTACGGATCGGTAGCGTGACATTTTGCTCGGACGATGGCGGGACATTCTTACGGATCGGTAGCGTGACAGTTGTTCGGACGATGGCGGGACATTCTTACGGACCGGTAGCGGGACATTGTTACGGATCTGTAGCGTGACATTTCGCTTGGCCGATGGCGGGACAGCTCTTACGGATCGAGGGATTGTAGCGTGACATTTGTCCGGGGCGATGGCGGGACATTCTTACGGATCGGTAGCGTGACATTTGCTCGGACGATGACGTGACATTCTTACGGTGTGGTAGCGGGACATTCTTACAGATCGATAGCGTGACATTTAGCTCCGGGCGATGGCGGGACATTCTTACGGATCGGTAGCGTGACATTTGCTCGGACCATCGCGGGACATCTCTTACGGATCGGTAGCGGGACATTCTTACGGATCGGTGAAGCGGGACATTCTTACGGATCGGTAAGCGGTTGTTGAGCATATTATTCTTCGGACGGTGGCGGGACATTCTTACGGATCGGTAGCGTGACATTTGTTCGGACGATGGCGGGACATTCTTACGGATCATTAGCGTGACATTTGCTCGGACGATGGCGGGACATTCTTACGGATCGGTAGCGTGACATTTGCTCGGACGATGGCGGGACACTTTCCTTACGGATCGGTAGCGGGACATTCTTACGGATCTGTAGCGTGACATTTGCTCGGACGATGGCGGGACATTCTTACGGTTCAGTAGCGGGACATTTAATGGAATTCTTACGGATCGGTAGCGGGACATTCTTACGGATCGGTAGCGTGACATTTGCTCGGGCCATGGCGGAACATTCTTACGGTTCGGTAGCGGGGACATTCTTACGGATCTGTACGCGGGACATTCTTACGGATCGGTGAGCGTGACATTTGCTCGGAGGATGGCGGGACATTCTTACGGATCGGTAGCGTGACATTTGCTCGGGCGATGGCGGGACATTCTTACGGATCGGTAGCGGGACATTCTTACGGATCGGTAGCGTGACATTTGCTCGCAGACGATGGCGGGACATTCTTTCGGATCGGTAGCGTGACATTTGTTCGGACGATGGCGGGACATTCTTACGGATCAGTAGCGTGACATTTGCTTGGACGATGGCGGGACATTCTTACGGATCGGTAGCGGGACATTCTTACGGATCGGTAGCGTGACATTTGCTCGGACGATGGCGGGACATTCTTACGGATCGGTAGCGGGACATTTGCTCGGACAATGGCGGGACATTCTTACGGATCGGTTGCGGGACATTCTTACGGATCGGTAGCGGCGACATTCTCTACGGATCGGTAGCGTGACATTTGTTCGGATGATGGCGGGACATTCTTACGGATCTGTAGCGGGACAGTTGTTCGGACGATGGCGGGACATTCTTACGGTTCGGTAGCGGGACATTTGTTCGGACGATGGCGGGACATTCTTACGGATCGGTAGCGTGACATTTGCTCGGACGATAGCGGGACATTCTTACGGTTCGGTGGCGGGCCACGCATGAGTGACATTTGCTCGGACGATGGCGGGACATTCTTACGGTTCGGTAGCGGGACATTCTTACGGATCGGTAGCGGGACATTCTTACGGATCGGTAGCGTGACATTTGCTCGGACGATGGCCGGACATTCTTACGGTTCGGTAGCGGGACATTCTGACGGATCTGTAGCGGGACATTCTTACTAGCGGATCGGTAGCGTGACATTTGCTCGGACGATGGCGGGACATTGTTACGGATCGGTAGCGTGACATTTTGCTCGGAGGATGGCGGGACATTCTTACGGTTCGGTGGCGGGACATTTGCTTACGGATCGGTAGCGGGACATTCTTGCGGACCGGTAGCGTGACATTTGCTCGGAGGATGGCGGGACATTCTTACGGATCGGTAGCGTGACATTTGCTCGGAGGATGGCGGGACATTCTTACGGTTCGGTAGCGGGACATTCTTACGGATCGGTAGCGGGACATTCTTACGGATCGGTAGCGTGACATTTGCTCGGAGGATGGTGGGACATTCTTACGGATCGGTAGCGTGACATTCTTACGGATCGGTAGCGTGACATTTAACAGGGCCGATGGCGGGACATTCTTTCGGATCGGCAGCGTGACATTCCATGTTCCGGACGATGGCGGGAACATTCTTACGGATCGGTAGCGGGACATTCTTACGGATCGGTAGCGGGACATTCTTACGGATCGGTGGCCGTGACATTTTGCTCGGACGATGGCGGGACATTTCTTACGGATCGGTAGCGTGACATTTGTTCGGACGATGGCGGGACATTCTTACGGATCGGTAGCGGGACATTTGTTCGGACGATGGCGGGACATTCTTACGGATCGGTAGCGGGACATTTGCTCGGACGATGGCGGGACATTCTTACAGATCGGTTGCGGGACATTCTTACGGATCGGTAGCGTGACATTTGTTCGGACGATGGCGGGACATTCTTACGGATCTGTAGCGGGACATTCTTGCGGGGGATGGTCGCGGGACATTCTTACGGATCGGTGGCGGCGCCGGCGGGCGGGCTCTACGGTCGGTAGCGGGACATTCTTAAGGATCGGTAGCGGGACATTCTTACGGATCGGTAGCGTGACATTTGCTCGGACGATGGCGGGACATTCTTACGGATCGGTAGCGGGACATTCTTACGGATCGGTAGCGGGACATTCTTACGGATCGGTAGCGGACATTGCTCGGGGGATCGGCGGGACATTCTTACGGATCGGTAGCGGACATTTGCCGGGATGGCGGGACATTCTTACGGATCGGTAGCGGGACATTCTTACGGATCGGTAGCGGGACATTGTTACGGATCGGTAGCGTGACCTTTGCTCGGAGGATAGCGGGACATTCTTACGGATCGGAGCGGACATTTTTCGGACGATGGCGTGACATTTGTTCGGACGATGGCGGGACATTTGTACGGATCGGAGCGGACGTTTGTTCGGAAGAGGCGGGGACAATGTACGGATTCGGAGCGTGACGTTTGTTCGGAAGATGGCGGGACATTTTTACGGATCGGTAGCGGGACATGTCTTACGGCGGATGGCGGGACATTCTTACGGATCGGTCGCGTGAGGAGGAAGGCTCGGTGGTTCCAGGCTGTGCAGGTTCTGGCCGGTCTGTGTTGCAGACTACCTGCAGGCGTCTCCTGACACCTGCCACCAGCAGCTGAAGCAGCGATGCCGGGGGCCCGAGAAGGTCATCCCTCTGGTGAGGAAGCACACTCAGAACGTAGCTGCATTTGTCTCCCGGACACTCAGGAACATCCTGGTTTTTATCACTCAGGAATATCTGGGGTCCATCCATCAGCTGTACGAGGACTGGCTGGTGAACGGCTCCCTCCCTTCCCGCTGCCTGCTCCGGTGCTGGTGAGTCGTCATCATCATCACCAGTTTACCCTGATGCAGCGAACTGTTCAACCCAATTCTGTTCCCAGTAGAACATAAACATGTTTTATTCCCAGTAGAACATAAAGATGTTTTATTCCCAGTCAGAACATAAACATGTTTTATTCCCAGTAGAACGTAAACATGTTTATTTAGTAGAACATAAACATGTTTTATTTTAAGTAGAACATAAACATGTTTTATTCCCAGTAGAACATAAACATGTTTTATTCCCAGTAGAACATAAACATGTTTTATTCCCAGTAGAACATAAACATGTTTTATTCCCAGTAGAACATAAACATGTTTATTCCCAGTAGAACATAAACATGTTTATTCCCAGTAGAACATAAACATGTTTTATTCCCAGTAGAACATAAACATGTTTTATTCCCAGTAGAACATAAACACGTTTTATTCCCAGTAGAACATAAACATGTTTTATTCCCAGTAGAACATAAACACGTTTTATTCCCCGTAGAACGTAAACACGTTTTATTCCCAGTAGAACATAAACACGTTTTATTCCCAGTAGAACGTAAACATGTTTTATTCCCAGTAGAACATAAACATGTTTTATTCCCAGTAGAACATAAACATGTTTTATTCCCAGTAGAACATAAACATGTTTTATTCCCAGTAGAACATAAACATGTTTTATTCCCA
>JALJCO010012836.1:0-61728 GCA_023101725.1 Atherinomorus stipes | reverse complement strand
GACGCTGGTTCAATGACAAATAAAGCTATTCTGATTCTGACGAACACTCACCTCTCCATTAGCATTAGCAATGACACAGAACCAGCTAACGGTAAATTAGCATTCGCAAATGTTTAATTTACTTGGAAATAACACCCTTTGTGCGGCTTTTGAACCTTTTTGCTACCTTCACCCTCATCCTGCTTCATCTTTTGTCTACTTGTATTTGAGAAGATGTGAGGCAAAGAGGATGCTATTTCTACACACAGCAGTCGATCTAGTAACTCTTGGTGCAGAATTCTTTAGTGTGGACATTTGCATGGTAACCAGATATTTATATATTTTGGACCTGATAAAAACATTTCTATGCTCTAAAAAATTGCTCAAGCAAATACTTCTATTCTGCACAACTGCAGACATTCTGTGGATTTACTATTTTTGGAAAATTGTCTTGATGAAAAAGTTGCCGCTATGACCTTTGGGATACATTTATACATAAATGAATATCATTGGCCGCACTCAGATGTGCCCTCAGTAACCCAAGTTCCTGTCTGCAGCACCACTAATACCAACAACTGCCTACTGGGGCGTTCCGGCTATCGCGGTCCCTTTGGTACCATGTGAACCTCCTGCCCCACCTGTCCCAGCATTGCCTCCCCAGCCACCACTGCCGCCCCCCCAGCCACCTACTGAACCCTCTGGGGTCAAAGCTCCACCTGTAGACAAAACCAAGAAAATAAAAAAGGATAAGGTTGGTGCTGAAATTAGTCATTTCTGGTTAATTCATCCGAAGAGTAACGCCACTGCTTACATGCCATGTTAACTCATGAACATGCAGTTCATGTTTTTTTTTTTTCCATGTCACCCACTTTGTCTGTGTTTAGTCAAAGAAAAGTAAGACCAAAATGCCCTCGCTGGTGAAGAAATGGCAGAGCATCCAGAAAGAGTTGGATGAGGAAGAAAAGAGCAGCTCCAGTGATGAAGACAGAGAGCAGCTCAACAAGAAGAGCATCGAGGAGTGGAGGCAACAGCAGCTTGTGACGTATGTTTATTAACAAATTTGCATTAATTTTACTAGTTTACTTGGATTTGGGCTTCTGATTTGTCTAAGTGGTGTATTTCTTTTTTTCTACAGAGGAAAAGCTTCAAAGAATGCGAACTTTGAGGCACTTCCTGAAGACTGGAGGGAACGCATCAAGAAGCGAAAAACAATGAATAACACGTAACATTTAGTGTGATTTTTAGACTGCTCAGACAGTGTTTGTACATGCACTCCCACCAATACCATAAAGTCATCTTTCCCCAGTGATACAGGTTTGATAGTTAAAGTTTCTTAACCATGTTCTTTGTTCATGACGGATACATTTTTAAGCCCTTACATGGCAGGCCATTCACACAGAGGGTTGAAGTGTCCTCTTCCTGGTTTTTGTACTCACAACTGTAAATGTGCCAAATGTCCTGAGTTGAGCAGTTTGTCAGTATTTCACAGTTTTGTACAGGCTGTGTGGATGTTCTGTGTGTTTGGCAGGTTTATCTATTTTATGGAGCATTTTTACAACTGTGTACATATAATGAAAAACAGACTGGCCATGTTTGTGGAAGGGAAAGGACTGTTAATGGAACTTGTATATTTTGTAAAAAGTTATTAAAATGTTCTTTTTCAAAGTCGTCGCTTAATTATTTTTTAAAATGTCCAAAACTTATTATTAAAAAAAAAAATTGGTAAAATATTACAATAATTTTGCGGGGTAAAATTAATACTTTTATTCCGCACCCCTCTAGACTTTCTGTACATTTAATTATTAATAACATTAATTATCTTGATAAAAAGGTTGTATTTTATCACCTTTTATTACCACAATAAATGTCACAGAAGAGGTAAAAATGGGGGATAAATTTAATACTTTTATTTTGTACCCCACAAGATGTTCTGTGTATTTTTAGAAGTTTATTATTTTGATGAAAACGTTGTAGCTATCACCTTTAATTACCACAAGTAACAGAAAAAGGTAAAACTCTCATATTTAGCAACCTTGATTCCTTGGTATTCCTTTATGGGGCGGTCTCTGGTTGCCATGGAGATGAATGTTGTAGCTGCGAGGTGCCTAGCAACATCATGTTCTCACCATTGTGCTTCCAGGTCCTCGTGGTTGTTGATAGTTTTCTCTTCAACAGATGTAAGTATATCGTCTTTTAAAGCAGAATGAAAAATTTTAAGTTAAATCATTTTAAGATCGTGTCACAGTTGAAACGGGTAATAATTGCCAGCTTCTAAGTGAACAAGCTAATCAAATCGTTAGCATTGGGAAAAGGCAAACGGGGAAAAATAAAGAGGGAGTAAGTTACACATTGATTAATCGGGATTTTCCCCGTGGCCTAGAAAAAGGATATTCTGTAATGAAGATGTTAGCTATGAAGCAGAGCAACGGTGCATGCAGACTATGTGAAGAAATGAGTTGCAGGTGTTTCCCTTTTCTGCTCAGATCTGGTCAAAATAGTTCTCAAACTCCCACTAAAAATCATATACGCACATTTCTGCTCAAGCAAATTACTGAAATCCTTTAAAGGACCCTTTTTTTCCTCTAATGAAGGAAACACCACACTTTGAATCAACTAATGAAAGAGAGTAAACCACTTCACTAATTTGGATTTATTTTAAAAACTTCAAGTTAAAGCAGAAAGTGTGCACTTTAGTCCACATTCATTACATCGTATCACATCCATGTCTAGATATTTCCAGAATTTGTTTGACTTTATTAAATTAATTGATGCAAAAATTCGTATGCAAGAGGTTAAAGGTGGACCAACTAATACTATTAAAACTGTTGCTTACTGCTTTCCAGATTAGATTATTAGCAGTTCATGATAGAAATATTAAGAAAAATGTTGCTTTTTCTCTGGTATAAAAATTAGTGGAAAGATTTGGGATAATTACAATATGCATCCAATGTAAAGTTAACAGTACAGTAGAGTTAACACTGTTAACAGCTGAAAATTTCATTGTTGTGTATGAGCATATGTAGTTAATGTAAAATCTGAATCTGAAAATTTGTTGCCAAATAAAATTAATTTTAGTAATACCTTCTGAAATTTTGAGGCTCAGTATAAAATATAGACACGTTAGGGTTACAAAACAAATTCAGCCAACATATTCTCAATTATTTTAAACCACCAGCAAAGATACTTTTCTGGATAATAAATTTTGAAGATTTTGTATCCATGCTGGCTAATATGTTTGTTAATTTGTGTAAATCTTATTTTGATTTACGTTAAAACTAGAAACACAGTAAAAAACATCACCATATAGTATAGGTTGTCACCCATAACAACCTTGTGCACCTAGTGCAGTGCTGCGTTACCTGCACTGGAAAGATTTAGCATTTTTCATATCTTATAATCTTCTGGGATTAGTTTAAAAAACATAACACAAATCTCCCTCTCTCTCTCTTTTAAAATATTTTCACTCAAAATAAGTATTTATTATTTGAGCTGCAAACCTATTTTGACCAAGTCAGTACATTTTAACTCCTTTGGTAAACAGGATAAACACTTAAGGTTTATTTTTTCCCCTCTCAGGCAGGTGAAACATCAGGCATGGCTTTGTCTGCCATCAGGAATTTGTTGAATACTTACCAGGTGGACAGATCTGACACCAGGGTGTCCAATACAGAGGAAGAGGAGGATGAATTATCAGAGAGTAAGCAAGATAAGCTGCACTCTGTTTTGCTGCATCTAGATGATGTTTATATTGTACATAACCTATCTGATGCTGAAAAGTTAATATGGATTTAATAAAAAAAAACAAAATTAAAACACATTTTTTTTGTCTGGAAAGGATGGTTTCCTTTTTAATATTATAAATTAAACTAGTTCTTAAGTAAACAAGAGTTAAATTACCTTCATCTAAATCAGTCAAGGTCAGTTGAAGAAGATTTGATGAGCAACAACACTAAATGTAAACATGGAAAGAATAAAGCAGTTATTAAATGTGTGATTCGTGTCCCCACAGTATCTCTGAACCTAAGTCAGACCCTTCGAACCAGGCAGCTACTCATTAACTTCCACGGTGGTCGACCTGTTTTTAGACTCAGAGCGCCTCTGGACCTCGTTAAATTCCCAACTATCCCTCGCCCCCGTTGGCCAATAGAATGTGATGTCATCAGTGACACCATCCAGCATATAGGTAATTCTTCCACTTTATTTAAAAGTTTATGTCCCCAGGCTTGCTGCCGATGGTAATCACCCAAATCAGCGAAACAGGAAGGTGAGAGGAATGAGTTAATCAGCTTAAAGCTTGGCATGGTCCGGTTGTTTTGTAGAATGGGAGCCCCCCGAGCCGGAGCCTTTCTATCAGCCCACTGGTCACGAGAGGACAGCGATGCCAGATGGAGGGCAGCGGGGGAAGGTGGTGTACTGCAGTGATCCTGGTAACCCCTGTTTTGTTTTGTTTTTCTTACCATTAGCTCCAAATGCGATCCAAATGGATAGAAGTAGAGTAAAACAAAAGAAAAATAAATAAAATAGCTTATATAATCAACATCTTAGTGGTTTCAAAAGCCACGGAGAAGAGGTGTGTTTTAAGATGGGACTTAAAGGTACAGTATGTAAAAAAATCAAAGGTCAATGACAGAAAAATGCGATGTATAATTTAAAACTGTGTTTCAGTTGAGCAATCGCTGCACTAGAATACCTGTTATGTGTTTATTTTCTAAGAATGAGTCATTTATATAAACTTGCTGTGGGTGTACATACATGGAGGCTGCCATATTTCTTCCACCATTTTTACGACGGTGTCCCCGAGTGGACAAAACAATGTGTGTGAAGTGAGAACCCTCTGAACTTTAAAACTGCTGTACCAGCTTTGTTTAATGGGAGTTAGAGCACTGTTTGGGATCAGTAATGCCTTAAAAGACATTGAAAGTAGTTACTTATAGTACAGTCATAGCTACACCTGAGACCACTGGATCCACTCACAGATGAAAAGCTCTTTCTGTCTGGGAGAATTTTGACCGCTAACGGCCACCGTACATTCACAACAGTGCTTGAAATATGAAGTCATTTGAAAGAAAAAATCTTTTCTTTCAAGAACCTATCTTTACCACTAGATGTTAGTAATTGTTACATACTCTTACACAGCTGATACCGCCTTTAAAATCACGTTTAATTATGAGCACGTCACCTTAGATCTGAACATTAAGAATATTTAGCACAACTTCATGGAATGAAACGAGTTTTATCAGGGATTATATAATCCTTACGTTTTTCTGTCCTCTGTGTTTTCTCTCTTTTTTTTTTTCTGACTTCACAGTGTAGCTGCTTATGATTATTTATTATGATTAACACTGAAATGCTGTAACTGGAAGGTTACTGTTACAGAGTTCATGAGTACATCATTCAGCAGGGATGATTTGTAGTTGTAGGTTATCAACACAGCAGCTATCACACTTACTGGCATTCATCCCCTCCCAACGCTGAGACGCTGATGGAGGGAAACACCGCGACCGCAGTTCTGCAATGTCGGCACACTAATTTCATTATGCCGACTTTTATTCAGCTCCCTCTGCCTCTAAACCAAAGTTCTCCAACAGAGGATTTGAGAGTTGGTGGAGCTTCCTGTAGCTCAACAATGTCACATCCATGTTGTTACGAGTTGTTAGAAACAGGATGGTGAGCACACTGCGCTGGTCCGTTATGTCCAGTGGCATGCTATAAAACAATGAAACAATAAATATCTAAATAAACAAATCCTGCGCCCAACAGCTCGGTATGGGGTTGTGCTGAACCGAGAGTAGCGTACCGAACGGTTCGACTCAAATACATGTACCGTTACAGCCCTAGTTGGCATAGATTACCTTCATAGAGACAATAAAGTTTCGAGCATCTTCTTGCATCAGTTTTGTTTAATAATGTGTGAAATCTCAACTGCTATTCATCTCTAAAGATTAAAAAGATTTCTTTAAAAAAAAGAAGAGGAAGAAGAAAAAATGCTTTTTGATAATCTTGAATTTCACATTTTACATCTATCCAATCCTTTTCAGCTACCAAGTGTGCCTACTTCACCTGCTCCCAAGCTGGGGGAAACCCGGACCCTGTTAAAAGCACCACTCCCTGCAGCAATCACACAGACTTCACTCTTGAGTTTGAGTCACGCTTTGAGAGTGGGAACCTCCAGAAGGCTGTCCAAGTGTGAGTCTTTCCACTTTGACCTGTTCATTTTTATTTTCTTCCCAGCTAAGATAACGTTTCACCTCTGTTTGTTTTTACTGGTACTCCAAGACAAATTTCTCTCCGTCCATGTGTCTCCTGGTCAGAGCTGACTGTGACTACGAGCTCACCCTGCGCACTGACATGTACACCATGAAGCACACGCAGTGGTTCTACTTCAGGGTCAGAAACATGAAAGCTGGAGTCACTTACCGCTTCACCATCGTCAACCTGATGAAGAGCAGCAGTCTGTACTCTCATGGCATGAAACCCCTCCTTTATTCTGAGAGAGCTGCTACGGAGAACGGCGTCGGGTGGCAACGCATAGGCACCAATATTAGACACTATCGCAGCTGCAGTCAGGTGGGCAGAATCTGGATGCATTTATTTTTCTCTTTTAAAAGCAGCTCTAAGTGTCCACTAATGAGACTGAATATGAGCTTTTATAACAGGTAAACCAGGTTTTTCAGGTAAAACTAACTTTACAAGAATATAATGGCTGATTTTCTCTACTTGTGAAGATTATATCACTGCTCCAACTTCATCAGTGTTTTTGTTCTTTATCAAGTTTGTATTTTAAGCTACTTTCTAGACATATTCACTGAATTAAATGAATTTTAAAGGGATACTATGTATCTTTTGGCCACTAGGTGCACAAATGGTGCGTTCGATTTGATTCAGAGGTCAGAAGTCGGAGGTGGGAATTACGTCTCATATGAGTTGGGAGCATTCGTGTTGTGGAAGTGGGAAAATGGGGAAAGTAATATGGATGCTGCCAGGAAACTTTTTGTTTTGCTTGTTCTGTCTGTTCACACCTAATTATATATATCATGTCCTGAAATATAATTACAAGCCTAACAAAACAAGCCTCTTCATTTTAACAGTCTTTCCTAGAACATATTTAGTATGTGGCAATGTATTAGTTTAATTTCAAGCTTACTGAAGTGAAAAAAAAAAGAAATAGTTGATTAAACTGTAGATAAAAACCGAGGAAATCTCAGGCCAGAACCGAGCAAAACTCTGTCTTTTAACCCCTGTTAGTTGTCAGCGGAGGGGGTTTAACAGACTTTACCACATTAGCCACTGTTGTTATTTTTAGCAGTAAAACTTACGGATGTTGCATTATTTACTGTTTTAAGCATGTTTACACTTTACATACTTACTCTACACGTAGAAGTTGCAAATGATTACATTTAACACAATACACAAGAACGTTTGGATAAATATTAATGTTTATGACAGTAAGTGTTTATGGGTGCAGCCATCTTTAGTGGGAGAAGTGGGAGCTGGCGAGTCTTCCCTGAGTTTCTGAGTAGGAAATCCGACTTCGACGGGTGTTCGAGTTGTACTGGGAACTTGGAAAACTTCCGACTTCCGAGATCAAATCGAACGCACCACATAAACCTGTAAATTCACATGTTACACAACTGTCGCAAAATAAAACAGTTTCGGTACCGTGTTTGCAATCCACTTTGATCAGCTGATGGTGAAGTCATTGAACCATAAAGCAAAGTGCTCCAGGTCACATGATCCAATGAGAGACGGATCCGCTCCTGCAAAGTTTCAATGGTTTTTGAGAAGGGCAGCCCCCCTTGGAGCCCTGATATGTGTCAAGTGCTGTATACTGACCCCAGAAATCATCTATTATTACTTACATTACGCTAATGTTTTGGGCAAAAGTTACACGGTGTACCTTAAAAGTATTCCAACAGAGTTATTTCACAAAGTTTTTTTTCTATTTAGAGTAAAAAGTCCAACAGCGATGCCATCGTCCTGTACTCCCTCACCTGGACTTTCCAGTTCCCGTATGACTCGGACACCTGCTACCTCGCCCACTGCTACCCCTACACCTATTCACACCTGCAGCGCTACCTTCAGCGGATTTCCTCCAATCCAGCAGTAGCATCGTATTGTCAAGTGCGTGTGCTGTGCCACAGCCTCGCTGGGAATGCTGTGTACTTGTTAACAATCACATCTAAGGCGGTCGGCAGGCAGCAGAGCAGGAGCAAGAAGGCTGTGGTGGTGACTGCCCGAGTGCACCCAGGAGAAACCAATGGATCCTGGGTGATGGAGGGACTCCTCGACTTTCTGCTCGGGGATTCAGATGATGCTCAACTGCTCAGAGATCATTTTGTTTTCAAGGTGCTCTGTACTGATACAGTTTGGTTGTGTTTGCTGATAAATGTAAAGAGGGCAGTCTTCTCTAAGTCAATCCTTTGTTTTTGATTTTGGATTTAAAAGCTGTCTGCATTACAGCTGTTTTTATTTACGCTCCCTGTTTTTTGGGCTCTGTGCTGCTGCAGGTGGTGCCGATGCTGAATCCTGACGGTGTGGTGGTTGGAAACTATCGCTGTTCTCTGGCAGGCAGGGACCTCAACAGGAACTACAACACATTGCTCAAGGATTCTTTTCCTTGTGTGTGGTACACCCGAAACATGGTGGAAAGGTGAGGACATGCATGCATGAACAAGCACAAACCAGTGGTGGAAAAGGGAACTTGGACCTTCACTTTATAGGATTACTTTGGATTTTATACTGTCTTAGAAGAACAAACCTCTGAATACAGCTCTGGGTCTGTTTGGGTGCTGTTTCCCCAGACTTTCAGCAGAAATGGACGTAGTTCTGTACTGTGATCTTCACGGCCACAACCGTAAAAACAACACCTTCATGTATGGATGCAACAACCAAGGTGATGCTTCCCTGAAACTTCAAGAGAGAGTCTTTCCACTTATGATGAGCAAAAATGCCAGCACTAAGGTGAGATAATCATTTGACTGCACTCAATATTTCAGCTATGATCCCATTTAGGTGCCCATTTAATGGCCGCTAGTCTTCCTGAGGTCCTAAAAGAGGAAAAAAGAGAACCATTAAACACTTTGGCATCTAAGTCTCTCTTCTCCTCAGTTCTCCTTTAAGAGCTGTAAATTTCGGGTACAGAAAAGCAAGGAGGGCACCGGGCGAATCGTCATGTGGAGGCTCGGCATCAACAACAGCTACACCATGGAGGCCAGCTTCGGAGGCTCCACTCTCGGTGAGGGTAGTCTCTGAATTTTTTACCTGCATTTGCATAATTGTGTGGATAGTGTGTGAGGTTCTTCTGTATCGTCTTTTTAAACTTAAGGCGATCGGAAAGGAACCCATTTTACAACCCAAGACCTGAAGTCCTTCGGCTTCTGCTTATGCGATACCCTGCTGGACCTCTGCGACCCTGATCCAACAAAAGTGAGAGAAAAAGCCACGTGTGTGATTATAATCGACATTTCTGGAGCTCTGTCTTACTTCAAGAGAAGGAGGACATTTCTGACCCAGGAAATATCTGTTTTCATTTTCTAAAAGTTGAATTTATATCTTTTGTGGTTTTTATTTCAGGTGACTTACTGTTTGACAGAATTGGCAGCAATGTTGGGAAAGGAGGTCAGAGAGAAACTTGGCAAAGATTTAGACACAGACTGCAGCATCTCTGTATCTGACCTGGAAACAAGGTAATATAACACTTATTTTATACGTATAAAGCATGTTTAAATCTAGCTATATAAAATGTGAATATTTCTCCTTTACTTCCACAGCACCAGTGGTTCAAACAGTTCAGATTCAGACGGACTTCCAGTTCATTTACTGAACCAGCAGCAAGCTGTCCATACAGCAGAGGTATATAAGACTTAAACTGGATTTATGCTCGCGCGTTGTCTGTCTGCACGTTGTCTGTGTCTGCATAACCGTATTTGATGAGCTCAAAGGGCCAAAATTCACCACTAAAATGACACATTTGCAATAAAACAGCGTCTTTTACGCCATTATTTTTGAAAAAAACGCTATTAAAAGCGCCATTTTTCGTGACAAAATCCCCATAAAAGACACGGTTTTGGTAAACGCCCAAAAATCTGACGTTTTCTGTGGTCCTTAAACGGCACTTTTTACGTACATTCTTTGAACACTGCAAAAAGCAACACGACATTTACCGAATTAGGGTCTTTTACGGCAGTTTTGTCACGAAAAACGGCGCTTTTAGCGGCATTTTTTCAAAAATAATGGTGTAAAAGACGCAGTTTTATTGCAAACTTGCCATTTTAGTGACAAATTTTGGCCCTTTTGGCGTGTCATAGCCCTATCCTCCGCGTAGGCTCTGCTTAGGTCCGCGGAGGCCTGACGCGCACCTCTCTAGACCCGACGTGCATCCCAGCTATGTGAACGCAGAGATGCGGAGGAACTCACTGGTGATTGGTCAGTGTGGTATAGTGCTTGCGGATATTTGGGTTTTGTAGCTGAATGAATGCATGTCACCGCTACTGTTGCTCTAAAAGAGGAAATAAATGCAGCAGCTGTAACGAACCATCGGGGTGAAAAAAAAAACTCAGCTCTGTGGAGTTTCTTGTTCATTAAAAGCCCCGTTGTCACCTGCAGATCTAGAAAAAAACTGCTGCATGACGCCGTAACCCTACTCTCGAGTAAAAGCACACACTGCCTCTGCGTCAGGTACACAGACCCGACTGGACGCAAATGCCGAGCGACTATAAATCCAGCTTTGGGTGGATCTTTGAACGATTAATTGTTTGACTCATTCAGAAATGTAGGTTGGAATCATAACTTCCCTTTGATCAGTTCATCTTTTTTTCCTTGTTTCATTTTTTTTTTTTAAAAACATGTTCTCATTGTTCTACTCCACAGCAAACTCCGGTGAAGAAGAAGAAGAAATGCCTGAAGACTCGTAAAGAAAGAAACAAGCAGCAAAAAGGCAGAGTGAGGAATAACACAGAACTAAAGGTCTTGCAAACTGGCATCAAACATATAATTTTACATCAGTGTATTATTATCTTAAGAAGTCTGATGAGGAAATGATCTCTGCAGGAGATCAACCAGGATAAAACAGTTAAAGAAAGCAACCATAAGAAGAAGCCAGCAGGGAGCAGCAAAAGGGAATGTCAGGTGTGAAGCTGAGTGTAAATATTTTATCAGATGGGAAATTTTCTGCACTCTGACTTTTTGGAAAAACTCTTTCTTTTTTAAGCTCACTGGCCTGATAGGAAAGGCGAGGGAGCCTCCTCCCACCTCTAAGCCTGGCGAGATCAGCAAGGTGATCCTCAGCAAGGTGATCCTGTGGCAGGGCTGCAACCCCATCAAAGTCGAGGTGCGCCGCTTATGCGACACAAATTCTCTCACAAAATCACCCCACGTTTCATTCTGCTTATTAACATGTTACTCTACTGTGAAGTTTAATTTAGCATATGCATCCATTTGTGTTGTAGGATAAATGTCTGGACAGCCCAAACTTGCATCACAAAACAAACACGAGTCTGCATCGCGACGTTCTTCCAGCTGTGTCACCTCAGTCAGGTAATCAGCATTATTTTCAGATGAAGACAGAATTATGCTGGAACCTCCAGACATCAGGAGCAGTGATCAGCATGCTTGACTTGTTTCACAGGTGACCCAGTGATTAGAAGTAAACAGCGGAGATGCTCCTCCAATCAGCTGCACCTAAGTACCATTAATCTGTCTCCACCAGATGGCCGGCATTTCGCCCAGCAGCAGCATTCCCACCCTCAACCATCTTTTCCTTCTCACAAACTCGACACAAGTCTGTCTGCATGTAAAGTAGTTTATAGTCTTTCAGTTAATTCTAGCTCACTTCAAACCGAGGGATTTTGTTTTTATTCTAATTGATTGATTGATAAAGTTTATTTGGACATAATCTTTTTCTTTCTTTCTTTCTCTTTCTTTCTTTCTTTCTTTCTTTACTTGTAGCTGTAACACCTCTTGTAACACCTGTCCCTTTCTGTACAAATATTTCTGTTAGGTACCAAAAATACACCAAATCGCTTGCATAAAAGAAAAGGAAATTAACAAAGTACAAGTCGTCTATTCTATCCATCTTCCCGTGTGTAAGAGCTAATTGTATCTTTTTAAAAAACATTTTCTTAAACAGAAAAAATACTTGTGCAACTCTTCAAGGTGACATTTTGAGAATTCCATAATTTAATTCCATTTACTTTGCTCTGTTGTTTCTATATGTTGTATGTAGATTTGTATATATTTGTTTAGTGTCTCTGTATTTAGATCTTTTCTGATTTTGTATTTTCTTCTATCTTATTTTAATTTATTTGCTAACTTAAATCTGCTTGATAACTTGTTGCTGCAACCCCTAATTTCCCAGTTCTGGGATCAATAAAACTATAGATAGATATTGACTTTTCTTGTGGCAACACACCTTGTGACTTGTGCAGAGCTTCACATCAAGCTCTGCACAATACCCATTGATTGGAGTCAGGTGTGTTGCAACAGGGAAACTCCTACAGTAATACCTGCCAGATGCCAGCCCTCGAGCACCGGAGTTGCCTACTCCTGATCTAGATATATTAGATTAGATTAGATTATCTATCTATCGGTATCTAACTCATCTATCTGTCTCTGCCTTCAACAGAAATACACATTTGCTTTAACGTGAACCCAGCTCTGCAATCCTCCTCTTCTAATTCAAATATGTTCTGTAACTGTTCTGGTAATATAAGGACAAAATCTAAAGTCAAAAAGGAAATAAAACAGAAAACACAAAAGTTAAAAAGGACAGAGGAGAAGCTTAAGCTTGTCTAATAAATTACAATTTTTAATCATTAACATACTCACATTCATTATTGATAATAACGACTAGGTGTTACATCATCTTATAATGAAACAATACTCAGTGTATACATCAATATCTCCTAAACGAATACATGTTAGTCATAGAGCTATAAACTAACAAAGATAACAGTAATAATTGTAGAAATACACAGATAGTATGGTGTTTGTACTATCTGTAAACTTACCATAACTATTTACAATGGTGGAGTTATGGAATAGTATATTGTACATTAATACGTTCTTGCTAGCTTTAAACATATGTGATTATTAACTAGGTCCTGGAGTTTTAGTATATATAAGTATATATATATGGATAACTGACTTATAATATATAGGTATAATATGGACTGCTCTCTTTTGTAATATTAACGGTGACTTAATTGTAATTTTATAATTGTTGCTCCAGACCTGTATACACCACGTTAACTAAGGGAGTGTTAATGAACAATGAAGAATAAAAAGCGATTCATTTTCAAGGATCTGCTTAATTTTATCTTTCATTTAGATGCTTTTTGCAATAATTAAACTCATCTCCCTTTTACAGGGCTGCCACCTTCCATCACAGCTCCCAGGAGGTAAATTTAATCTTTTTAATTCCAGATAGCATCTGCTGGCTTTGAGGCTTAAAGGTGTTGTGTTTCTTCCTTGGTAGATATCTCCCATTGACAACCATCAGGATAATTCCACCCATACAGCAAACAAGGCACCAACAGACAACGTTCACCACCAGCAAGTTCAGTCGTCTGCACAGTTCAAGAGATAGAAATGCTCCTCGTGCCGCAGAGCTGTCCCTCATGTCTGAGGATTCCTCTACCTCAAACACAGACTTCACCAAGAAAAGAAAGCAGAGTTACGACCAGGATTCCTCTGAAGGTTCATCTGCACATTTTCTCTATTTTTCTGTAGTTTATCTTTTGTCTGTTCCAAGTAAAGCTAACCTCACCCCGTTCACTATTTTATTTTTTCCAGTGGATGTGTCACCGTTCAGTGGCGAGCAGAACCAGAGAGATTGCAGCTCTGACCTCTGAAGGGGAACTGAATCATGCATCAGTTTATGTCGGTGTGCAGGAATCTAAGAGGAAGATTTAGTTTAAACCTTGTTAAACCGCCATTCCCTGCCTGTAACTTTTTTTAATATAGCAAAATAATTTAAACAAATTTTAAAGCAATGCTTCAGACGTCTCTGTCCTAATTCTGTGCTCATTTTGATGGCAAACTTACATTAATCGCGTAAAGTCCTGGAGCCGTCGTTGCCCTGCAGCCTCCCGGGGCTGGAAGAACCACACTTTTCTCCCAGCCTGAGGGCACCATGGTACATCTGCATGTTGCTTTATGGCTCCGCATCACATACCAGCAACTGGATATTATCACATTGGCTGTTTTGATTAAGGATAGATGATACATCGGCCGGCCAACATTTTAGGCCGATATTTATGTTTTTTGCAGATAGCACTTTTTTAAATATATATTTATTGCAAGTTTAAAGTTTCTCTTTGATATTTATTTACAAGTGCAATGTTTCTTTTATATATATATATATACTGTATATATATATATATATATATATGTATATATATTTATTTGAAGTGCTTTGTTCTTTTTTATAATAAAAAAATCTGACACAATCAAAAATAATTTTACTTCTTAATATTAATTTGGGGGTTTAACTGCAGTATCGGCCCTAAATATTGGCAGGCTGTATCAGCCATTGGCTGAGGCAGATGAGAAAATACCAGTATCGGCCCTGGAGAAAATCTGGATCGGTCCACCCCTAGTTTTAATTGCGCACCATGGCTGATGCAGCCGAGACATGCAAGAGGACCTTTTTGGAGAAAAGAGAAAGTGACGGAGCAGGACATGGGACTGACTTACTGACTGGAGAGAGCTCGAAGAAAGAGTAGAGATGCACGATATAATTGCCCCATTGATATCGGCCTTAAAACTGAGTATCGGATATCAGCCACCCCACCGATATTTAACCAATATTCAATCGATCAGCCCAGTTTCTAAAGTCTGAAAAATAAAAAATCTTCTTCTTCAAAAACTTCTTTTTTACAAACTTTCAAACTTCTAAAAACTAGGGGTGGGAAAAAAATATCAATACACTGAAATATCGTGATATTTTCATATGCTGATATCATATTGGTCTACTTTACTAATAAAATGTTGCGATATGTCATTGTTCCATTATGAAATTTCGTGAGAATTCACGAAAATTTTGTGATATTTTCATATGCTGATATCACATTGACATTTAAAAACGCAGTATCAATCTATTTTACTAACAAAATCTTGAGATATTTCATCATTCTGTTATGAAATCTCATGAGAATTCATGAAATATCGTGAGACTTTGTAAGTAAAATAGATTGATACTGCATTTTTAAATATCTATTTGATATCGGCATATGAAAATATTTTTTCCCACCCCTCTTTTTCAAAGTGTCATAAACGGATACCAAAACTGCTATTTGGAATGACTGCTTTTTTTTTCAGCTTTAATATCGGTATCGGTTATCGGCCACATGGGATTTAAAATATCGGCATATCGGATATCGGGCAAAATTCCAATATCCTGCATTCCTAGTAAAGAGTACCCAAAATGCAAAAGTCAGGCAAAATTCAGTAGCTTTAAGGAGCACAATGTAACTTTTGTACCTAAAAAATATGTATTACTAACAATCTAATGGCACAGGGACTTTCATTATGCACATTGCTGGAGCCATCCTTGCCCAGCAGAATCATGAAGCTGAAACAAGAAGAGAGGAAAAGAAACAGAACAAAGGCAAAGAGCAACAAATATAAGACAAGAGACAAGATCTAGCTGACTTTCACTCACTGGAGAGAAGAGACAGCATGCATGATGGATGCCGAGCTAGCCGTAGAAAATCTGTAATCTCAGTAGCGCTTCTCGCTGAAGTCTATTTCCTCTAACTAAGCAGACACACTTTGATTGATAAAGTGCACATGAGTATTTTATCTTTTCTGTACAGACCCTCAGCCTTCATGAAGCTGTAACCAGTCATTTATTTATAAATCATGTTTTAAAACAACCAGATCTACGAACACTGTTTTCGGTTCTTTCTGACCAGTGATGTGAAGCTTGTCTGGTCAAGTGTTAAATAACAGATGAGTACAGACGAAATATTTATACCTCATAAACATTGATGTTGTGGCATTTGTGGTAAGCGGAAGTGGAACCATTTCATACTGTATTAAAAATGCTTTTTTTTTTTTTTTTTTACATGTAATCATATATCAATAAGCTAACAAAATAACTTCAATGCCCTACAAGAAGCTTCTGAGCCACTTTCAGCCAATATTTTGAAGCAAAATTACGTTTATAAGTCAGTAATGTTGTAGATGATATTACATTATTGTAGATGATATTTGTGTGTCAAGATTTTTTTCAGTAGTTCTGCCCCAACTATGCATTTTTTATGCCATGTTCAGAGAATAATTTTCTGACAAAAACCTTCAAGCCTCTATTCTTGGAGCACACAGATAGAAAGTTATCAGTTTGTGTTAAGAAATAAATTAAACACAAGGTGCATGTGTAAATCATATTTACTGCAAAACTTCTGAAAAATTACAAACCCATCAGGTATTAATAAGATACAAAAATAAATTCAAAAATCTTTCCTTTATCAATCATACAGAGGTAATATATTATACAGGTAAAAAAAAAATGCCTTTTTTTGTCCTGGAAGCCTGGATGGTATGAAGCAGGAATGTGTCTCACACATGAGGCCGTCACAGCTTCAGGATTCAGTCAAACTGTCGGAGATGAAATTGACTTTGTGTATGTCTGACCAGGTCCCGCAGGGCCAGAAAACCAAAGATGGCCTGAATCATACCGAGGAAACATTGCACTCCATTAGTCACAATTACCAGAAGATAAAACCATAAACATGTTTGAATACATGTGATACTTAAAGTGGAAGTTGTAGACCTCCATCAGTCAGTTTTCAGTGGGAAGTAATCGTACCTGTGTGAGTATAAATATGGCAAGAACAATGTGGACGCCCCTCTCCAACGGCTGTATGAGAATGGCTTCGTTGAAGAGCTGAAACAGGATCAGTGGAAACTGCAGCAGGATGCTCAGCAACCAAAATCCGGCCAGCTCTGGAACCTTCCATGAACACACACATTACATTAATTTCAATTTCTGCCCTGCACACGGCAAGTTAATGCAGCTCAACTGTCGTCATGGCAACCTCAGATGTCTCACTTTTTCTTGGAGGTTCCCAGTATAACCGAGATAGAGTCTGATGGCCTCAAACAGAGTCATCCCAATAAGAATAGTCACCAGGATGAACTTGTAGTGATCTGGTAAGGCAGGATACTGGCAGAAATAAAAATGGTAAAAGTGTGGTTAGTAGAGTTTATGGTAATGTAAATATATTTCTCAACATTTTTAAAGATTAAACACTGAGAACTACTTGTTTGACCAACAAAGAGCTGGTGGTGGTAACAGAGATGTTGATGATGGGATGATGAAGGCATCATTTTATCCACATAAACACCATAAAAGCAGCTAAACAACAGCCAATAAATCAGGAAAAAAGTCCAGGGGTGCAAACTGACCAAATTCATACACAGCTGAGTAAAAGGAGATGTGGTATGACAAAAAAAGTACACAAAAACAACACACATCAAATGGCTACAAACACACACACACAAAAAAAAACAGAAAAGATGCAGCTTAAACACATAAATCCAAACAGAAAAAGTACCACAGGTCAGACAAAAAGATGGCAAGAGTAATACAAAATGAATAATGCAGACATTATGAGTGAGAAAAAGTTTAGCAAACTAAATGAAAATGACTAATATACCTACAATTATTCCATTTACAGATTAAATTTTCATGTTGGTCTGTTTTGGCCTATTAACGAATAAACGTTTTATATCTATTCATTATTATTATTATTATTATTATTATTATGGGTTAGCTGAATATGTTTTGCAGTGTAGCACTTGGATTAATTTTATTGTTTTTAATGTGCATTTATAAATAAAGTTGTCATTGCTATTTACTCTTTTCTTATTGTCAGAATTTTTAATACACTTTTTATTTTTTATTTGTCTTTCACTGCCTCTATCTTACCTTGAGTTGCAGCATAACAACTTCACAGATCCACCACAGGGGGAAGAACCACATGTTAAAGTACAAAGACATCTGGAGCTGGAGACTGGACAGAACCCGTTTGTCTGCGAACATAAAGACACGACACGAGTGTAAAAAAGCTCTGTTTCTGGTTCGGGAGCTGCACAAATTCATTCGAGACAAATATTCATGAAGCGCTTGTAGATTCATTCTGCTACATCAATGCTAACCAAAAAATGCTAACTAGTCTCTAGCATTAGCGACATTTCTGCTTTACCGTGCGGCAAAAACGGGTCGTGGTCTTTTGGAAACGGCTCCGTTCGACTCTGGTCAAATAGGACATTGCGTGAAAAGTCTTCTAAGCGTTTTCTAATCGTCCCAGAAAGCTCCATAATGTCAGAAACTCCGCTAACAGCAACATAACCAGAGAAATACTCCGCCTCTTCCTACGAGCGCAGCGTCGTTTCCATGGAAACCAGAGAAGTAAAAAAGTGAAAGATGATGACGTTTAATCCTGAAGTCCGTCCGGTTTAGGAATCAGATGTATATTTCAGTGACCCCCAAAGAATTTGCCATAGTTATGGATGCTAGTCCTCAAGGTGTATTGATGTTGTTTAGGGGTGGGGCTCCTTCATCAACAGAACAGCGTGATTTATCATTTTCAGTTTTTGAGACTGCTCTGGGCAAAATCTGTTTTACTTCTGGTTCTCCTTCGAAAAATGAAAAAAATTAGAAGCTTACTTCAAAAAGACATTGCTACTGTTCCTTATAGTTTGTATCTGACATTAAATGTGTGGACATTATCTTCAAAATATCTCATCACAAACAAATTCCGGGATTTCTGTTTCAAACTTCTTCACAGATGTTCCCTCAGAGCAATCTCTACACAAAGACATTGATCGTAGCTGCTCTTTTGTCATGAGGAAACTGAAACTGTTATTCACCTCTTTTGGAGATGCCCCTTGACTGCATCTTTTTGGAAAGACTTCATACGTTATATTCAAACTAACATCCTCATCAACTTCTGTCTTCTTTACCCAGATGTTCTTTTTGGTTTCTTCAATGTTTGCAACTAAAAAAAAAAAAAAAAAAATATTTGTAATTAACTTTCTAATTATTTTAGCCAAATATCACATTCATAAATGTAAATTCTCTGCTAAAAAGCCCCTTTTTAAACTGTTGTTGCTTGAACTAACCCATTATGAAGACTCGATACAATACTCTTCAAACCCCAAAGCTATAAAAACTCTTGATGCTTTTAAATATTTTGGTTGCTGACCCTGACATGTTTTAAGGTTTTATTATTGTAATTATAATTATTATTATTTTGTTTTTGTTTTTGTGTGTGTGTTTATGTCCTTTTTTTGTTGTTGTTGTTTTAACTCCTGGCGTATTTGTTTGTGTTGTAAATTCAATTAATGTCTTCGATAAATGATTTTAAAAAAGGAATCAGCTGTATAGTTTTGCCTCTTTTTAAAACAATGCAATATCAGAGCTTAACGACACTTATCAGATACAGAAACACAGAAACTAGATTAGAACAGAATAGCATAGAAAAGAAAAGAACAGTATAGAATAGAAACAGCTTTTATTGTCCCGAAGGGAACCGGTGTATCAGCAGCAACAGATACAAAAGTTCACACAAGAAGCTCTTAAAATGTTTTTGGTTTTTTATGTATAAAGAAATAACACTGTCAATAACAATACTGGCATAAATAGGTATGTAGGGCTCACAATCCAAGGGAGGCATAGACAAAACATTTTAATTTCCACTAATTACTCACCACAATCTGCAAGCATTGTGTGTTGTCCTGGGCAACAAGCAGGGATTTAAGGTTATTTTGCTTGAGGAAGTGATTAAGCAGCAATTAGTTGTTGAAGTCAGTTTTTAAACTGGGACATGAAAAACTAAACATAAAGCATAAGGAAAGCTGTTAAACCAATTAAAATCATATACAAAGCTATCTGTAGCACATTAAGAAACCTGTTTGTTTTTTTTTTTTGGGGGGGGGGGGGGGGGGGTCTGTTTTCTTTTGTTTTTTTTTTAAAGAAAAAGAAACCAAATTCTATAAACCCAAAGAACAAGAAAATAAAACAAAAACACAGAGATTGTTAGCAGTTAAACAGTTCAAGCTTCTCCAAAACCCCCTAAGCAGCCACGCCTCCTTTTGGTTTGAATTGTGAGAAAGTGAAACTTACAGGGAGTTGGGAAGATGGCTGAAAGCACAGCAGCAGGTTCTTTATCCTGCTCTGTCTGCTTGGAGGTGTTGAAGAACCCTGTGACTCTTCCCTGTGGCCACAGCTACTGCATGGACTGTGTAAACGACTACTGGGATCAGGAGCATCAGAGAGGTGCTTACAGCTGTCCCCAGTGCAGGCAGAAGTTCAGCCCGAGACCTGTGCTGAACAAGAACACAGTGCTGGTTGATCTGATGGTAAATATGGTGGAGGGACGACCCGTCACTCCGAGAAAGGATGAAGCCAGTTCAGGAGATGTGGAGTGTGATTTCTGCACCGTGAGGAAGCTGAAAGCTGTCAAGTCTTGCCTGGTGTGTCTGGCATCTTACTGTGCCACACACCTGCAGCCTCATTACGAGTCTGCTGCATTCAAAAGGCACAAACTGGTGGATGTGTCGGCCTCTCTTCAAGAGAAGATCTGCTCAAAGCATGACAAGCTGCTGGAAGTCTACTGCCGGACTGATGACCAATGCATTTGTCTGCTGTGTGTGATAGATGAGCACAAAGGTCATGACACCGTCTCAGCTGCAGCAGAGAGGGAAGAGAAACAAGTAAGGGCATTTATTTCTGCACTTATTAACTCGTGTTTCTGCTAAAAATCTGTGAAATCAATATTCCCATTTACAGTTAGCTATAGAGCATGTCTCGTCCTAACACTGGATGTTTTATTTCTATATTTCTGCAATATATGTCTGTCAAAACTAACAGAATTTTAACACACAGTTCAAGTTACAGAGTAAATAATATAATTTTGTTTTAGGGAAAATTTGGAATAAAGAAGAAAAAATACCAGCAGGGAATACAAGAAAAAAGAAAGCAGCTGCAGCAGCTGAAACAGAAAATGAAAGCGTTGCAGGTGACTGTTCTATGTTTTATTTATCTCATATTTAAATGCAAACCTTATGTCCCTGTTTCCTGTGAATGAATTTATTACTCTTCTTTTTACCATTAGTATTCTAGAGATGCAGCGCTTGATCAAAATGACAGGACCCACGCTGAAATTGTCGTGATGGCAGATAAAATGTGCTCTGCGATGAAGGAGCTGATTGGAGAAAAGGAAAAGGTTGCGATGAGGCGAGCAGAGGCGCTCGTGGATCTACTGGAGAGGGAGATCGGTGATCTGAGGAGGAGAGAGGATGAAATGACGCAGCTGACTCTGACTGAGGATCACATATATTTCCTGCAGGTAAACACATACAGATTCCTGCATCCTGTGGTGTGGAGGACTGCGGTTTATGTTTTCTCTTTGTTGCATTTTCTAGCACTGCAAGTCCATTTTTGACTGCACAGAACCTCAAGCATCCTCTGATGTCAGCATCCAGCTACCCACACCGTTTCACTTTGTGATAAAGGCCATTTCAGATTTGAAAGACAAAATGGAACTGATAGCAAAAGATATTGAACAAATATCGGAGAAAAGTAAGAGGCATTTTATACATTAAATATCTGTTTTTGTATTGCGCAGTGAATAATTCTGTTTCTTTCCTTCAGTTAAGGTTGATCAGGATCCAAAGACAAGACAGGAGTTTACCATGTGTAAGTTCTTTGTGTGAGACATTTTCTCATCAAGCCTCCGTGAGTGCTGATCATTCAATAATATTTACTTGCATTTTCAGACTCCTGCAGCCTCAGTTTGGATCCCAACACTGCATTTGAGAACCTGTTGATCTCTGAGGGAAACAGCAAGGTAACCTGGATTAAAAAAGCCCAGGAGTACCCCTACCACCCGGAGAGATTCACCAAATATGATCAAGTGTTGTGCTGCGAGAGTTTGTCTGGAGTTTGCTACTGGGAGGTTGAATGGAAAGGGCCCAGGGTGGAGGTAGCTGTGTGCTATAAAGGGGCAAAGCAGGAGGAAAGTGGCTTCGGATATACTGACCAGTCCTGGTGCATTTCCCTTTCAAATTCTGGGTGCTACTTTTGGCACAATGAAATGAAAACCAGAGTTCCCACCCCCTGTTCTTTTACAGTGGGTGTGTATCTGGACCAAAAGGCAGGGATCTTGTCTTTTTACAGTGTGTCTGCATCTGGTCAGATGATGCTCCTCCACAGGGTCCAGAGCGTGTTTTCCCAGCCTCTGTTTCCTGGCTTCATGGTCTCCAGAGGAGCCTCGGTTAGGATAATAACACCAGGGTGAAGGCCATAGATCAGGAATCCTCAATCCTGCAACACACCTGTAGGTACTTGTGCAGAGCTTCATGCCAAGCTCTGTGCAAGTCTGCTAATTACTCATTGATTTGAATCAGGTGAGATGCAGCAGGGAAACTTCTAAAACCTGCAGGACACTGGCTCTCGAGGAGGACCAGGATTGAGGAGCTCTGGCATAGATGGTATGTGATTGTGTGTTTACATACACACGATTATTTATCTATGCAAGCCGAGCACCAAAAAGTACTGAGAGTACTTCTGTTTTTCTGCTAATCATAGTTTGAAACTGTATTTTACTCCTGAAAACAAATACAATATCACATGTAAACCATTTATTTGACAGTAAAACTACTTAGAACTGATCCTGTAACCATATGGAATATGTTTCAAATGTTTAAATAAAGTTATAAAAACTGGATAGTGTTGAAAGTCTTCTTTACTAGCAGATCTGATTTCTGTCAGAGGTACGGTGGCCGGGATACGGTGGCCGGGAAGTGCAAAACATTAATACATTTACCTGAAACACTTTTGCAAGTTTAACAAAACACTTATACAAGTTCAACAAAACACAAATACAAGTTAAAAAAAAACACTTATACAAGTTCAACAAAACACGAATGCAAGTTAAAAAAAAAACATTATAAAAACGAATACAAGTTAAAAAAAACACTTATACAAGTTCAACAAAACACGAATGCAAGTTAAAAAAAACACTTATACAAGTTCAACAAAACACGAATGCAATGCATTCTGGCGTATAACGAGTCAGCTGAGCGCCTTGATCAGTGGACCGAATCAGTGAGGAAGGTGAACAGAGATGGCAGTGTGTGGAGCCATGTAAACGTTTATTAATCATTGTACGTTTGTATATATAACCACCTTCCCCCTAAAAATAATCAAATCACACGTTATAAAATAACCAACCCATATGTTATTACTGAGGCAGTGCCTCCATTTGAACACCTGTAGCTTAACATTCAATATCAGTTGCTCTGCTCGATAATAATAATAATAATAATAATAATAATAATAATAATAATAATAATAATAATAATAATAATATAGGTTGATGTTGTGGTACTACATATTTTCTTTGGAATTTCATCAATATAAATAGCTAACTGCCACAAAATATTTATGTGGACACTGAACGGAATAACTATCCTTTAATATACAGACAAATGAGAAGAACTATATATGCCAGCAATATTATAAATATAAAACATGAAAACGATTTAGACTTCCATCTAGGAAGTGGCTCCACATCCACACACTGCCATCTCTGTTCACCTTCCTCACTGATTCGGTCCACTGATCACGGCGCTCAGCTGACTCGTTATACGCCAGAAACCTGAAGAAAGACAGCTTCCACCTACTTGAAGGTTGTGTGCTGTGCAGAACACCGCCGCACAACTCCTCCTCATGGTTTACAGCAATTTATCACAGGGACAAGTGATAAAGATAAAGCGCTGATCCCGCATAGCAACCGTTTGTATTCACCGCGCTCCTGGTTGCTAGGTGCCAGCGCATAGCGGATGTGGGAAGTTTCGCTCCCGTGAATTAAATTTCTGTTATGATGTGATTTTGATCACCGATTGATACCGATTACTCATATTACCACAGGCAGAAAGAGACTGTTTTTCCTGAAATGAGAAATAGGCCTACATATCTAAATTTGATCATTATCCTACCAAAATATTACATCCACAAAATGATCTGGCAAAATAAATAGATAAATCCCCTTATTTTCTAGTTTTTCAATCTAATGATTTTAAAAATTACTGGAAGACTTTTAAACTTAAAAATGAAAAATAAGAAATGAAACAAAAAATACTTACTCGTCAAAATTACGAAGATGTTTTTATCTCTGTAATATTATACAATGCATGTACAATTAATTTTGCCCATTTAATAAGAAAGAAAGAAAGAAAGAACAGACAGTGCAGCGATCGCCACCAATCACTTCCGGGTCGTGTCTTTGTATAAGTGTTTTTTTTTTTTACTTGCATTCGTGTTTTGTTGAACTTGTATAAGTGTTTTTTTTTAACTTGCCTTCGTGTTTTTTTTAACTTGCATTCGTGTTTTTTTAACTTGCATTCGTGTTTTGCTGAACTTGTATAAGTGTTTTTTGAACTTGCATTTGTGTTTTGTTGAACTTGTATAAGTGTTTTTTAACTTGAATTCGTGTTTTGTTGAACTTTTATAAGTGTTTTTTAACTTGTATTCGTGTTTTGTTGAACTTGTATAAGTGTTTTTTTAACTTGCATTCGTGTTTTTTTAACTTGCATTCGTGTTTTTTTAACTTGCAAAAGTGTTTTTTAACTTGCATTCGTGTTTTTTTTTAACTTGCATTCGTGTTTTGTTGAACTTGTATAAGTGTTTTTTAACTTGCATTTGTGTTTTGTTGAACTTGTATAAGTGTTTTTTTAACTTGCATTAGTGTTTTGTTGAACTTGTATAAGTGTTTTTTTTAACTTGCATTCGTGTTTTTTTTAACTTGCATTCGTGTTTTTTTAACTTGCATTCGTGTTTTTTTAACTTGCATTTGTGTTTTGTTGAACTTGTATAAGTGTTTTGTTAAACTTGTATAAGTGTTTTGTTGAACTTGTATAAGTGTTTTGTTAAACTTGTATAAGTGTTTTGTTGAACTTGTATAAGTGTTTTGTTAAACTTGTATAAGTGTTTTGTTGAACTTGTATAAGTGTTTTGTTGAACTTGTATGAGTGTTTCAGGTAAATGTATTAATGTTTTGCACTTCCCGGCCACCGTATCCCGGCCACCGTAGTTCTTAAAGGAACCCTTTAAATGCAGAGAACCCTTGAAGAATCTATGATAGACGCTTTCAATGAAAAAGGTGCAAATGATGCAGATGCAAATGGTTCAAGGAAGAACCTCTGCCTTTCACAAAGAACCCCTTTGGAACCCTTATTTCTAGGAGTGTGTAGTTACGTTATTCAAAGGTAAAACTGAACAGCATCTGCTACTAATAACCTTTGATCCAATCAAACTTGAAATTGGCCAAATCTGTTTGTCCTCGATACGCAACAGTTATCGTTGTATACGCTCGTTATTTCTATAAGATGTTGTAATAGTTCCATACGTGGTCTCTTATTGGAACACACTGATGAACAATCTTGAACGGGGAAAGATTTGGAACTTACCATCTAAATACATAATTAATAATAAGGTAAAAGAAATGTCTTTTAAAATAGTTCTCAGATTTTACCCATCAAGGGTTTTTCAACAAACATTAAAAAAGATATAGAAATAGATAACTCCTTTTGTGAAGGACACCCTGTAGATATATTTAATATATTTTGGTCTTTCCCCTACTCTAACAGATTATGGAAAGATATTCGTAATTTGATTTCTTCTCGTATTGAACCGACCTTTTCTCTTTGCTTTGAACATAATATTGTTTGACTTCACTGACTATACACCTGAGAAAAAGAAGCAGTTTTATATCATTAATCTTATTTATTTAGTGAAATGACCCATCCATAAATGATGGTAAACTAATCAGCCGCTTTTCTTTGTCTTTGATACTGAAGTCAAACAAGACTTAAAACTACCAAACATTCCACTAATGTGGAAGCCATCAGGACTATCGATTCATGTGCTCTTTTTTGTGAATGTTTAAAGCGTGGAAGGAGAAAGAGGGAGAATCATCTCGACAACAAAATATCTTTGTTGGTGACGTAGCGGCAGGATGGGGCGGGCAGTGTGTGCTGTTGCCGCGAGATTCGACTCCTGACCGCGGTCCTTATTGTTGTGGAAGCAACCAGTAAGTTCACTAGATTAATTTGACTTGTTCATTTGTAGGAGAAGAATGTAGACTCAGGATGTGCCTTTTCAGATCCGGATCGTCAACTTGTAAATCTTTATAGGTGAGTATGTTCCCCGCGCGCTGCAGACGCCAGCATAACAGATCACGTTAGCTTATCAGCTAGCCGGCTATGAAGCAACCAAATGTAGCCTTTTACAAAATGCATTGTCAAAATGGGCATAATAGGGAACAGTAACTATGTAACAGTTGTATAATCTTTGTAAACTCAAAGCGTGAAGTTGCAGACACGAGTAGATTGTCGTGTTTCACCTTCAAAACAGCCATTTTGAGTTCCACTTTTTGTAGCCGTTTCAGTTAAAATGTGGAATGAAGGGGAAAAAATCCGCCTGCTGTTGTAAAACCAACCAACATTTTAGTAGGTCGTGTCAGAAAGAAAGTTTCTACACCTGACAGCGCAGTGGCTGTCGGCTTGTTTGCTTGAGGCCTGGACGACCTCGGGCTGTAGTTTGTAATGGAGCCGGAACAGGAGCAACGCACGTGGAGCGCACCGATCTGTAAAATCCCAAACTGATCCACGCGGAGACAGACAAGCTGGTCATGCAGCTCCGGGTCTTCCACATGCAGTATTTTCCAGTCAGCGTTGCTTGATCGTGCTGGTTGTACAAGTTCTTGTGCAGCTAGCAGTTACTACAAAGCCAACTGGTCAGTAGACCAACCAGCTGGTTTTACAGACGGAGGGGCTTAGTGTGTGTGTGTGTGTGTGTGTGTGTGTGTTTCTCACTTACTGAAAGAGCTCCATAATGTTTAATGTGCATAGTCGTCCTAGAATTCATTCATACCCTCCCGTAGTGGGAGTGGGGGGGGGGGGGGGGGGGGGAATTTTAGGTGAAATCTGCTACCAGTGAAACAAGTAGAAATTAACAAAAGTAATAATAAATAAAATAAACATTTGCTTTTCAATAGGCCTTTGCACCGCCCTCAGTGCTCGGGCCTAATACATAGATAAATTACAAAAATGTTGGTGTGGGGGTCAGCAATGCAGCCACAGCGAGAACGGTCCCAACAGAACCTGCTGGAACAATCTTTTGTCTTTTTCTGTGTGGAGTTTGCATGTTCTCCCCGTGTGTGTGTGTGTTTATGTGGGGGGGGTCTCTGGGTACTCCAGCTTCTTCCCACCATTCCGAGACAATGTTGGACCAATTGGTCGTGAATGGTTGTTTGTCTCTCGGTGTTGGTCATGGGTCTCCGCCTTTAAGGACAACCTGGGCTTAGTCCGGAGTCGCACCAGGTGTAAATTTGAAAAAATGAGAAGAGCTTTTCTCTCGTCTTTCCCTACAAAAATGTCTTTAAGAAGGCAATAATAGACTTAATGGAATAGATAAATTGTCATTTTAATTTCAGAAAATAAATGAACCACAAAATCAACAATGAAATGTTGACCATTATGTTGCTAAAACACGTGCACTGCACTCACGCATAACAGTTCATACAGTATTCACCTTTTGTCTTCTCTTTGACTTATCCTCATCATCATCACATGTTCTCTTCTCAACTGCTCTTATCTCATCATTTGCTCTTCTTTTTCTTCCAAATTTGTTCTCCTCTCTCCTATTTGTTCTCTTCTCATCACTTGTTCTCCTTTTCTCTCACTCATTTGTTCTCTTTTCTTCTCATTTATTCATTAATAGGTTTCACAAATCAGAAACCGTGCTTGAATTAATCTACAGTCTCTAAAGAACATCTGAGTCCATGTTTGAAATGTGTAAGTGTTGTAGTTTCTACACAGGACCTCGTTAAATGTTGTCAGTAGAAAATAATTTGAGTGGAATTGCCCTTTAAGCCAAAATTGAAACGGAAGCTGGGAACGGCTTGCTGCTAACTTCAACCTCGTTTTTTATGTTGAGATTTCATGTTGACTTTTTAATGTTTTTAAAGAGAAAAAAAGAGTCAACACTGATGTCTTACTGGCGACACCACTGGTGTTGGCCCTGTGATAGGCTCAAGAGACCCTGTGTGTCTGAATTGGACTAAGCAGTTCTGAAATGAAATAAATAAAATCATGACATCTCTTTCTTTCTGGTTCAACATAAGTATTAAATTAAACAAAAGATTATATAAGCATGATGGGAATCCTGAAACTGATACTTTGTCGAACAACCCTGAACCCCATTTGTGGTGATCACTATAGTCGTGTGTTTTCTACCGTTCAGTTAGACTCAAGCAAACTTTCGTTTATTACTTTTTGATATGATTTTTGTGATTTAGTGTCTTCTTTAATGGGAGAGTACGAATAAATTTGAGAATGACTTTATGTATATTTTCCATTAACTCTTAAAGCCAGTTAATTTTTTGTCTTTTTGGTTTGCCTGTTTATTTATTTATGTTGATGCATGTAGAGGCTCAACCCTTTAATCCCAGTCAACATCCAGATATCTTTTTTTTTTTTTCAGGACAGCCTCAGCTGTCAGATTATGAGGCTAAATAAATGTATCAGTAGATGTAGGGCTCGTAAGGGCGCGTGACATTTTGCAATGCATTTTTCTGCTTTATGGGCAAGAGTTTTGGTTTATTTAGCATCGTGCTGTGAGACAGACTCAAACTCATGGAAAACGGATGGAATCAGAGAGAATGTTGCATTTACATTGCTGACTGCTGCATCACCCTCCGTCTCCGTTTTCTCCGTGTAAATATGGCGTTATCTGCAGCTTTCACCTCCGTGTGTCTGAGGTGTCCTGGTGGTCCCCAGTCTGGACGGTTTTATGCATTTCATTTTCAGGTCTCCCTCAAAGACACACGCGCGTTATTACTTTTAAAATGAGGTCAGTTATGATGAACTCTAAAAGTCAATCTGCTATGAGTGGGGACATTTATGATATAAACACAAAAGTGATCTAGAAGTGGAGGAGAGAGTAAGAGGGTGTCTGCTTTTACTTCGTTTGTGCTCTCAGCTAGCTTGGCTAACGCTAGCAGCCAGCTAAATGCTACATGTGAAACGGCTTAAAAAACTGATTAGCAAGAAGCCGAGCTTGAACAGAGCAAACTTAAGTAATACTTCAACTTTTTCTTTGTCTGGTGCAGATGGAGGCCATGGAGGTCGACTCCCCACTGGGACAACTGGGAGAAAGTCATAGGTCATCAGAGGTTGCCATAGCAGCCGCTGATCAGGCTGAGAATGCTAATGCACCTCACGTCATCTTGGATTCCAGCAGCAGCACTGAAGTGGACGAGGACGAAGAGGATGAGCATGATGATGGACAGGGACCAGCTCGAGCACCCCTCAGGCTTCCTGCCACATGGGCATTTAGTCAGCGGGCGGTGGGTGGAGTTGCAGCGCCACTCTCTGGAGTTCAAGGGACATCGATAAGAAGGAGACTCAGGTACGCAGAGCGTCAGAAGTCTTGATGTGGTTTATTTCGAGGTGTTAACCCGTGTTTGAATGCAGACAGGGCCTGAGGGTGCACTACCCCAGTCAGACCGCCGCGCCCTCCAGAGGCTTCCCAGACTTCCTGCTCCGGGCACCAGCTGCCAGCGTTGCTCAGCCAGAGTCGGGCAGCAGCACTGAGGTCAGCGAGTCCGAGGATGAGGAGGAACAAGAGGAAGATGGCAGACCTGCTGGCGCAGAGCCTGTTGACTCCGTCGTATCTGCTAATCCACCCCCCAACCAGCACACACAGCCACCGGAAGCGGTTCCAACGGGTGAGTCTAACTACAGTCTACTAGTGTTGTCAAAATATCTATTCTGAGCCCCGCCATGGACCCTGGAGGGCATTTATTTATTTATTTATTTATTTTCCTTTCCCATCTTTTGCACAGATCCCGGATCAGCTGCAGACGGTGAGAGGACAGAAGCTCAGATCCAGGACTGCCAGGTAACTCTGAGGACCTGCCAAGTGTCTTTGCCTCGTTCACTCAGATTTATGTCTTCTGTGTTTTCATCCAGAGAACAGGAGTGTGGTGGGATTATGATGCTGAGCCTGGAAAATAGTGTATGTTCTGATAAAATATTCTGTCAGCAGCAGTCAGCATTTCCACCCTTTAAGGAGTATATGGCTGCCATACTGCTACATTTACATGCTAAAAACTTAGCATTGCAATATTATACATCCTTATTTCCGTCATACATCACGTTTACCTCTTTAGTAAGAAGAAAGCCAAATGTGGGTCCATTTTATTCCCAGACTGGATCGGTGCTCCCTCCATTAAAAAAAAAAAAAAGAGAGAGAAAAAAAGCTGCTCAGCTGTTTACTCCCGTCTTACTCCGGTGCCGGTGTTGTGCCGAAAAAAGCCCCCCTTGCCGTGGGGACCAGTCAGATTCCAGTTTGGTTCTCTTCGTCTCACAAGACAAAACTTTTCTTCTTCGTCTTACTGGAGTCTGAGTTGGGGTTTGAGAGGCTCTCCATCTTTTAGCAGCAGCACTGTTGTCTCCACATGCGCGGACCTGCGGTGGTGCAATACACGAAACCGGTGCAGCCAGATGAACGAGAACGTGCAGCTTTTCTCCCCCACAAGCGCCCCCGAGAAGCTTCGTACCCGATTTCTCGCATTGAGCAGAAACAGTATTAAGAGATCACCGCAGCTCATTCTACACATCAGGCAGTAATCTGTGTGAATATGTTCCCTTCAAACGACTGACTTACCACTGATCTACGTAGATATTTCGGCACCAATCATGAAAAGCCAAATACACGTGCACAGCATCGTAGCAAGACGCCCGCTTTGTTGGAGAGAGACTAAAATCCTAACCTATCCACTCTCTCTGAGGAAGCAATCAGCCGGCCAGAAGTCATTAGAAGATGTTCTGAGTCAGCCCACAGAGGTTTGCTCCAGAGTTCAGAAGAAAAGCTTCTCTTTTTTTCTTTAGACAACAGCAAGTTAGAAAAAATGTGGTCGTGTTTGGCATGAGCGTGCATTTGTTCTACCAAAAGCTGGATCTATTCACCAGAAGTGGTTAGATTTTGACTTCTGGAGCTTTGTGTGAACTTCACTCCTGACATCTACAAGGAGTGTTTTTTCTCGGGATTACTTCTGAAACTTGACAAAATTCAGGCAACACCAGTGAGTAAAACCATCTCCCAGCTCAATGCTAACCATTGCTCTATGACTTGTTGGCTAATTAACTTGTTAGGGTCTCTGTGGTACCACATGTACTCCATACCATCAGACTCTGGGTCGGGCGCATGCAGCTCCATAACAGGCTGCTCCATTTTTTCAAGCCCTGTTTCCACCAGCGGGTCTGGGTCGGGTCGGGCCGGATCGGTCCACGTTTTTTTGCGTCTCCACAGATAAAAACTGGGACGGGTATCCTTATATCCGACCCGACCCGGCCTACTTTTTTGGCACCCTTCGGTAGGGGTACTGATCTAACCGATCCGGACCAAAGAGGTGGAGCTAACACAAAGCAATACATTGATTTGTTGAAAAATCCCTCTTCCCGCGTGACCAAGCCTAAAAACAAAGCTGGGGTGACTTCTTTTCTGTTTCTGTCATGTGTGGCGCGGTGTTTTAGTTGAACAGCGTTGCGCAGCGATAATGTCACGCGATCACGTAGCAGCGCTGTCCAGCGCCTCCAGAGTAAGGGTACAGGTTTCTGTGGGGACGCAGCGTGAAATCAACACATCCGTACCAAAACCCACCCGATCCGACCTGACCTGACCCGACCCAGACCCGCGGGTGGAAACAGGGCTTTAGTTGATCAGAGTCCGATCATCCATCAATGTTTAAAATATCACTCCATGCGAGTTACGTTGCCGGTGTTAAACAGAAATCTGTGCCCCTTCAGAATCTGTGAGTGCTCCGTGGTGAGGTCATGTAATCTGTGAACACACACACACACACACACACACACACACACACGAGGTGCAGTGCAGTCAGCTGATTTACTTCCATGTTGGAAATTAGACATGAAAAACTAATAATTAACTCCAAATTAGTTTCTGTAATGGCGAGGGGAGCATATTTAGCTTATATACGCTTTTAATTGACTTTTGGAACATTTGAAAAGCATGATACTGCTCCTTTCAGATTAAAGGATAACTTTCTTTTTTTTCAACCTGGACCTTATTTCTAGGAGTTTATACGTACATTTACTCATCGGTAAAATTTCTGCATCTCTTTCAGTCCTTCTGAAGATATTGCGTTGAGTCGTCCTTCGGTGTTCCAGTGTCATGGTGGAGACGGGGCAGACTCTCTAGAAGACGTTATCCGCAGCAAAACTCCTTGATTTCATCAATACTTGAGGTAGAATTTCTGACCGCAGAGTAACTAGAAGAGGGAAAAAACTCGTCCCTCCAGACTGGGCTCGCATTTGGCTTCCAGGACGCCTTTTCGTCCTCCCAGGACAATTGATATCGGCTCCTTGGTCACTTTCAGCGGCTCGCTCGACTTTTCTCCACATTGGTCTCCAAAAACCTGTAAAAGCGCTTTGTATGAGTCGTGAGACGGTGTTGCTGTGAGCAGAGACATCTGTGGACAGAGTCAAAGGGAAAATGTCCTGCTGCTGTTAGCAGAGACATCTGTGGACAAAGTCAAAGGGAAAATGCCCCGCTGCTGTGTTTTGTTGAGGTGTTATGGAGCCAGTTGTGGGTGGAAGTAAACACACGGTCGCTGTTCAGCAGACATTCATGCCCCAGACGATCCACTGGAGCGGAGTCCGTGTCCTCTGAATGGAGATTCATCAGCAACTGTCGCTTAAACACACCAAATACCTCAACAAATGCATAATGATGGTTGCTATGATAAAATAAAATGAATCAGCTAAACAGGAACAGATGTTTTTAAACGGTGTGAAGACAGTAGAAGGTCTAAATGTGACACCAAGCATCTTGTACGCATGATCTAAAAATGAAAACTAATCGAGAGGTGACTTGGAAAATGCATTTTTTGTGGCCTTAAGCATTAAAGCTGTGATGAATGTCGTATTCAGAGTGGCCTCCTCCTGCTGTGATCCATGTTTTTATCAGAGTCGGGTGCGTTCGCTTACCCCTATGTCACTTCCGGTTTGTTGCTGGGGGCGTATTTTCAGACGGAGTTGCAGGAAAACTCCGACGGACTAGTATTTGTACATTTTTGCATTGGCAATGTTCAGTGTGGACCTGGTACATGACAAGGGATTTCTACATTCTACAAATGTTTAACATGAAAGATGCACTTTAAGTATTGGTGAAAATCAAGGAGTTTTTGTTTTTTTTGTTATACTACTATGATACGAGGGGAAATTAGGGCTCTGCATTTCACCCATCTCTGTACTGAGTATCAGAGAGCAGTGGGCTGCTACTTAAAGCGCCCGGGGAGCATTTGGGGGGTTAAGGACCTTGCTCAGGGGTCCACAGTGTTTAACCTAGGAGTCGTGTCGGGGCCTCGAACCCGGGTCCTCCGCGCTAAAGCCCACGACGCTACCACTAGGCCACCCACTCCACCCACTCCTTTTGCCACAGATAATGTCTTATAGAGAGGCTGCCCCGTCTCCACCATTATTACTGGACGTTCACCGAAGGGCGCCTCAACGCAATGTCTTCCGAAGGACTCTAAGTGATGCAGAAACTTTACTGGTGAGTAAATGCACGTGTATACTCCTAGAAATAAGGTCCAGGTTGAAAAAAAGAAAGGTATCCTTTAAATTCCACTTCTTGGAGTTCTGTCAGGAGAAGCTACAGCAGAGGATCATCTGACTTCTTCTACTAACATCATCATGTCCAACATTAGCCTTCTCCAGCAGCCAAACCGCCAGCCCAGCCATCCAGCAGCGAGGACGGGGAAGGGGACACCTGTACCATCTGCTTTGAGGCCTGGACAACAGCGGGGGAACACAGACTGTCTGCTCTCCGCTGTGGGCACCTCTTTGGTTACACCTGCATTCAGCGCTGGATGAAATCTCAGGGATCAGCTGCTAAATGTCCTCAGGTCAGACAGGCAACTCCCACAAATCACATCATGTCAAATAGGGATGCATAATGTTAATCAGACACATGAAATATCGGTCAATTTAGGGTTTTTTAAAAAAATCTGACAATAGGTAAATTTTTCCTATTTTTAAAAAGACCTGATAAATTAATGACATTTGGGGGGTGATAATGGAAGATTTGTCCAGCATTCAAAATTATATTTGATTTTCTTTTAATTTTTTTAACAGAGGGCTGTAATTGAGTTTGAGAAGCTCTGATAACAAAGGGGAGATATTAATTCCTTAGAAAATTCCCAGTGCAGAGTGGAAGAAGGTTGTTTTGAGCTGCAAAATTCAATTCAATTTTATTGTCAAGTGGGCAGCATGTAATGGGCTGTAATTTCATACGGCACAGATGAAATTATCAATAAACATTTCTCTCGACCCACGGTGCGTTCAGTAAAATACAATAAACTATAAGGTAAAAACACAAAAAAGAGAAATGAAAATAGCAGTCCTGATGGATGCAATAGTGCAGTATGTAGTAGTGCCATTTAGTACAATGTTCTGCAGTGATGAACTGGTGCCATGGTGATGATAAAGTGAGGTTTGCAGTTCTGAGGTAGGCCAGTTTGTGAGTGGGCCGAGTCGGGGGGGGGGGGGGGGGGGCAGCGGCAAGTGGGGGTTGGGCAGGGGGGGGGAGTTGAGCGTCCTCACTGTCTGGTGGAAAAAGCTGTCTCTGAGCCTGCTGGTTCTGGCCCGGAGACCCTGCAGCCTCCTCCCTGTTGGCAGAAGGGTGAAGAGACTGTGGGTGGGGTCACCTGCGATTCTGGTGGCTCTGCAGGTGAGGCGGGAGTGGTAAATGTCCAATAGAGAGCGGAGGGGGACACCGACGATCTTCCCAGCTGCTTTCACTGTGCGCTGCAGGGTCTTGCAGCAGGATACGGTGCCGGCTCCGTACCACACGGTGATGCTGCTCATCATGCTTCTTCAGAAATAAATATGATGGTTGATTTTTTTTTTGCCAGTTTATGGTGTAATTAGAAATTTAGGAAAATTTACTAATAATACTGAAAGTCTCTTGTAGTGAATAATGAGGGTCATGTAAATGTGATGCATCATCTGCATATTAACTAATCTTGTGTTGTGAAGTTTGCTTTAACGTTGTTTTGTGGTTCTATGAAGAAGGCAAACTGAGATGGAGAGAGTGGACATCCTTGTATGGCCTCCTGGTGAAGTGTAAAGCTTTGTGATGTGATCCCATTGGTGGTTAATGTGGCCCTAGGTGAAGAGTGTCGTGTTTTTTATCCAATGGGTAAAAAACTCGTGGACTCTCCAAGTCCAAATCTATGTGGTGTGCTGAGTAGAAAATTCCAGTTAACCAGGGCTGCTCGATTATGGAAAAAATAATTATCATGATTATTCAAATGATTATTTTTTAGTTACACAATGCATTTATTTAGCATTTCTTTCTCTTTCAAACAACACTTCATTAATAATTTGTGCAAAATTTCCAAACTGAAAATAAATACAGGCTACAAATATGTACCCATGTAGCTGTACCCATGTATCCAAAATAAACAATGTATTCAGCTCTTCCGCAGTTTCTCTATATTTGAAGAATAAAGTAAATCTTATTTATATAGAAAAATATCCCAAAATAAACTTAACTAAACTGAACATAACAAATTGCCTGGGTGGAAGCCACTGAAATTAACTTTAATTTAATAACTTTCAGAAATTGTGTAAAGAAAAATGGCAATTTAAAAAAAAAAAAATCAACATGATAATAAGAGTTTGGAGATTGTGCGACACAAAAATTTAACTCACGATTAAATTTCAATCAATTGCACAGCCCTCCAGTTAACTTTATCAAATGTTTTTTCTGTGTCTAATGGTCAGTTATGGTTTTGGTTTGATTTTGATGGGTTATGTTAAGTTAAATAATCTACGGGTGCTGGTTGAAAAAGCTGGCCTGATCAGGGTGGATTAACCTATTTGGGATGACAGATTCTACTCTACCAGCAAGTGCTGTGGTGCTGATTTTTAAATCTGTGTTGACTAGGAAGTAGGGCTGTCAATCAAAATTTGATCTATAATAACCCTGGTTCTAATTGGAGCAAATGAATTACGTAGAATGATGAGCTGCTGTCTGATTTAACCGTTTTTGAACAGAGACAAAGCTGACTAAGAACAGGAACTTTGATTCTCACTCTGGACATTCACATGGCCTCATCAGTGCACAACAGATCATATTATACACCCAAAACCCCAGAAAAGTGAAATTTGATGTCATGGCACCTTTAAACAATTTTCAAGGGATGTATTTTATTGTTTGAATAGAATGGTCTTTTGTTGCTATTATTTACAGTAAAATACCACATTTTTGTGGGATGCCAAAACTCTTTGCTTGCTATGAAAGATGAGCAAAAGCTACTTAAATATCATTTTTTTTATCGCTTTTTTATCTTCCAGCAGAAACTATAAATTTGATAAAGGTTACATTAAATCTGATCCTGCCATGAGAAGCAGAAAATGATCGGTTATCTGTATTGGTTAAAAAAAATATATTGTGTATTCCTATAATCCAATCAAATTTTATTTGCATACTACAATAAAAAGAGGTTATCTGGACCAAAGTGCTTCACATAAAACAAATTTACAGATAAGATTTAGTAATCACAAAACACGTGACAAAACATAGTTAGAAACGTGTACAATGGCAGATCATGAATGTTAACAGCTGCTCTGAACTACGGATGTAACCATATGAAAATTTCATATCACGATTATTGTGACCAAAATGATCACGGTTATTGTTTTTACCACTGTATTATAGAATTACCCCCCAGCAACTTTAAAAATATCTAAAATGGGTCAAAATGTCTACTTTGTCCTTTTTAAAGGGGAAAAAAAGAGAGCCGTCCGTGTGGGTGCCTTTGTTTCCTTCTGCCATGTTTTCATAGATTAAACATTTCAAACTGCGACTGCTGCAGCTTTTCCAGCCAATGAGCAGCATCACTGGGAGTTTTTTCAAAGTGCAGTAATCATTCACGGTTTTAACGATGATTAAAATTTGAAATGGTGTTACTAATTGTTGGGAGTTTTATCACGGTTAACCATTTTACCGGTAATCGTTACATCCCTACTCTGAGCATAAACAAGTCCCATAACATACCCATCAGTCTTCATTTATGTACTTACTTTGTTGTTTTTAGTGTAACAAGAAAGCAAAGCGGTCGGACATCGTGCTGCTGTACGCTCCGAAGCTGAGAGCCCTGGACAACTCTGAGCAGGAGAGCTTAAAGAGGTAAGTGATGATGTTTCTGCAGCAGCCTGATTTGAACAAAGCTGCAGGTCGTTTGTCATGTTACAGCTAAAATGTGATGAGCAGACTAAAGCTCTGTGTCATGTGTAGATCTCTGGAACAGGAGCAGTCTCTGAGGAGGAAAGCTGAACTGGAGTCGGCTCAGTACAAACTCAAGCTGCAGGTCGTCACCAACCAGTATGGACAGGCGCAGCAAGAGCTCCAGGTATGTGTGAAAGCCATTCCCTGTTTCTGCTGCTGTTCCACAGAATCAGACAGCTAAAGCTGTCAGATTGGAATTTGGTTTCTTTAAAGGGACTAGAGGCAGGAATTGTGAAAGAATAAACATGCATGTCCAGTTTTTTAATGCTAATGGGTGATTAAGCGTTAAAAACCAAAAAGAAGGAGCCCGCCCACGTCTCTCTCCGTTGCCTTGAACAGGCTGTGTGCTGCATAATAGGCTGCGATTCGGTGGCTGAATTTCCCGCTCTGTCCTGTGGATGTGACGTCATTGATCCTACATACGCATCCCCGAAATTTTTGATCCAGGAAGGAGATGGTCGCGGTGAATTCAGACACTGCAAGGGATACGGCCTAAAATTCAATATCACGATATTTTGAGCACTTCACCTCGGTAACGACAAATGGACGATAACTGGTTATAGATGGGTTTCCGAGCAACGTCACAGATCGGATGTGGGCAACCAGGGGGCAAGAAATCCCTGGAAAAGCATTATTGAACTATGAGAAGATGTGTTTACATGCAAGACTCGACTTTTAATGCAGATGAGGTCATGATCTGACGTGAAGGTGTCTGGAAAATATAATGTTTGAGTCCTGGTATTTGTTTGGTTGCAAAAATCCAAACGTGAATGCATGTAAACAGTTACCATGGTGATAACAGGACAGTAGGAGTGACTGTCTTCAGAAAATCCTCCCGGATAACTTCTGCAGGTTCAGATTAGGGCTGCACAATTAATCGTTAAAAAATCGTGATCTCAATTCACACATACATGTGATCTCATTTCTACCCACAACAATTCTGAAGCATTTTTAATCGCATGCTAATCATGAACTTATCACGAGCTGCATCACATATAAAAGTTTCCGGATTTTTTTTCAAGTGCCCTCAAACACAGCACTGCCGTTGCCTCCCCACCCCTTAACCAATGGTAAAGCGGCTTTACAACAGTGGAGCAAGCCCACCTGTAGTTAGCTGGTTTTTTGGAAGAGTGAGCGACGAGAGTTGAAACTGAGGACAGTCTGTAGCTGGTTAGGAGGTTATATGGAAAAAAATTGTGCCAGAGAATCGTGATCTCAATTTTAAGCAAAAAAATCGTGATTCACATTTTTCCCAGAATTGTGCAGCCCTAGTTCAGATACATGATTTATTTAGTCTTAGTCTGCCACCATGTTGGATTAAACCACCACGGTGGCAGAAATTATTCCTGTGTTGTAGTCGGGAGACTGGTACTGGAACAATACCAGTATCATGGCCGCGATCAGTCGTTGATCAGTTCACGGCTCATGGCTGCATCACAACACTGTAGCTGTGTGTGACAGCCGTCCTCTGCTCACACATGGAAAATAAAAAGAAGAAGAAACTGATTGTAGAGCCGTTTACAAACATTCACGCTGCATAACAATGCTTTCGGAGATTTAATACGAAATACGGGGGTCGTAAATCAGATGGTGTTTGATTTTATACCGTTAGCTTGTTAGCAGTTAGCTAGTCTGTCTACTGTCCACCAGGATTTCATCCACAAAAAAGCAGAACGTTCCACAAGCAGCGAGACTCACCGACAGAAATGCAGGCGAGTCCCTAACAGCTGGAATCACCTCCTTTCCAAACGTAGTGATGATGTCATCTTTGCCGGGTTTAATCCAGACTAGTGAAAGTTGCTCCTGTATGGAGGTGAAGACGACACCGGAGCTGAACCTGCTGCAGACAGCAGACTGTTGGGACCATTTTGGTTTGAACAAAGAGTCTAAACGGAAGTTTAAGCCGCTTTCTGACTCAGGTTTTTCAGGCAAATTTCAAATGAGGTCCAACACGAATAATATCCATGTTTTAACAAGAAAAATGCTGTTTCTGGATGATGACTCCCATACCAAGTTAGTGTAATGGTAATAGAAACAGAACAGCAACGATGAGTCGGTATTTTTTTATTCGTCATCAAAATACAGATTTAAACAATATAATTTAAAACACAACAATCTCTGTTTGTTTCGTCAGGTTTCACATTTTTATTAATGATATGAGTGTTTGGCCATAGACTGCAGTACAAACAGGCTTTTTGTCACCTGGTTGCCTAGCAACTAGGGCTGCAACTATCGATTATTTTTGTAATCGAGTAATCTAGCGATTCTTCTGACGATTAATCGAGTAATCGGATAAATTGGACATTTTGCAAGTTAAGTTTCACAACTTAAATTGATTGTAAGAGCTAGAATTTCTAGCTTTCAGAGTTCTACAGTGCTGAGTTTTCCCTGAATGCAGCACTGATGCCCCCCCCACCCCCCGCTTCTCAGCCAAAAACTTAATTGTTGCTTCCACATCTGCACATTTAATTCTGCTTTACTGAAATGGAAACAATTGGCCGTTCATTAGAGGACCTAAATACATATTCAAGTCCACAACACTTGCAGTATAAATGTATTAACAAGAAAGGATGATCAGTTAATGTCTGCAAAAAGATGTTGCATATCTTCTATAAGTCTGTGGTAGAAAGTGCAATTAGCTTTGCAGCCATCTGCTGGGGCAGCAGCATCAGAACCAGAGACTTGAAGAAACTAAACAAGCTGATCAAGAAAGCTGGTTCTGTGCTGGGGATAACTCTGGAGCCGCTGGAGCTGATCGTTCAAAAAGAATGCTTCACAAGCTGATGAAGATGATGGAGGACACTTCCCATCCTCTCCACAACACGGTGAAGAATCAACAGAGTGTGTTTAGTGGGAGGCTGCGTCAAGTTCACTGTAGGACGGAGAGATACAGGAATTCATTCTTGCCAGCAACCATCACCCTAAAGAACAAGACTAACTGACTTTTTGTTTATTTATAAAAAAAAAAAAAAAAAAAAAAAAAAGTGAGCTTTTACAATACTGAATTTCCCTTCGGGGATGAATAAAGTATTTTTCATTTCATTTCATCAGCACCTGCTGAACCGACTCCCAGCAGTTTAAAAAAAATCATTTATTTGTTATGAAAATTAAAAAGAAAAAAAAAATGCTGAGACCCTCTGATAGACTTTTAACCTGGTATCACTGGTAATGTTTGATGTAGTTCAGCGACTGTAAACCTGAAGGGGCTTTTATATTGAAAGTCACCGGATGCTTTCTGCTACTTCTACGTCTGATTTCCTCCTATCTGAACTAATGAGCTGATTCTGGAAGCTGCTCTGTCAAAAACAGACTCGACGCCCATATTTAGAGGAGAGCTGGGACAGCGTGCTTCTTGCTCGAGCTGCTGGGTCCCCGATGGCGACTAAACCATTGATTAAAACGGTCTTGTTAAGTTTCGGAGGCCGCGCTGCACACGGAGCGCAGAGCAGACGGACCCGCTCTGAACTGCCTTTACTGAGCAGGCGCAGCCAAATCCAAAGATTATACAAATAAATAAAGGACTTGTATTATTTCTATGTCATGGATCACGCGGGTACAGAACCGTGGAGAGGGTACTGTGTTTCCTCTCTCTTTCGGTCCAGTTTGTAGGGTCCCATACAGTTTTTCCTCCCTCCACTTTAGTTACGTTATCACCATAAAGCTGTTATGTTCAACACAAATACCAGTCCGGGCGGAACGTCCGTTGCATTAACGTTGTGCAACAGAAAAACCATCCGGGCGGATGCGCAAAATGCAAAGAGTGAATTTAACGAATCCTAGAGGCAGTTAATTTGCCTCGAGCAATTTTATGAATCGAGTTACTCGAATTACTCGAGTAATCGTTGCAGCCCTACTAGCAACTGTCAATGTTTGTTAACGGGAAACCATCTATAGACGTGGTGGAGCCACGTGACCACAGACGTACATGTAGCTCAGCGTCTTACAAGGACATGAGCACAGCCAACCTGTAAACAGCCAAAACACACTTTTTATTTTATTAAAATACCTTAATTCTGCCCTTACTGGAACTTCATATGACTTCTAGTTTGGCAGATAGACAACAGGTTCCTCAACAAACACCCAGGTGTCGTAGATACGTTGAGGACATTGAGAAGCTCTGTGAAACTAAAATACAAACATACAAATGTACATTTTAAAAAAACTTTAAGAGTCAGATTCTCATATGAGCAAATATTACTTTGTGTCCATGAAAAACACACTGAGTTTATTTAATTGCACACACGACTATCGATTAGCATGAATGTTATTTTAACATTGAAAAACCCATAGACAGGCTAACACATTTGGCATTGCAACGTTTTCAAAGTGTTTTCAACAAACAACATCCCTTCAAACGTTTAACACCAAACACTGACATCAAACAAACGTCACTGATCACTTGCAGACGTGTTCTTCAGGGTTATGAACAGAAAATGTGCAAAAGATTATGAAAACACCCAGCAGGAATGTTGCTACGGCAAGTCTGGAGAGTGAAAAAGTCCCGTAGTGGCAGTCCACTGTGGCTTTCTTAAAGGGGCAGCACACCGAATATAGAATGACATGGGAAAAATTACGTCGGTTATCGTTGTGAATGTTGATGTCGGTAAATTTTCAGGTTATCGTGTTCATGATGCGCTTCTGTAGTACACCGGAGAAGAGCAGCTCGCTACCCAGACAACATCAAAAACACAATTCGTGAAACTCTGGAGGTTATTGTATACGGAGTAACAGATACTATCATCGCTACAGATTTGAGCTGGAGGCAGAGTCAGGTACATCTTATGGTGCGTTCAGATCGAACACGATGTCGATGGCAAAAATGCTCTGGATGCCCAAAGTTTGATGCTAAAATCAGACGATTGACATCGAGAGACAGTAGCTGCGTTTACATGGACCCAAATAGACCGATTGCTTTCGGTTTAAAAGCTCTTTCGGAATTAAAATGATCCATGTAAACGCCTCTTTCCGAATGAAAAGCGCAGAACCGAATGAATTTTCTTTTGGTTTCACGGGGGTAGAATATTCCTTTCCCCAAACCGAACGGGGTATCATGTAAATGCTGAATCGGAAAGTTGTGAGGTTGCGCTCTTACAGCGCATGCTTCGACGAGACGTCAACGTGAAACAAGTGACGTTTCCTCACTTTGACAGATGGCTGTGAACAACGTCATTCCCTGGACAGCGAGAAAGTTTGTTTTTAACTCGAACTCCGTCTCTACAGCTTTTCCTCTTGGTTGTTTCCAGTAGGAGCTCATGAGGATCAGATGCTGCTTCATTAACGTCCTGCAGAAACCACAACGACTGCGACGATCAGCTGTTTGCAGACCTCCGTCTTTAATAAATAACTTGATTTACATCATTCTGTGCATGTCAGGCAGGGTTATTCTGAATGAATATTGGCGCATGTACACGCCAGATCCGAATGTATTAGTTCCCATGTAAACAGCTGCCCTAAAATCCTCAATCAGAATGATTTCAATCCGAAAGGGAAAAAAGTCTCCATGTAAACGTGCCCAGTGTTTGGTTGTTTCCTTCGTCTGTGTCTTTGTACGATGACGGATGAAACTGAGCAGCTGCTTGGCTTCATCTGCTCCACAAGGCCAGAGAACAACACCGCCGGGTGTCAGCGCCGTGTCTGGATTCCCCAGATTGTTCAGAGTTGTACTGAGGTTGAGTTTCACCATTCAGTGTGTCCTCTAGGATTTTTTGTAGCTGTGGGGTGTGTGTGTGTGTGTGTGTGTGTGTATATAAAAACAGAGTATATGCAGGAATTCTGAGGTAAGTTTCAACACCTTAGACTTTTTAAAGACCACATCTTTAATTGACTGCAAATGATGAGATGCAGGATGAGGACGTGCATGAGAGCAGCACCACGGCTCCGTGGTGGAGGTCTGCGCTCTCGGAGCACTTTTTAGTTTAGACCTGTTATTATCGGGACTTTTATGGAGAGAAGGTCCTCAGATCTGTCGGGTTAAAATCTACCTTCTTCTCTTCAGGAGCTGAAGAACTTGATGGCTCAGACTGGGAGGAGCTCAGTTTCCTCGTCGTCGTCCTCCTCTTCCTCGTCGACGTCCCTCCACTTGAGTCAGCCTCTGAGAGCAGAGGGCTCCAGGACTGCTCAGTACAGCTTCTTCAAGGCAGTTCTGGTCTCTCAGGCAGGAGGTTGCAGGGTTTTATCCTACTGTGAACCTCTGAGCTGCCTGCTGGCGTCGCAGCCCTCCCCTCAGTCCACGCTGGTGCCAGGTGAGATCATGTCCTCTGTTCGGACCTTATTACCATCCTCAGTACCGTATTTTCTGGACTATAAGTCGCTCCTGAGCATAAGTCGCATCAGTCAAAAATTGCATCATGAACAGGAGAAAAACACAAGTCGCACCGACTATATGTCGCATTTAATATAGGGTAATTTTTCCGGATTTTTCATATTCTACTTATTACTGCTAAAAAATGACCCAATCAGTCCAGTTCCACAGTTAATGTCTGTAAATGATCATAAACATCATAACTAAGAAGGATAAACATGTTTTTTGAGGATTTGTTCCACCACACAGGCAGAACAGCCAGATGTCCAAAATAAACTCCTCTCACTGAGATGGGGCTTTTTTGGGATTTTTTCCCTTGGACCAGAATATAGTTGTCACAAGCTTAAAGTGCCCCGTTTTGACATTAGATGGTAATATTTGCTCCTTGCCTCATGTCAGTCAATATGAATTGATACTTAAAATATGTTAACTTGTATATATTTTAGGGCTTTGACTTTTGCTCAGAAATCCAATTCGAAGTTCGTTTGCTTTTTCATAACGAAGTTCGAATATATTTGAACATTTATTAATAATAATTGAACCATTAAATTTGTATTGGCATCAACTTAGAGTTGTACATGTTGTGGCCACCAGAGGGCAGTGTAGCTCTGTCAATGTCAATGGACTATGTGCACGAAAGGCTTTTCAAAGTATTTGGGTGAGTTAAAATTGTTGTTAATGAGCAAACAAGATAATTCAATGTAATATTGCAGATGTAATGAGCAGAATATAACAGAAGATGCTGTTACGACACAGTTAATGGTCTGTCGGTCGCGATCACTTCCAGTTCAGAACTGTCATATTACATCCGGGCAAAACGGCATTTTACACTTTTTTTTTGACCTGCCGCACATCGTCGTGGACAATGTCCATTGGATTTATCAGAAACACACGACGACGTCTGCCACCAAGCAGGTGAAGCGATTTAAGCTGTATAACCAACTTAATTCACGATGTTTAGCTAACAGCGGTAGCTCGGAGGCAGCATCATCAGAAGACAGTGACACCAATAGATTAATGTGTCTGATTATGACACCGTGTAGTAAGAACGAATATTACGCTCACATTTTTAACACAGAAATCTATTTGTACTGTTTTTTTTAGATAAATCATGGCTATTATATTATTTTCTTAGGTTAGCACTAGCTGGATTTGCTAAGCCACTAGGCTGCTACTTATCTTTCTCATTTTCCGACGACACGAGCACAGACTGCTTCTCCAGTTTCCATCTTCTCTGGTCCAGCTGTACGTTCCCAAACACAGTCTTCTCTCACCAAGAGAACAGTTGTTATAATGAAATAAAACCAGAACATCGGCGGGTTTCAGCTCCTTCCTCCTCCTTCACTCGGCTCTCTGACGTCCTGGAGCTCAGACATGGTGTAACCTGATGTTCACAATCCATCTTCGTAGTTGATCATCCGAGAGAAATGCATGAAAACTGATTGTAGGATTCTATTATTTAGCTGACGAGGTCGACTCTTCACGCCGCTGAAACTTGTAAGATGCTTCATCTCATCATCCTACTGTTATATCAGCCTGCTCAGTGCTGGATGCTCTTACTTTCTTAACCTGAAGTTCTCTAGAAAACGTCGCGCATTAACCCTGTTGATAACGTTTACATTCTAACACGTTGATAAAAAGTAATACCCATAACAGGTTCGAATATAAATATTAGTTCGAACTTTGTTTATTTTTTAATGTTCGAATTATATTCGAATAACGAAGTTCGGAGTCAAAGCCCTAATATATTTTCATATAATTAACTATAAGTCGCACAAGCCACCAAACTATGAAAAAAAGTGTGACTTATAATCCGGAAAATATGGTGAATTTAAAAATGATTAAGTGAAATTAAAAGAATGAGGAGACGGATGTCCTCAGTGTATGTTCCAGGGAGTGACGATATGGGATGTCTTGATGAGTTTTTGTAACTGGATCGGACTTGTTGCCGTCATGTCATCTTCATGTGTGAGGTGGAGAGACTCCCCAGTGAGCTGGACGGCTTTGTCTCCTCCAGATACTGAAGTTCCTGTGAGTCTCATTCCTGAAAATAACATCTGTGCTCTTTCTCTGCTCAGGTTGTGGGGTGAAGAAGGTCAGCGTGGTCAACATGAAGGCCACTCAGTATGTCCCTATCCACAGCAAGCAGATCAGAGGTCTGTCCTTCAACAGACAGAACGACAGTCTGCTCTTGTCAGCGGCGCTGGACAGCACAATCAAACTGACCAGGTACCAGCATGGATGCTGCCACCATCAGCAGCAGTCCTGTCCATACGAATAACACACACTACCTAACATGAAGATTTTTATTTTTCACATGGTATTATCCTCCATACTGCTGCCAATCATTTTTCTCTACTTACTGAGGTTTCCTTTGGCTTAAAGGAATAGTACACCCACAGAATGATGTGCGTTCAGTTTCTACTGGGGCAGCAGTGGCTCAGGTTGGCCAATGATCGAAGGATCCGTGGTTCGAATCCCGATCCCCCAGCCACCTGTCATTGTGTCCTTGGGCAAGACACTTCACCTCCGGTGGTGGTGGGAGGGGCCGTAGGCGCGAAATGGCTGCCACGCTTCCGTCAGGTGCCGCAGGGCAGCTGTGGCTGCAAACGTAGCTTATCATCACCACGTATGAATGAGGACTGAAATCTCACTAATGGATCTCCTGTGAGCGCTTTGAGTGCCTTTTTAAAAGCACGATATAAGTCTAATCCATTTTTGTTATTGCTCACCGTCATGCTGAGCAAGACTGAGCATTTTTAAATATCTCAAATGTAGCCAGAGATCCAGGGGGGGTCGTTATCTCCCAACTTTCATATAATGGAGTTCACTGGCGACTGAACCCAAAAGGTCCAGAAAAGTCCAGAAAATTTGTCAGTATACCTCCATATTGCTCATCTAATGTAATCCAAGTGTCCTGAGTGGGTAGTGTCCAGAATTTACTGGAAACCACATCATCTAGTAGATTTTTATATCTTAAAAGGTTTGACATGTAGCTGCCGTGAAGTGCGTCCATGCGAGTTCACGACATAACAGAAGCTGCGACAGATGAGATTGCACGTTCTCTTTTCCATTCTTTCGTTGTTTTAAATCAATATCAAACCGCTCTTGTGTTTGTCTGCAGCTCGGTCGCCCATAGCACAATGTAAACAGCGAGTTTCTTCTTCTATGCTTGCATTATCGGCAGAGTAGGCACTGAACGCCGCGGCTTCCGTAGTGTTGTGAACTCTCACGAATGCACAAAGTGCAATGTAGTACTGTATGGCTATAAAAATCTACTAAATGATGTCCAGATGGCCGAGCCTCCTCGCCTGGTTTCTCTGGATGTGGAGGAGCAGCGGCTCTACTTTGAGCCCCTCCCGGATGACTGAGCTCCTCACCCTATCTCTAAGGGAGAGCCCGGCCACCCTGCACGAAACTCATTTTGGCCACTTGTATTCGTTCTTTCGGTCACGACCCACAGCTCATGGCCATAGGTGAGGGTAGGAACGTAGATGGACTGGGCACCGAGGCAAATCGAGACAAACAGCCATCAGCTAACAGACGTTTGCTCCAGAGTTCAGGAGAATTTTTTTTTTTTTTTTAAGCTCTAGAGGACGGCAAGTTGGGAAAAATGTGGTTGTGTTCAGCGTGGTTATGTTCAGCGTGGGAGTTTATTTGTTGTACTGGACGAATCGACTTGCCAGAAGTGGTTGGATTATAACTTCAGGAGCAGAAAAAAAACTCAACTTTGTGTGTGAACTTCACTCCTGACAACTTCATGAATCTCGGGCAGTAAAGTGTTTTTTTTCTCTGGGATTACTTCTGAAACCTGACGCAGTTCCTACTATAAAAACGCGCACGGACAGACAACAACCCCGGTGAGTGAAACACATCTCTCAGCTCAATGCTAACTGTTAGCCTATGATTTGTTTGCTAATTTACTTACTTGTCAGGGGTCTCTGTGGTACTTCTGTGGTACTGCGTGTACTTCAAACTCCATATCAGACTCTGGTTTGAGTGCATACAGTTCCATAACAGGCTGATCCGTTTTATCCCGTCGATCAGAGTCCGATCATCCATCAGTGTTTACAAATAGCATCCATGTGAGCTGTCGGTGCTACAAACAATTCTGTGACCGTTCAGAATCAGTGTCTCTTCCGGAGACGTCATGAAATGGGCGTAAAACATGTTGCAATTGGTCGAGAGCTCCGTGGATCAGTGCAGTCAGCCATCTTACTTCCGTGTTTGAAATTAGACGCATAGAAAAACTAATATTTAACACCAAATTAGTTTCTATCGTAGCGATGGGAACATGTTTAGCTTATAAATGCCTGTATTTGACTTTTGGGCCGTTTGAAAAGCTGATACAGCTCCTTTAATTTCACACTAAACTTTGTTCTCTGTTTATCAGTGCTGGTAGTCGCTATGTTGCTGCTGTTTTTTGGTTTTGACTCTTCGCATGCTCTGCAGTAAGAGGAAGTACCGTGTTCGTGTCTCCCTGCACACATAAAACACAGCAGCCCACTGTCGCCAACTTAGCGACTTTGTCACTATATTTAGTGACTTTTTAGACCCTCTAGTGATTTATTTTCAGAAAAGTGACGAGCGACAGATTGTAGTGACTTTTCCTGGTGTTCATGGAAACAGATAAAGTTTATATCCACCCGTCCATCAGGTGCTGCCTGCCGTCGGCCCCTCCGTCCCTGTTTCCCAGCATCACTCACTGTTCACGTTGTCCTGGTGCAGCAGAAGTCCTTCCTAGCTGCTGTGAAATGATCACTCCTCCTCATCCAGATTATGTCCCTTGTGGCACAACTGGGTCTTCTTTGCACCATGACTCAAATGTGTATGTCATGTGTACCCTTGTAAATTAGCAATGAAGCATGTCCAACATAAATATGAGGTTTTGTTGAATGATGCTTCCCATGCGCAAAACTGATTACCCTGCGCGGTGATGTCATTTAGTGGCTACTGGTGACTTTTTGGCCAGCTAATAGTGACTTCTCCCCCTGATGAATTTGCAACAGAGCAGTAGCCTCTTATTGGAAAAAAGGCGGCTTGTAATGATAGTTTTCAGTCACGTGACCTGCCGGGAATCCTGGTGGGCAGAAGATGATGGGCAGAAGACTCTGAGCAGACAGACTACAGAATAATTGTTTAAATCAGCTGTCAGACGCTGAGAAGGAAAGATCCAGAAATAAGTTGGAAGTGTTGGACAGTTGTGACCCGAATAGAGAAGCGACTGCTGCATATGAGCCGTTAAACATCACCATGTCCCTGCTGAGCCTGCATTCAGAGATATTTACATCTGTGTGGATGAGAAGCGTCACCGTACACCGCTGCCAAAATGAAGGTATAAAAGAGCACCGACAATTCTCACTAAAAACTACTATTCACACAGAAATAACAGAAATGGAATAATTTCCTCTCATTTTGACTTGTTACAACATCAGGTTTAGAAAGGATGGAGCGCTATGAAGACGTAGATCAAAAGCATATAGGACAGGTATGCAGGAAAAACAAAGAATATCATTCTAGATATCAGTGTTACATCTGGTCTTTGTGCTATTCAGCTGAATATGAGTGTAACATGATTTCCACATCCCTCCTTTAGGAGTTTAATTGCGTTACTGCATCCCTCCGTTTTAGCTAGTAGCTAACGTCAGCTCATACGGAAGACGGCAGGCGGCTGGCCGCCTCCATATGACAACAAATCACACCAATGCGTATACATGAGGTTTTATTTATGGTTAAAACTACGCTAACAATATACAGATGAATGTAGGTGTGGGCATGACTGACTGCTGATGAAGTGTTCGCTGCTAGAACGTGTGGGTTCGGGGCTGGTGGAGGGGCTGCATGGTTTACTGTACCCCAGACCGAGGTGCGTCTGATCCTCAAATTTCTCCTCTCAGCGTGTCTTTGTGCACCCAGTCACAAAACAGCCTTCTGGTATTTTCCAGCAGCATAACTGTTTCTCTGGCTCAGTCTAAGGTGGCAAGCTAGGGTGTTTTTGCCCACCAGGGGGTGTTCCCTACAGACCGTGACGTCACAAAATAATTGCAGGGACGGAAATTATTTCCTTTTCTCCACGTTACCCCCGGAAATTAATGGAAGGACGGTTTGTAACAGAATAGAAGTCACTATTAGAGGATTTACGGTATTGAAGTTTCCTACAGATCCTGAAGTCGCCCCCTTATTCATTGAGTCTTGCCAGGTGGGAGCAACCATGTTTTTGGGGGGGGGTTTTTTGTCTGCTTGAGGACATGAGCGATGGCCTTTTTCCCTGTTCAGTTATTCTCTTATCGTCTCCAATCTGAACGCTGTGAAGCTGGTGATTCTGTTTTCAGCTTCAGCTGGGGTAGATTCATGGTTTGGCTTCCACAAAGGCTCGTTTCTTTCTCCAGCTACAGGAAAATGTGTTGATCACTTTCTTGCTAACTGAAGTCACACTTTCAATCCGTGGATCTTTGGGACCATTTTCTGAAACAAATCATTTAAAAATAAAATGAAAGAATTTCAGGCAGCTATATGCATTTTACAACAGTTATTCTTTGATAATATATGAAGTAACAGATTGATTAGTTTTTAATGATGCAGTTACCAGATATTTGACTTTTGTAATAACTGTGGCATGCAGTAATCATAGGTCATGCTGTGTGTGTGTGTTTTTCAGCCTGCTGACCAACACCGTGGTTCAGACCTATAACGCAGGTAAACCAGTGTGGAGCTGTTGCTGGTGTTTGGACAACAGTAACTACATGTACGCTGGTCTGAGTAACGGCTCCGTGCTCGTCTATGACACCAGAGACACCAGCACATACATCCAGGAGCTGCAGCCGCTACGCTCCAGGTACACTCAGGAGACGCTAGGTCCAGCAGGACTCCACTCTTCCTCAGGATGGGGCGTTGCTGTAGTTTTCCTTTCTCTGAACTTTGTTTCCAGGTGTCCAGTAGCATCTCTGTGCTACGTTCCACGGGCAGCATCCAGCTCCTTCCCCTGTGGAGGACTCATCGCTGGTTCTCTGGAGGGGGGCTGTTTCTGGGAGCAGGTGGATGAGACCACTTACAGACCACACCTGCTGCCTCTGGAGAACGGTAGCTGCACTGACATCCAGGTGGAGATGGAGAGCCGACACTGTCTGGTGACGTACAGGCCCGGTAAGACCTGCAGAAAATCCACATCAGCCTGAGGGCATCTGATTAGATAGCTGACCACAAGCGGATGATAACATCCTTCCATGATGGGCCTCATTTTCATCAGTCTACCTGCAGTTTGAGAGTGAAGTGCTCTGTTGTCTATTGTCTAATGTCTATTTTCAAGTGCATCTTTCATGTTCTTTATAATGGCAGAAAATCATCTCTGAGATGAGGCAGTAACTGTTATTTCTCCTGAGTTGACATAAGCCAAGAAGTGTTACTTAAAAAGGGAGGGGGAGGAGATAAAACTCTCCTTCACAAACACCACGTGGTTTTGGAATCGTGACCTCTGACATCAGAGTAGGTGAAGTCATGTGAATTCTACAGCTGACCAATGCTAAACAATAACTGACGAACAGCTAGACAACAGCTGATTAACGGCTAGACATTATCTTTCTGAACATCCATCATCTTTCTGAACCTCACCTCTACAGCTGAGGCTTAACTGTCCCGGCCAGCACCTTCTTGATCACTGCCAGAAATGTCTTCTTCTCCTTGGACTGACTCTGCCACAGCAGGGTCCTGGCAACGTTACCTTAGCTTAGCTTAGCTTTAGTCGGTGCAGCCGCTGGAGCTTCTGCATGTTTCAGTGTTTGTTTCTGTTCCTCTCAACATCTGGAGCTCAAAGCCAGAGGCAGGACTCATAAACGCCCGTACACATGCAATTGTACATGCAATTTTAAAATAAATGTACCACTGGAGGTCAGACTCGTTCATTCTTCCCAAGAAACAGTATCCCAGACTTTGAGCTATTCACTTTGTAACCTGAAAAACTCCCAAAAGACTCCAGTAGTTTAGGGTTAGGGGTTAGTTGGTAAGGACTTTGCCAGATTTTGTAAGAAAAGTACAATATCATCTGCATATAGGCCAATATGGTGTTCATAGTCTCCAATTGTTAGTCCAGTAATCATGGTGGGATCTGATGGTCAAAGCCAGGGGTTCAATTGATAATACAAACAGGAGGGGTGATAGCAGGCACCCCTGACATGTTCCCCTGGACAAGTTAAAATAAAGGTATTAGTCCGGACCTCTGCGGTAGGGCTACTGTATAGCAGATTTGTCCATTTAATTTTCTCCAAGGCCAAATCATGGTAGTAATTCAAACATATACGGCCATTCCACCCTGTCAAAAGCCTTTCTGGATCCAGGGATGGATGGCCGCATCTGGACACCCCTCTTCAGAATGTAGAATGTTAAACACCCTCCTCAGATTGTGTATATGTATAAGACATGAATAAGATCTGGCATGTATTGTTCTAGCATGTATTGACTTTAGCGTAGAGTTTAGTATCCGAGTTCAAGAGTGATATGGGTCGGTAGGAATTGCATTTAAATGGTGGTCTACCAGGTTTCAGGATGTTCGTAATAAGGGTTCTGGAAAGAGAGGGTGGCAAGGAGTTGGTTCTAAATGCTTCTTCAAACCTATTGAAAAAGGGAGGGCAGCAGCTTATCTTTAAAGGTTTTGTAAAAATCGATGGGGACCCCATCAGAGCCTGGCGCCTTACCACCATTCATACATGCAAGGGCCTCCTGTAGCTCTGAAAGCTCCCCCGGTCTGTCCAGGATTCCTTGGACTTCAGGGAGAAAGAGTGGGCAACTTCGACCGATCAAGGAAACTGATTTGTATACTTTTGTAAGCAGAAAAATTTGATTTGTAGAGTTTTTTATAAAATCATTTGAATTTCTTTTGGGTCAGTTGTCCTAATTTCATTCAATTTTTCTATCTCATGAGTACTTTTTTTTTTTTTTTTTTTTTTTAAGTTGTAATTCCCCACGCAAGCAGTTTACCCGCTCTCTCTCCTGGTCGTAGAATGTCTGTTTTAGTTTGTTTAAACTAAAACATGGCCTTTGCTGACGGATCATAATAATGGGCTCTAAGAGTGGTCAGTTTATGCTCAAGCACTGAAATTTTCCTAATTGTGATTTCACTTTCTAGGGATTTAATTTTTCTCTGCCAGAGGTTGCCAGATTAAAAAATATGCATGCCACTAATTAAAAAAAAAATCTTTTTAAAATAATGGGTTTTTATTTGTCATCAACACATTTACAGAATAAACAGTGACAGTGAGATTATCATGCATTACCTGAAGTTTAGAAAGTGTTGGTGAGGACTGTGCCAGATGTTACAATGAAAAGTACAATATCGTCTGCATATAGGCCAATACAGGGTTTGTAGTCTCCAATCATTACTCCAGTAATTGGGGTGGGAACTGATTGTCAAAGCCAGAGGTTCAATTGATAATACAAACAGAAGGGACTATAGCTGGCACCCCTAATGTATTGAGCTTGAAGGTTCAATAAATAATGATTTAGATTTTTGCCAATATCATCCAGCACTGTCAGTGATAATATGCAGGGATCACAAATAATTTAAATGATTAACTTGAGGGTAAACTTGACCTACCAAACCTAAAAAACATGTTTATTTCTGCTGTAAAATTGGCCTTTTAAATTTTTTGAAATAGTTAAAATGATTAAATATTATATGGAATTATGGAAAATTCTAAATTGGAGATAATTATATAACATTAGATGACTAATAATAAGAAATTATATTACAAAATTATGTTTATTATTTAAATGATTGTATAGAATGAAAAGATGAAAAATACAAATAAATGAACTTGATTTTGGTAAACGGATTGTGCACTCTGATACGTTATGAAGTTTGTCCTTGTCAGTGTGTTAGAGATCATTATTAATCCTGCTTTGTCACTAAGTGGTTGTTGGATATTCCAGACTTTTACTCCGGCTTAGAAACAATTTGTTTTGTTGTTAAAGTTTCCTTTTGGACTGTAGAACATTCTGCAGTAGCATCAGTCTCTTTGATATTTTACAGTTTCCATGAACATGTGAACTCAGGAATAAAAAGCCTTTTTTAAGCCCAGCGAGCTCCTGGATGTTTTGAGTCTGGAATGTTGTGGTGTATTTATCTGAGGCTGTGTCTCTGCTGCAGGACGCTTCAACCCGTCTCTGCACTGTGTCCTGATGGCTCTGAACCGGACCCCCCAGCAGGACTCCAGTCAGATTCCCAGCTGCTCCTGCTCCCCAGTGCAGACGTTCAGTGCCGGCTCGTCATGCAAACTGCTCACAAAGAACGCTGTCTTCAAGAGTCCGGACGGGAATGGGACGCTGGTGTGTGCCGGGGACGAGGCCTCCAACTCTACCATGGTCAGTCCCGTTTACATCCTCCAGGATCTAAAGTGTTATTGTTTTGGAAGCAGAGTTTAAGATCAGAGTTTTGCAGAGTTTAGTGGGGTCATTTCTTGGAGTATCCTCAAGTGTTTTATATTTTTATAATGTGTACAACTTAAGCTAAAAGGTTATAAACATCAGTGGACACTAATAATCTACTCTTGAAAGTATGCCATGAGTATATAAAATATGCAAAAATCAGAGTTTTTGCCAAATAAAAAAAACAAAGCATAGTGGAAAACATTTCTAAATGTAAAACATTTAAATAAACTGTAATATTGCGGACACTTGTCTGCATTCAGACATACGTTCCGGTCTTTTACCTCGGAGATGTAGCAGACATGTACCGGCTGGTCTCCATGTCATAAGAACGGAAATGTTGCGGCACATCGGTTTGGCTGAATTCACAAGAAAATGTTCTGGACAGAGTTAAAGGGAGAGCGTTGCTGTGTTGGCTTGTCTGAAAGCACCCTGGAGGCGATAGTCTGCACGGAAGCGGCATGTGAGCTTTCAGATCCTTCCAGTGACTCTTTTTAGCAACAAATCTGGCTACTTTTTCTGGTGGTATTGAGACTTTTGGAGACTGATGTGAAAGTACGTATTACTCTTCTTTAACTGCAGGTGCTACCACACGCCCCTCCCTCCTTCAGAAACACAGAGGCTTGTCCTCATGCAGCAGAGGAGGAAACATGCTCCGTGACCCAGACTGAAAAGTAAACGCTCAAAGATCCACTGGCTGATCTCACCCTGGCTTACTGTCAGATATTAAAGCTGAGGTTGGCAATGTTGGAAAAACAGTTTGGGCAAGCGACAGTCTAAAAAGACACACTACCTGAAACCACACCTTCAGAGCGCAGGGACGTGTGCGCTGATGTCTTACGAGCAGGTGAATGATAACAGCCGAGTGGATAGCTCATTAGCTTGAAGGTAAACAGCTGACAAACCACGTTTCTAAAAGCTTTAACCCACTCACCTCCAACTGCTTCTGCAGTGTAAAAAGTCCACACTGCAAATGTCAACGCCTCCAAGACTTGATCCTTATCTGTTGTTCTGGTTTGGTTTTTTTGCGCAGCAGCAGTTAGCAGTCCGTTAGCTATATTTTTTTTACAGTGAGCGGTGCATGGGGGTCACGTGGGGGACGGAGAGAGCGGAGGGACAGAGACGAGACATAAAGGCATTGATTCGCTCTTTCTGTAAGTTGCAGATGACCAATTCCTGCTTTTTGGTGTGAATGGCAGGGGTTGGTGAGAGTTTTTACAGACTTGCAGCTCTCACAGAGGTCTGACTTTTTTACTTCCTTTCATGAATACATGATGTGTTGAGACTGTCAGGATGGAAGGACCAGTTCACCCAGTACAACAAAAAGTGTTTCTGAGCAGGATTACCAACTCTGGCTTAAATGCTGCTGATTAATGAAGAGTGTGGACAAAAGAGAGTTAAAAGTACTGCCGCATGTTGTAGACTGTTAGTTGAAAACTAAGCTAGTGTCTCTGTTCACACTTATATTGACTGTATATTGACAGAATAGTACTTTGTTGCAGTTTTCCAGACATTGGCCCTCATTTATTAAGCGAGCGTGAAAATTAGCACACGTGATCGTAAAAATGATCTTTCGTTCGTATCTGACCAATCTCATCATACGAAAGGCAGCGTCATAGTGAATACGACGTCTGGAATCCATAATCATTTAAATGTTATACCATGGTCACAGCCATAAATATGCATGGTTCAGAGGCTTTGCCCGGCAAGGTTAAACCATGGAGAGGAGACATACTGCCATACTAAGAAACTTTTTGGAGATCACGATTGAAATCCTCAGTTACCATCGTTTACTGGTCTCTTACACAAAAGATAATAAGTTACACAAGCAGCAACACTTACCGACTGCACATCCTCACTGATAAGTATAATCCACTGGTCCCTGGTAAAGCTGTCCCTCCTGTTAAAGCACTGAAAACTGCTGAACTTCTGCCGAGGCAACTCAGCATGGCAATCTCCCCCCTCTCCTCCTCCTTGTTGCCGGCGTCCTTTCTGACAAAGCTGGTCTACTCCGTTGCAGGTAATCAGCTGCCTTCAGGTGGCGCTAAAGACGCTAGCTTAGCAGCTAGCAGTCTCTCTATTTCACGTCATGCGGAGAAAGAAATCCAAACCGCATACTAGGGCTGCACAATTAATCGTTAAAAGATCGTGATCTCAATTCACACATACATGCAATCTCAATTCTACCCACAACAATTCTGAAACATTTTTAATCATGAGCTTATCACAAATAAGTTTCCATTCTTTCCAGATTTTTTCAAGCGCCCTCAAATGCAACACTGCCGTTGCCTCCCCACCCCCTAACCAATGTTAAAGAATTACAACTATGCATCTGCCAAAGAAATGCACCAACAAAGCTCTTGTGCAAACACATGCTTTATTTTGAATTACCTTTTTGAATAGGTTGTTTTGTTTGTTTTGTTAAAGTTTATTTGTGCAATAAATACTTTTAGGGGAAAAAAAATAGTTTTAGTGAATCGTGTTCTTAATTTTAAGCAAAAAAATCACGATTCACATTTTTACCAGAATCGTGCAGCCCTACCGCATACTGTGGAGAGCGCGTGCTTGTGGCCGATTTTGAGAGCCCGCACTCAAAGACGAAGTTACTTTCACTTTCCGGAGTTTCTGGCACGTTGTAACTGAGGTCCCGTTCCAGTACACATTTTAACGTGAAAAAGTGGGATTTCCGGGTGATGACTCCTTTAACACTTGTCACCTAAATATGGGATCAAAATCATGCCAGAGACAATTTGTGTGTAAAAAAGATTTTTCATGTAAAATAATGTTTTGAAGTTGTATAAAACAAGTCGTGCTTGTAAAAAAAAGTTATGAACCCACAGAATCATTTTGTGGTTGTGTGAGAAACCTTTGTGTGCAGAAATATTATTTGCAAACATGTAGATCAGTTTCGTAGTTGTTTTATTTTTCTGTGTGTGAAATTGAATTTGAACCTGTAAAAGTTTCGCCACACAAAAATATCTGTACGAGTGCGACACCTAGGGCTCGTGTGCGACACTGCACCTACGAGCTCACAAAACAGAAACCTACAACCACAAAACTTTTTTACGGATTGAAGACAAGTCAAAGTCGTGCCACTAACAGCCAATCAGGACACTGCATTCTGGCAAGCCAAACAGTCAATGATGTGGTGGATTGGTGATGACGTTTATTTTTGGGGACGAAGACGATACCGTTAGCAAAGGCTCTTGGCTGCTAGCAGTCAGAGCGCAGCGGCAGCTACATACTTGTAGCAAGAGGGAGGCTGTTCAATCCGAAGTCGGCCACTGATCTGATCACTAACAGGCCTGCTGGAGAAGGCGGCTACTGGCAGAAGAACTTGGCCGGTTATTTTGGTGTTGATCGCTGCAGCTTATTGGATCATCTGTCTTGCTGAACGTGCGTTAGCTTTGGAGAGGCTAACGACTAGCACATCTCGGATAGTCCCACTGGATTGTGTTCTCCCTCTGCATGTACATGAATGTTGGGGGATGAGTTGTGTTGTGGTGAAAGACTGAGGCTAAGCCGTGTAAGTGCTTAAACGGGCATGATAGCTCTTACCAGGCGTTCAACAAGGGGCTTTTATTTGCCCATTTATTATTATTTTAACTGGTAAAGGAGGACGTGTAAATGCCAAGTTGACAGGTAAACTGCCTTGTATGGATAACTTCACTGTTTGAGAAAAGCAGTTTGTCAGGTATGTTCAGTTTTAGCCACAGATATTTTCTTTATAGGGATGCACCGATTGTGAAAGTCTGGGCCAATACTGATGCCGATGTTTAACATAACAACTTTGCCGATGTTTTCTATTTTTATTTATTACTTCCTTTGTGCCACAGAAATTTACAAGTCTTTCAGCTCCTCATCAGTCTGTCCTTGAATGAGCACAAATTCAATCAGACCAGTTTATGAAACAGAAACAACCTTCAATGTCACTTTGTGGTTGACATTAGTTATAACAAGCTCTTTTCTGAAAACTTTTCAAAAACCTGGGACTGATAATCACTAAAAAGAATGCTTCAGTATATTGCCCAAAAAAATTGAGTGGTTTTAGCCTAATAAACAAAAACATACTCAATGAGAAGATTATTTTCATGGCCCAATAAAAAGTATTTGTGGAGCATGTACTGCAAACTGCGTAATGCTGATCTTCTTCTGAAACGGTAAAATATTGCCATATATATATATATATATATATATATATATATATATATATATATATATATATATATATAGGCTATATAATAATCGGCCACTGCCATCGGCGAACGTCATTTTTATTGGCCGATGGCAGTTAACAAGGCAAACATCGGCCGATACCGATGTCCAGCCGATGCATCGGTGCATCCCTATTTCTTTATCCATTTCTTTGTCATTGAAATGCAACTAAGGTTTTTATTTTTTTTCCAGACATTGATAAAGCTGGAGTTCACATGATTGTCTGTGTCTCATTCATTCACAACTGATCAGTAAACATAAACAACTGATCAATTATCCAGCGTCTAACATGTCAGCTGGAATCTCAGATAGGTTATCTAATTTTTAGTTTACTCTGTTCATTAAACAGATTTTTTTTTTTTATTCAATGATAAATGTTACTATAATACAATGTTGTTTTAATGTCTTTTTTTTTTCAACCTTGAAAAGCAAGAGGTCGATTCATGATAGATTTAACATAAACCAAAAATCAACATTATTTCAAGAAAGGGAAGCCATCGCCAGCAGGTAGTACTGAATAAAAACAATAAGAACTTTATTAAAGAAATAAACATGGTACTAAAGTAATATAAGTGGAAAAATAGGCTAAATTAATGCTCAAATAAAAGCAATAAAATAAAAGAACTAAAATGCAAAAAGGCGCTTGTGATGGCTGGCGCCTTCACTGGCTGTGGATCCATCCCGGTCCGTGGCGGCCGCACTGAGCCTCCTCTTGGGGTCCACAACTGTCCTCCGACTCCCGAGCCATGTTTCTCCACCGCCACCATCCCCTGAGCCCCCAGCCAGGGGGATCAGACGTCCTCCGCCAACCTGTCCTGCTCCCCTGTCTCTCTCTCGGGACTCTGGAAATTTCCCGTATTTTAATAACAGCCTATTTGAAGAAAAAAAAAAATCCTCTGCTTCTCCAAACTGACTTCACCAGCTTCAGGAGAACCGTCACCTGCAGGAGCCTGGAACAGTGTGGTGAAACGCATCCACTAAAAAACACGTTGTCCTCATTATTTATGAACTTTATGATATCTGTAAAGCCTTTAAGCCCGATTGACACCACGTGCGCGTGCATGCGTCGTGGTCCGTCAACTTATGCCGGTAGGGTTTTTCTGTGTGATGCGTCAACAGCAGACCACTGCGCGCTTCTGGGTTTCAACATTGTTCCAACATTGTTCATGTAAAACAGTCCTCTGCATTCTGAAGGTGTGATGCTTGTAGGAGCCATAAATAGTGTTTTGGTGTTTGATCAGGGGTTGATGATTATTTTAATTTTGGTTGTCATGGTGACGTCTGGCATGGGTGACGTGGTGGTAATCAGTGACACGCATTGAGCTGTCACTGGCCACGTTTACATGGAGACTTTTTTCCCTTTCGGATTGAAATCATTCTGATTGAGGATTTTAGGGCAGCTGTTTACATGGGAACTAATACATTCGGATCTGGCGTGTACATGCGCCAATATTCATTCAGAATAATCCTGCCTGACATGCGCAGAATGATGTAAATCATGTTATTTATTAAAGACGGAGGTCTGCAAACAGCTGATCGTCACAGTCGTTGTGGTTTCTGCAGGACGTTAATGAAGCAGCAGCTGATCCTCATGCGCTCCTACTGGAAACAACCAAGAGGAAAAGCTGTAGAGACAGAGTTTGAGTAAAAAACAAACTTTCTCGCTGTCCAGGGAATGACGTCGTTCACAGCCATCTGTCAAAGTGAGGAAACGTCACTTGTTTCACGTTGACGTCTCGTCGAAGCATGCGCTGTAAGAGCGCAACCTCACAACTTTCCGATTCAGCGTTTACATGATACCCCGTTCGGTTTGGGGAAAGGAATATTCTACCCCCGTGAAACCGAAAGAAAATTCATTCGGTTCTGCGCTTTTCATTTGGAAAGAGGCGTTTACATGGATCATTTTAATTCCGAAAGAGCTTTTAAACCGAAAGTAATCGGTCTATTTGGGTCCATGTAAACGCAGCTAGTGTCACACGGGAGAGAGAGGAGGGCTGGGTAGCAAGCATTTTTTTATCCCTACACAAAGCTTGTGGGCGTTAAGTTAAGTGTGCTGTTATGAAACAGTTTGTCCCGCATCAGGTGAGCTATAAAGCGCCTTAATAAAAGAGAAACGCAGCCGAGCCTTGTGAGTCATTCTTATGGAAGCACCCGGGCTTCATGCAAATAGCTAGATGAAGCCATCCCCTGCCTCCAGTGTCTGTGGAAGTCACAATGCTTAAAGCAGTGACTGTGTCGATGTCGGGGAATCCCTGCGTCATTAGTGAATCTGAGAGACACACGAGTGAATATCAGAAATTAGAAGTTTGGTAGGCTAATGTAAATAAAACGTTTAACTTACATACCAATGTGAAATAAAGAGTAAACGTGTTAATTGAAAATATATGCAAAATAAATAAACGTGCGTCATATACAATTTAGTCCTTTTATTTAGGCTGTAAAATAATGTAGGAATGTTCACAAATGATGTGTCAACAATGATGATCAGAATCTGATCGGCCTGGTAGTTAGAAAGTGGTTCTTTAAGATTTTCTATAGCTTATTGTGTCTGATTTTATGTGGCCCAGCGTCCCACTTTGGGCATCAAACGTGTTTTTAACACCGACATCGCGTTTGATCTGGACGGGCCGCACAGATAGGCTATGTGGACTCCCTGGAAGTCGAGCCCATTGAAACTGAAAATGTTCTAGGTAGCTCTGGCTATTCACATGAGTGACAGGAACACAAAGAATTTTACATTACTTTCCTTATTAACCAGATAACCGCACATGCCTTTTATAAAAGACTAACGCCGTCGCTTTTTCTTTCTTTTTTTTACGACTGCAGCAATCAAGTAAACAGTAGGCTATGTGGTGGCAGCTTACTGCACAACCTGCCAGTAAAACACGATTTTGTTTTTCTTTCTTTCTTTTTTATTTTTAAAGGGGGCTTTGACACGGTAACCACAGCATTATACGACTCAGCTTTAAATGGTTGCCAGCTTCCAGTGGGACTATCCGAGATGTGCTAGTCGTTAGCCTTTTCAAAGCTAACACACGTCCAGTACAATATACGATCCAATAAGCTGCGGCGATCAACACCAAAATAACCGGCCAAGTTCTTCTGCCAGTAGCCGCCTTCTCCAGCAAGCCTGTTAGTCATCAGATCAGTGGCCGACTTCGGATTGAACAGCCTCCCTCTTGCTACAAGTATGCTAGCTGCCGCTGCGCTCTGACTGCTAGCAGCCGAGAGCCTTTGCTAACGGTATCGTCTTCGTCCCCAAAAATAAACGTCATCACCAATCCACCACATCATTGGCTGTTTGGCTTGCCAGAAATGCAGTGTCCGCATTGGCTGTTAGTGGCACGATTTTGACTTGTCTTCAATCCGTAAAAAAGTTTTGTGGTTGTAAGTTTCTGTTTTGTGAGCTCGTAGGTGCAGTGTC
>JALJCO010012835.1:0-32013 GCA_023101725.1 Atherinomorus stipes | reverse complement strand
AGCTGTGATCACACTCATTCCAGCTGTTGTTGCAGTCATTCTGACAGGTAGTGTGTTCACAGTCACCCCGGCTGGGCTGGTCTCTCTGCGTTCTCCGTTTTTCTTCTCTGTCAGGTAACCTGACAAGAGCTGCATCCAATACAGAACCACAAAGGGTTTACTTTAGAGCCTATGAGACTGGTTCATGTGTCAGTTAAGAAGAACAAGGAAAGAAAGTTCTGCTAACTATTTGGATGAATTAATTACGTTTTTCAGGCACAGGGGCCTCAACCAAAGGCGGAGGTGTTAAAAAAAAATGAGTGGGCCGGTGTTTGTTGGACCGCTGATCGAGGCTACTCAGCTATGGACCAGTCAGACTAATAAATCAGATGACAAGTCTGTCGCAGTAACCTATCACTTGACTTTGTTGACCAATTTTCTTTTTCTTTTCACGTTTTCCAAGTCTGAATAAGCATTTGCAGAGATAGAAATGAGTCTATTAGATGATAAAATCTTAATAAATTCAACCATCAGATCTTTCAGCTTTTACAAACAATTTGACTTGAATTTCATTTTAAACCTGACGGATTCACAAATAAATAGCCATGTGATTATTCCCGAGGAATGAGCGCACGGCACCTCCACTTGATTGCGTAATCATAGAGTGCCGGCTGGTCAAATAGGTGGGCGGGTCTGGAAGTTCGTGCTGATGCTGAGCGAAACGGTCCTCAGTGACACAATTATTAAACTTATTGCTCATGAATGTTAAGGGCAGGAAAGGGTCCTCATGTGGACTCCTGAAATGATACGCTTTTGTTGAAGTAGCTTATTTGACACCTAACTGGTGCGTTTGGGTCTCCATATTTTGAATTCATGTACCGACACCTCTTCTCTTTTCATCCCTGGGGCCTGATGCACTTCAGACGGCTTTGTATTTGCACACGGTGCAAACAGCGTAGGTCACAAGGCTGCGGCAAATATTTAGCTGCGAGTACCCTGCTTTGGTTTAAAGAAAGCTGAGCGGCTGTCCGGACGCTTTACTAGCGGAGACGAGATATCATAACGAGCTGACCAGAGCAAGGCGGAATTTTACATTTAAAGAAACTTTTAAAGTTTTTTTTTTTAAATTTATGGAATCTAATTTATGTTCTTGTGAGAAACTGAACGCTTAAAAAAAATTGGGGCTTTTTTATGTAGTATTAATAGCTATTCCTGAAGACATCAGTCATGTTCAAAAACAAGAACCCAGAGAAATTTCACCTGGTGACAGAAAAGAAGAACACATACACCACGCCAGGAAGGTAAAGTTTTTTTTAATTTATTATGTTTAAGGAAATATACTTTAAACTAAGATAAAATAACATTTATTTGAATATATGCTGTTTTATCAATGTACTGAATAAAAGCACACATGGAAGTTTAGTTTTCAGAGAGAGGTGTCTTGTAATGGGAGTGTCACAAATGAAGAAGTAACGAATCTTTTTTTAAGTTATGCTCACGTTCCTTTGAACTGGTTTTCCACACGGGGCTGGTCTGATGGGATTAGCTGTGCGCAAACGTGCATTTCATCTGACTGATTTCGCAGGTTTGACATCTGATTAATGGGTCATGTCTGAGGGGGGGAAGCCTCAGGGAGGTGTGCACTGAGGTTAAAAGAGGCTATTCGGACGGCTATTTAACAGCATTGCTGGGCTATATGGCTAAAAAAAATTATTAGTAGTATAAGGGAGAAATAAAGTGGATCCTTAAACGTTTTATAAACTTTATTTATTGGCCTCGTCAGAAGTTTTGAAATTCATGCGCTAATTAATTTGTATGAATCGAAATTCTAATCTTATTTTAATCTTGTTTTGCGCGTTTTTTTTTAAGCCTGTTGGTTTAGGCTATTTAAAATAAATATGTGATGTCCAAAAATCCCTTTAAGTATTGCATATCACCGGAATTTTTTAAAAGGAATTTTAAAGAAATAGCCTACCTTTTTAGGTAAAGTGGTTGTCTAATATAAAAAAAAGACAAAATTAGCAAACGTGTTAGGCCTACTTTCATCATTGTTGCACAAACACTTGAGCTTCATTGATCACAAGAAAAAACTGAACAAAATCACACTTTTTATCAGTGTTTCCTCAGCATTATTGGCTGTTTAACTTTGCACAATTGTCAAATCTGGTCGTTTCATGACTTTTCCATGATTTTCTTTATAACATGTTAACAGTTTAGAGTAGACCATGCAGCCATGCAAGTATAGCTAGGTTAGATGATGCTGTATAAATGCAGCCATATAGCAAAACAGGTGATTTTAGACTTCATATTCATATGAAGTCTTCATATTCAACTTCATATTATGCTGCTATTATTTCCTTGCAGCATACTATGCTGCATTCACTTGCACTAGGACATCTGAAGTTTACCCAGGAAGAGGACAAGTTTGAAATATTTGTCAGAGTTGGATAGTTGTGGGGTGGCACATGCAGGGCAGTCAGATTTTAAAGGTGGCCTGTCCCTCAGGGCATTTCTCTGGCCCTACTCTTGAGTGATGCACTTTGTAGTTTTAAAACAGCTGCCACAGTGCATAGCAGAGTGCGTAAGAGCTTTAAAAAGCTTAAATATCTCTATAATTGTCACTTTACCAAATCTGCAGGAGAATTGCTGCTTTTCACCATGAAGTTTCACCAGTTTCCTTATGGCTCAAATTATTCACTTACTATATAAAGGTCAATCTTCCTCTTTTCTGAAAAGTTTAAATGGTACAGTTTGAATAATATGATTAAATTACCTTTGCCGTTGCTGAAATATTTTGGATTTTGAGATATGAGTCTTGACTAGTCTAGCTCCTAAAAAAAATAAATAAATAAATAAAAAAGTCTGTGTGTGGGGAAGATGCTTTCTTCTTTCTCTCTCTTTTTATGCACTCAGGATCTGTTACAGTCTGACTTTGACCCCAAATACTGAACTAACAACTAGGTAGTCTTTATTTTCAATCTGCTTTTATTATGGTAACCTAAAACTTCCGTCACTTTATGTGACAGAAACCCAAAGTTGTTCTCATTTCAGGAAACTTTCTAAGGCTTCATTCACACTTCAGACATAAGTGGCTCTTATATAACTTTTTTTTTTTTTTGTCCCTTTGTGACCCATTTATGGGTTTTTGTTCTTTTTAATGACAATCTGAACTGCACAAATCAGTTCAAAACACTTACACGTGGTACTTAGTATATAAATCTTTCTCTCTAAATGCGACCTCGGTCTGAAAAATCGTGTCACATTTTATCCAACTTTTACATCATTGAAGTGAGACACACAAACTTCTGAAATTCATAACTGAAACATCTGAATTCTGTGTCGGAGGAAGTGGAGCTCAGCAATATCAAATATAAACAGTGGATTGAATAATATGCCATAATTTTGCAGGCTTTGATTACACAATTTCTAAGCACACACTTGCTAACATGTGTAGCATCCATATTGACCTCTGTAAATACAAAGTCCTGTACGTGACATCTCGCCTTCTTTTGCACTGCACATGCACTTCAGGACCATTGACTGTTCACACTGCCAAGATAGCAGATGTTTGGCCCAAATATGGCCCACATCTGCACTCTTGTTTGGTCCATTTTTGGCCCTGACTCATGCTGTTGATTCCACGTGAGTGTTGCTACCAAAACTCAGCCACATGACCACCTCATGTGACCCATAAGGCACATGCTATGGGGTTGTTGGCAACTCATATTATTTAGACCACTGACTGTCCATGGAACATTTGCCGTAATCTATGTCCAAGCCAACAACAGACCATTGGACCACATGTTGCCTGCAAGACACATCCCATAACCCATGTCCATTTGGACCACATCTCTCCCACAGAATGCCTCACTGCAATGAGTGAGACATAAGTGCCAAAAGTAGCCCAGATTAGGCCCAAATGTGTCCGCTATCTGGATGGAGTCTTATGGTGGTTGCATTAATTCACAATAAGAAAACTGCATGAAAAAAATGGATCTCATCAAAAAATTGAAATTGACTATTAAAGGTGCAGTGGGTAACAAAATCAAAGGTCAATGGCAGAAAAATTTAATATATAATTCAAAACTGTGTTTCTATTGATGTGTAATCGCTTCACTAGAGTAGCTGTTATGTTTATTTTCTTAGAATGAGTCATTTATATCTACTTGCTGTGGGTCCACATACATGGAGGCTGCCATATTCGTGCCACCATATTTTACTACAGTGTCCCTGAATGGGCAAAACAATGTGTACGAAGTGAGAACCCTCTGAACTTTGAAATTGCTGTACCAGCTTTGTTTAATGAGAGTTAGAGCACTGTTTGGGATAAATAATGCCTAAAAGGCATTAAAAGTAATTACTTGACTGCCACCCTACATTTTCAACAGTGCTTAGCATATGAAGTCATTGCTATACTTATCTTCACCACTAGATGTCAGTAACTCTTACATGTTGTACCTTTTAACATCTGCAGTGAGTGTAAGGTGGGTTTTATGGACCACATTCCAGGACAGCGTGTGTTCACTTTCTTGCTGGTTGTCATTTATTTATTTTTGGCCACAATAGGCACACATCTAATGTCAGGAGATGGACAGTGCTTGTACTGTAATCCAGGCCAAGTGTCATATCATTAAGGAACTAGAGAAATTCCCCTGGAGGATTAATAAAGTATATTTTTAATCTGAATCTGATACCAGTTCAAGATTTTAGATGATATGCAAGTTTTCTTAAACATGGTTCACGATCCACAAATATCTCACTACCTACAAATAAGCATGTGCAAAACTACTGAGCAGTTTGCAACTGCTCCAACTGGAACCGAACATCTGGAGGCAAGATTTACAAAAAGTGTTATTTGCTACACCAGTCGGTGGCAATCCAAGAACAGTGTCACGAAACAGCTACTTCACAATGGCACTGGGCATAGCTGTATGGGAGAACCAGTTCTCAAGGCTTTCATTTATCACATTTTCATTGAAAATGTTCAAAAAATATGTTGAGCAGATGAAATGATGTGTATGGACGAAACAAAAACGACCACAAAAATGGTAGTTTATTGCCAGTGGTTGATAAAATCCCGTTAGTTCCAAACCACAGTGCCGATGCACGTTCATGGTCACATGCATTCAGAAATATTCTCCATAAACCATGTGTGGTAACAAAGCATCCTCTCAAAAGTTGCATGAAAATGGTTTTCTCTCTCAGAATAACAAGATGTCATCATTTACAATATTTCAAGGCTCAGTCAAGTTAACATTCATTTATATGGCTTGTATCATGCATGAGGCAATTTGCTTGAAAAAAAAAAGAGAGAAAAAAATTTAAATTATGCTGCAACCACATTCAAAATACTCCAGATGTGGAAGATAAATAACATTCAACAGTATCTAAGAGCAAATACAAAATGAAAAAAAAGTTGCATAAGAGAAAAGAGTGCAGTGAATGTTGTGGAATCAGTAGAGAACTCTCAAGCAGAAAGCAGTTTTATATTAAACCCACAATATCAGTAAACATGTTAGAGCATGCAGAGAAGACGCAACAGGAGCTAGAGGAGGATGAAGCCCAACAGAGCTCACACATTTGGTCACACGCATTGCCAGCATCATTGGAGATATAACTCTTTCCCACCTGAGTTCAGCTTGGTGCTGATTTGTAGGGAGCTCAATGTATTTTGGGTCCAGGGGGATGGTAACATCCAACACAGATGGCATAATCCAGCTTGGTAGTTGTTGGGAAAAGCTTGATCTGTGTCCTATCTCACACTGGAAGGTACCAGTGGCCAAAAAACCCCGACTTGGACAGTATGCATGAGCAGCTTTTCTGCTGTTAGGCTATCTCTCTGCAACACAGGTCCCAAACCACCACATAAATCTAACAGGATCTCTTTTGGGAAGTGGTGTCTGCTCGGAAGCTAACTTTGCTCTCACAAAGGAGATCAATTTGTTCTCTGAAGACATGCTCACGAGAAAGCACAGTTTGCAAAATCTTTTAACACCAGAATGCCCAACAGAGGAGGTGTCTTTAGTTTTGATACCAGTGATCTTAAATGCCTACTTCTAACTAAATATAATTAAGAATTTGTTATCAGTTTGTGGAGATGTAGAAGCTTGTGGATGCTCAAGTTGCAAACTGTGCTAGCACAGCTTTTTATTAGCCGTTTCCCTGTTCTGCAGTACTATTTGAGTCGGAGCCTTCCTCCAGTGTACAGAATGGCACTTCTGTACCTGCATACAACACAGCATTAGGTACCAGCGTAATTAGGTCAATTTTGTCTTCTGTGATTCAAAGTATCAAAGTTTTCATGACAAGATTTTTTTTTAAAAAAGGAGTTGTAGTTTACCTTGACATTTTTTGAATGTCACTTCAGTCTTCCTCAGAAGCGTCATCTGATGTCTGTCGTGACGTGTCTTGATCAGCTAATGGAATCTTGAAGGACTCCTGGAGGGCGCGGCCCGCCCCTCGTTTCTGAGGAAGACTGAAGTGTCAGTCTAAACCAAAGACTGTAGAAAATATGGACGTGGCATCTGGTCACTTTTGAATAGGGGAAAGTGAAGCCAGTTGGGCGTGTCTCACTGTTGCCATCTTGCCATGTCACGTGCGCCTGCGCCATCACTCCTGGAAAATACTAAAATGGGCAAACGCACCCAACATACTCTGGGCTAATTGCAAACCAAGCTAACTTGAAACTAACAGGAAATAACAAAGATTAGCCTCCTGAGTGGTGGGATAAAGATAAGACATGTTTGGACTTGCTGTTAGCTGCTAAAAACCACCATTTTGCTACTCTGCTGCAGACTGAGACATTACCGAAAGCAAATAAGGAGCTAATTGTTAGCAACTGGCTGGCAGGCCGACATTCGGTCTGGCACATGTCAATCTAAAAGGATACGCCCTTAATTATGTGTATTTTCAAGATTAAATAAAATCCAAATGGATGAGTTATAAAAAAAAATTCACCCCCTCAGTTTACAAGAAGGTAAACTTGACCGATTAAACCTAAAATTATTTTTTGAACCAGGCTGTAAACGTGTTTATTTCTGGCTGTGAAGTTGGCGTTTTTAACATGGGGAATCTATGGGGATTTGCTCCGTTTTGGAGCCAGCCCCTATCGGTTGAAGAAAGAATTACAATTTTTGTGTAACGCGGAAGTAGCCTCACTGTTCTCCAGTGGAGTTTGCCCCTTGGTCGAAACATGTCAAGGTAAACAACTCCTTAAAAAAAAAAAAGCCAAGTGTAAAAAAACTTTTGACACTTGGCATTAAAGGGACTAGAGGCAGGAATTGGCAGAGTTTCCCACGCTGTCCTGTGGATGTGACGTAAATTGACGCTGTGTACGTGTCTCCAACTGTTTTGATCCAGGAAGGAGACGGTTGCAGTGAATTCAAACACTGCAAGGGATGGATTTTTCTGTCATCAGCAAACAATCCAGATCAACTGAAAGACACTAAAAAGTGGCACTACAAAGAAAAAGATATCAGCGTAGTAAACAACATTATACAATCTGTGCATGCTCCCGTGTCGGGTTGACTGGTGGCTGCAGTTACCCGCAGCGGCACTCGAGAGTCTAATTTCTTAATCTTGCTTCTAGTCTCTTTAAGTACTGTCTCATGCACCACTGTTTAACAAAAGCTGCTGCCTGTAGCCATTAATGAAGCTGATGCAAAAGCAAATCAACTACATGTAAATTGGGATCTTAGATCCAGCCCTCGGTGATTGAAGATGGCTGCAAAGAGCTTACTGCAAAACTTCAGTATCACTGATGTATTAAAAGCAGAAGCATTCAGAAGGCAACCTGTGCGCTTGCTTTTTTCCATGTTTTGAAAACCGCATTTCCAATGTAAACATAAACTGTGAACATCTTTTAGGAAAATGTGTACTGAAGGGACTTTTAGATCATTTCGCACTTACTGTATATCTTACTGGTTCTGTTAGAACACATTAGAGCCATAGCTTTGTGTACCTGCTCCTTACTTTTAGAGGAGAAAAAAGCCCTTTTTAATTAAGAATTTGTATTTTTTTTATAACCATTAAAAAAAAAAAGACACATCATGTCATTTCATGAAACTGGCCTCTTGTATTAAGAGGCTTTCAGGATGTTTAATGTTAATTTGCTATCCAGTTGAATAGCTGAGAAGGTCATTTAACCTGAAGGCCTAGCTTGGTCACTGCATTTTCTGCCATACTCCAGGGAGTTTCTGCCTTTACGTCCAACTGTGGCCGTTTTTGGCAACAAAAAACAAAACTAAGAAAAAAAAAAGCAATAAAAGAAAGAAGACTGCTCACATTCCAAAGTCGAGGCATCAAAAATGTGATCCACAAAATCAAGAGTGTTTTTTTTTCCCCCCAGATCTGTGAATGTTAAACTTTATATTAGTGGCAGTTGACACTTTTGTCTCCTAAACTACTTCAAAACTGAGATGAATAACTCATTTTTTTTATCTCATCTTCGCAATCAAACTAATTTCAAAAGCTGAAAACGCAGAAGACCAACTTATTCCAGCCCTGTTGGAGGAAAAGCTTCCTCTTTCTCGTGTGTTAAGTCATTCTCAACCTATTTTAACACATCTGTAACAACGCTGCCTTCTTATTTGCAGTGTACCAAACCACGAAGAATTTCAGAAGGATGGCACCAGAGGTGTCAAGCATTGCCATGACAACAGCCATGCACAGGCAGATCGAGAGATGGAGAAGAAAGTTGCCAAGAGGAGGTTGTATGTGGTTTCTGTCGTCTGCCTGCTTTTCATGGTTGGTGAAATTGTTGGTGAGTCACGCTGTTTTTTTTTAATCTGTTCTTTCTTCTTTAGTCCCTCAATCCCTATTAGAAAACATATTTTAATACTTGAGGTGTTTAGATACTGTTGAAGTATAAATCTGATGCCTTTTCTGCTGATCACCACCTGATCAGATGATTCCACATCATCATATTTGTCTGCCAGTGTTCCTTAATCCTGACATTTTTGTTCTTTGTCGTCTTTCACTTCTGCTGCCTCTATTTTCTTCCCTATTCCTTCCTTTTTTTTGCTTCCTGTTTTTTGTACCCACCAGTTTCCTCAAACCCTCTTGGGGCTCATTTTTTAATCCTCAAATTATAAATAGTTGTTTCAGAAATTAAATTAATGAGATTTTAAATAATAATCCTTTGAATGTATTTGTTTTCTCGTTTCTGTAGGTGGTTATTTGGCGGGAAGCCTTGCTGTGATGACTGACGCCGCTCACCTGCTGACAGACTTAACCAGCTTCATCATCAGCTTGTTTTCCCTTTGGCTGTCGTCAAAACCAGCTACACAGAAACTCAGCTATGGCTGGCACCGTGCAGGTACCCAATCGTATGATGGACGATGTTAATAAATGTTGACAGCATCTGTCTATCTCTCTCTCTTTATGTGTGTGTGTTTTTATAAATATATATATGTATGTATATGTTTATTTATGTTTAAATCACCATTTCCAAGAAGTTTGGACACTGAGTGATGTACAGTAGAATTATGCTGCTATTGCAATGATCTGCAAATCAGTTCATGTGGAAACATTATTCTATATAGTTAAACTGTTCAATACTCAAAGGACAGACAAGCTTATAATCACTGTGTTTTTCATAGACTTACATCTATGATGGTTTGAACATGCATCATAGTAAATGGCACAAGTCATTGTTTTTCTTTGTTGGCATAAGTAATGCTGAAAAAATATTAGAATAAGAAATGTTGCATGTCTGTCAGACAAAGTATTTAGTTGAAAACTTTTTTTGTTATTTCAGCAAGACAATGGCAACGCTCATTTTCCTCACCTGGAAAGGCAGCAAATTTTTAATGGAAAGTGTTTGTCTTCACATTTAGGTTAATGCAATTTTCCTCCAGAGCATCCTCTCGTCCAGGGCTACTCAACTCGCAGTCCTGCAGGTTTTCAATGTCTCCATGTCTCCGCATGCTTGACTCCAGTTAATGAGTCATTGTGCAGAGCTTAATTGGCTATTGGATCTATTTAATTTGAGTCACGTGTGTTGGAGCAGGGAGACATTGAAAACATGCAGGATTGCGGCCTTCGTAGAACCGAATCGAGTAGCCCCACTCTAGTCTGTGTTTGACCACAGTCTTCGTTGTATTTACTCTTTGATTAATTTCTCTTAATGTCTCATGCATGCAGAGATCCTGGGCGCACTCCTGTCAGTTTTTACCATCTGGTTGGTCACTGGTGTGCTGGTTTATCTGGCCGTGGAACGCCTCGTCAATGACGACTACACCATTGAAGGCAATATCATGCTCATAACTTCTGGCTGTGCGGTGGTGGCCAATATTATGTAAGTAAAATGCACACTCTTTTACCATTTATACAGATTTAATCAGAGCTCAGCACACCTTGATGAATATTTATGATTTCATTTAAGCCATTACACCGTGGAGGGCAGAACTCTTCACGGAGCTGTGTGAGTTTTAATGGACCCTCAAAGGAGCTGATTAGTTTCAAGCTTCAAAAATTGTTCTTCTCCACAGCATGGCGGTCACCCTGCACCAGTCTGGCCACGGCCACAGCCACGGTGGGCTCAGCTCCCATGGGCATGGACACAGTCATGGTCACAAGGGAGGAAAAGAAAAGAATCAGATGGCAAATGGAATTCCTTCAAATGATGAGTGTATAGACATGGAGCAGAATGAGGGGAATCATGGTATGTTCCAAGCATGATATGAAAATGATAAAATCACTGCTGTGCTGATGTATCCATTTTTCCTGATGTCAGGTGGGAGGACTCAGCAGGCCAATGCAAGTGTGCGAGCAGCGTTTGTACATGTGATGGGAGATCTTCTCCAGAGTGTCAGCGTGCTCGTCAGTGCCATCGTTATCTTCTTTAAGGTAACACATTTGTTTCTGTTTGTGTAGACCATCCCAAATTCAGTGATATTTTTAATTAATCTGTGTTATTTATGCAGCTATAGCTGCAGCTCACAATACCTCATATTTAATATGTCCTGAATTATTTTTAGCTTCTAGTGACTCATGTTCCCATTCAGCACATTCTTAGTTGGAGAAAGACAAACTCTCGTGTTCAGCAGGGATGGTGCTGATCTGATGCTTTTCCCGGGTGATCATTACTGCCAAATCAAAAGCTTCTCTTATGCAAGACATAATTAATCATCTTTGTCTTTTGTTCCTTAATAAGGAGCAGTTTGTCCCTTTGCTCACAACAACCCATGTAGGATTTTCTGCTGGGATACTGTGTTATTGTGTACTTGTCAGTCTGCTTTTAATGGTTGCATTTTAGAGGGTTTCGCTCTGATAATTAACTTCTCAGCTCAGAAAACCAAACTGCACCATCTACCGTATATTCTGTACTATAAGTCGTTCTTCAGTATAAGTCGCATCAGTCAAAAAATGCATCATAAACAGGGAAAAAAACATAAATAAGTCGCACCGGACTATAAATCGTATTTATTTATTTAAAATGGGGTGATTTAAAAATTTTTCATATCCTTTTGTTACACCTAAAAATGACCCAATTAATCCAATTCTAAAGTTAATGTCTGTAAGTGATCATAAACATCACAACTAAGACGGATAAACATGTTTTTTGTGGATTTGTTCCAAAATAAACTCCTCTCACTGAGATAAGGCTATTTTGGGATTTTTGCCCTTGGAGCAGAATGTAGTTGTCATAAGCTTAGAGCGCCCTCTTTTGACATTAGATGGTAATATTTACTCCTTGGCTCATGTCAGTCAATATGTATTGAGACTTAAAAATATGTTAAGTTGTATATATTTTAATATATAAGTCGCACAAGATGCCAAACTATGAAAAAAGTGTGATTTATAATCCAGAAAATACGGTACATTAACAAGATAAACCATGAAGTTAAACATTAAATGAGCTAAGCAGGTCTTTCAATACATATTTGTGTTGTTTTCTTTCCAGCCAGAATATAAGATTGCTGACCCCATCTGCACCTTCCTGTTCTCCATCCTGGTCTTGTGCACCACCTTCACTATAATGAGAGACATCCTTCTTGTCCTGATGGAGGGTGAGCTTTGAAATCTGGACTGACAGCCCATGCAGGAGAGTCTCACACTCATAAGTTGTTCCTCTCTTATTCAGGAACCCCGTCTGGAGTGAAGTACAGTGAAGTGCGAGACCGTTTGTTAGCAGTGAATGGCGTCACAGCTGTCCACAACCTTCACATCTGGGCCCTCACCATGAACCAGGCTGTGCTCTCAGCACATGTAGCCATAGGTGAAAAAATATTTCACGCTAAAAAAATCATTCTTACAGCACATGATTTAATCACACACACCAGGACTGTACATGTCTACAGATTTAGACCAGATATTTACATTTGAGGAGTTGCTGAGGGGGTAATGGCAATTTGACCATCCAGGCTGCATGCATGTGTGTTTATGGGGGGTTATGGGGTTATGACCACGTCCCTTGAGAGATTCTGTAGGGAATGCTGTTGCAGTCTATCAGGTCTCAAACATCTACTGAATGCATTCTCAGCTGAAAGCTGAACTTGTCCACAGTGTTTGCTGGACTCTTGGAAGGCTGCCCTTTGTTACCAATACGGTTTGTGGTTTTCATGGACAGGAGGGTGTCTGGGTTTGGAACCTCAGGGTTGCATCCCTGCTTTTTGCAGGTAATGTGGTTCTGTTGACTTCCTTGGCCCAAGATCTTCAGTATGCACTGGGACGGTTTGCAGCTGAGTTGAAAAGAGTGAAATGCTACCTCCAGGTTGAAAATAACTCAAGTGGATGAGTTTATGAGCAAGAGATGGACAGATGGACCAAGCGTTCAGCAGTAATGGGTGCATTCCTGTTATGGTTAAAAGAGAGCTGAATTGAAAGGCGAAGCCCTTATTTTACCTGTCCATCTACATTCCCTCACCTACAGTTATGAGATGTGGGTAATAACTAAAAGAATGAGGTTGATAAACCTCGCAAGTGAAAAAAGTTTCCTTTAGAAAGTGGCTGGACTCAGCCTGAGATTGGTTGAGAAGCTCATGCATTGGAAGTGGGAGTGGTGGGGATGGGGGAGCATGGTGTAGAGTTGCTGCTCCTTCATACTGAAAGAAGTCAGCTGAGGCAGTCATTTAATAATTACATGCTGCCTACTTTGAAGGTTTTCCAAAGCCATACCAGAGGGAGACCCTTTAGAACCTGGAGGAGGGATTATATATTTCCCTTTTGACCCAGGAACATCTCTGGATTTCTCAGGAGGAGCTGGAGAGTGTCTCTGAGGAAAGGGTGTCCAGGTTTTCCTTCTAAACCTGTTGCTTTTATTACTCAACTGTGTTAAAGTAAAGGAAAATGGATGGATATATATGATGAAAATACCATGATGTACTTTAGAAATGCCAAAGTTGGAAATAAATTGTAAAAAGCACTGATGTATTTCATAGAAGTTCAGTGAGACCCACAAAATATGACCAACTCAAAGGAAGAGATAAATACTCTCACACTATTCTAGAGAGAATTTAGACAATAAAACATGCATGTCTTTGGCCTGTGGGAGAAAGCTGGAATATCCAGAAAGAATTCACACATGCACAGGGAGAACATGCATACGCCACACAGAAAGGCCTGCTTTGACCCTCCCCCACTCCACTACCAAGCCAAAGTTCAAACCGGGAACCTTCTTGCTATGAGGTGATGGTGCTTACCACCACATATTATGCAACCATGTGCAGAAATAATTTGTTTCTTAATTATTTTTATCCTGTTTATCCACTATGTTTTTGCTCAATTCAGCCATTCAGCTTAAAGAATGATAACATGAAGAGTGACTTGGATTCTTCAACAGTTGCATATGTCGTCGTGATCTTTGCCGGCTTGTATATAAACAGATGCGCCCTAAGCTGCCCCTGGGCGCTTGGGCCCTGAGCTCCACGCTGTACCACCACGGCGACCTTTTATGCTGCATGATGACACTGTGATGCTGCTTCCCGTTGCACTGACTAGGTTTTACCTTTTTTCTGCGTAGTTCTGCATGTGTTTGTATGATATTATGATGCTTGAGCCACCTGTAGGTCCTTCTGTAGGGGATTGCTGGTTTTGTTTTCCAGCAAAGACCTTGGAATGTTGTTTAGGGGTTTCTGTATAGAAGCATCAGTTGACTGTGTAAGTGTATCCATGTTTTTTTTCCTTTCTCTCTCTCTCTCTCTCTCTCTCTCTCTCTCTCTCTCTCTTTTCTTCACTAATTTCTCTCTGTTCCACCTCCTATTATTTCTTCTTTTAACTGTCATTTCCCTCTTGTCAAACCCAGCAATATGACTTAAATGCTGTTGTAAACCAATGCTTAATTAAAGAAATAAAATGAATAAACACAGGATATCAAGGGGAGCCTTATATTCATAAAGCTTCCCTTGGCAAAGCAAATCTGTTCAACACAATAAAGCAGCCAGATCATCATTCTGCTTGCTACTATGCTGGACAGGACAAGTTAAAGGAGAAGAGAAAAAAAAGATGGGCGCTAAGCTGTTGCCAGAAATCTCGAGAAATCAAACAATCTACAACTGTGGATTATCGTTGGCTAGCTAATGTTAACTTTAAGTTAGATTTGTGCATGACATTCCTGCTTGTGTTGTATCCAATGATGTCCTCCATATAATGGAAGACCATTAGATTATCAGGGCTTCCTAAAGAGCACCGCTGGTTTTCAGCCTGGCAGTGTTTGTTACTGAAGCTTCGACGTGGTACTAGCAAGTTTGGTTTTTTTTCATGTGCATTTTACAAAGAAAATTAAACAATGTTAAACTAGACAACACAGTGGTTGTCATACATTTTAAAACTTTTATCTGTGGAGAAAATATTTACATTTGTGGATTTTTTTTGGACTCAGTAGCTGCAATCTTTCTGGTGAGTTGCAAATTTGTCATAACCGCTTGTGTGCATATGGAAATCCTTCGTTTTGAAGGGGTATATACCCCTAATACAACTTACCCCTACCCCTCTGTCCTAACAGGATAGAGACACCCCTACACGTGAATGCTCAAACCAGAGGGGAAGGGCTAAGGGGGAGAATTTAGATTGGGCCTGAGTCTCTGTTTTAGTACAAACCAGCTCACAAAAGACGAGTATTGTAATTTCCATTGTCTTCTGTCTCCTCCACAGATGATACAGTTGATGCTCAAACTGTTCTAAGAGAAATGACTCAGGCTTGTTTCTCCTCCTACAACTTCCACTCTATTACGATTCAAATGGAGCGGGAGGCGGACCTGAAGCCTGGATGCACGCTGTGTGAAAATCCCAAGAAGTAGAAACGTGGTGGGAATCCTTTTCCATCTAAATGAGGACACGCTTTGGCTGTTCTAGCATCTGGTGATAATAATGGAACCCTTTAAGGGTTTTCTTTCTTTGGGAAATTTGTGTTGCAATGTTTTAAGTGCCTTTGTGTTAAATGTTTTGGAGATGTTATTTAAAGATGAGGTTGACACAGCATATAAATGATTTTAGGGGAAATCTAATGACCCTGTTGAGAGAAGTTTTTACCTTAAGTGCAGTTTCCATTCATTATTTCTTTGTAAAATTGCATGAATTTTAAATTTGGGTGTTCCTTGTACTGATTTTTTTTTTAAAAATATATATAATGGTGTGTATTACTATATTATTGGTATTTTGATTTACTACAACATTGTATATCTATCAGCTGCAACATTGAAAACAATGACTGATGAGACAAGTTACAACAATCCTGTAACACTGCAAGATTTTGATTGAAATCTTGAGTCCCTTTTCTACTCTGCTCAGGAACAGCTTGAGAAAAAGCCCAAGGCGCTGATCAAACTTCCCAGCAATCCAGCATCTGTAGTTTAAAACTTGGCCAATTAGATTTCACCCTGCAGACAAATGGGATCTGCTGCAAATATCTTATCAGACAACCCAGGATGTCCAGTGTTTATACCCTGATGGGTCAGAGCTGTTTGAACAGCAGGAGGGAGGCCTACGCCATGCCATTCAGGTTGTTTTGATGTTGTGGCTGATCAGTTTTTATTGATTCAGCTGCATGATGCTGAAGAGCCGTTTATTTGAAATATTGTATCACCACGAGTAGACTGGTTGGTTGTTAAAGTAAAGACTGGTTTATATTTCTATTGCATGGACTGTTACACAGGAAACCTGAAAAGTGCTGCATCATGGAGTTTCATAAAAGTTAAAATCCCTTTCCCGACTGCTTTGAACAGGTGCAAGCTGCACTGAGCTACTGAATAAAATTGAACTTTTGTAAATAACCTTGCTTTAGTATGATATTTTAATCACTCGGTTCCAGCTTGGCTCTGTTGCTGGGCAACATGCATCAAAATGGATCCTTTGTCTTTTTATTTTTTAATATGCTTAACTGTTTATTGAGGTAGCAGGAGTTTCTATCATCCTGTCGACACAGATATTTACAGCTTGCTTGAGTTTGACCTCCTGGATCCTGCAGGGAATTTACTGCAGGTGTCTCGAGCTTCTTGGCTCAGTCAAGGATCTCATAAATAAGAAGTGACGCACAGCTGGCTGGTGCCAATAAGATATGGTTTTAATTTTCTTTAAGACTTTATGCAGCATAGAAAAGATTTTGACTTCAAATTTATGAAACACAGCTGGATTTAGGTAGAAAACTAGTATAGAATAAGTTTTATATTTGAGATTCTATCAGTTTAACCCTCCTCAGATTGATGCTTCAAAAGAGTTAAAGCAAAAGACGTTTGTCAGTTTAAAAAAAAAAAAAGAATAGAAAGACATATGGAAATGTGAACTTTGACCTGATGAGTTCATATATAAGATTTTTGTTCCAGCTAATGTGTCTTTGTGTGATGCAGCGAAGTAGAAAAGATAGTATCTGTAGTTTATGTTCTACTATAGGCTGTAACTAAAGTAAAAAACAGATTAAAAACACATAACTTGCCATAAAACAGGAGTGGCTTTGGTAAAACTATGTGTAAACCCAAGCTTCAATATTTTTGTTGAGAAAAATGGAGGAGGAACAAAAGGAGATGCTTTCCTTCAAGCTTCATGACCAAGAAGACCCGAGGCTGGAAGTGAAGACCCTGAATATCTGTCATACTTATTTAACTTACACTTTAGTCTTGGTTGTATTTTTTCTGTGGAACTAGTTTCATATTTACACAGTTGTCAAAAGTATTCACAATAATTACCCAGAAGTATAGTAGATGGTGAAGCATCAACTTTTTACTTAAAAGTACTGGTTTCAAAACTACTTTTGGTATAAAAGTAAAAGTAATGTAAGGGGGAAAAAATGCCTTTGCATGAGTTTAAGTCATGCAACAGGGGCCTATTATGCACTACTGTACCACACCTCCCAAAACAAAAATTATATTAAAGTCTGGTGCTTGGGTGGGACATTTTGCTTGAGTTTTCATGAGTCTCTGCCAGTCTCTGGTGACATTTTTATTGGCGACATACTGTACGTTACCCATGTCCTTCCTGGACTGGGATTTTATTTGTGTCGTGGAAGTGTGATGGATCGCCAACAAACCAACAGGGTGTCAGACTGGTATATTGTTTATAATTCTCATCCAACCACAATTGAATTCCATCTTTCTGGATGGCACAATTTATCTGGATAGGTTTAGTTTCCATGTGTTTTTTGAACAATGATGAGCCAGAATAACAACAAGCTGAAATAAAACAGAAGTAATTATGTTATTTTTTACAGTGTAGTGAGTAGAAAGCGCAGATGATTGCTTGAAAATGTAAGGAGTAGAAGTAAAAAGTAGGTTGAAAATAAATACTGCAGTAATTTATAGACACACAAAATTTCTACTTAAGTAACCAAGTATTTTTACTTTGTTACTTGACACGTCTGTGTCCTTTGTGCTTTCTGTGCAGTTCTTTTTCCAATATGTTTCACGCCGGTGTGAGGCTGACTGAGGGTAATTGTTCTCTGAATATGGGGGGGGGGTCCAGTTAACCTGCCTCTGCTACTGCTATGAGCCAACACTGGGGGAAGTTGCAGAGGTGGAACTGGCCCACTTTGTGAGTTTTCATGCATCAAGCTAGCTTGACATTACAAAGTTATGATGATGCATAATATATGTGATAGCACACTGCAGTTTTAAAAGCATAAAAAATTTATGCTGAATCACATCTATAACAACATGCCTCAAAATATTTTAACATTGTGTAGTCACATGAAACACTGTGTGCGACTGGCTAACTGATAGGTCACAATGGATTACTTATATGATGCTTTTCCAGTTATACTGATCATTCAAAGCACTTTACACTACATGTCACATTCACCTATTTGAACACTCATTCACACCATGAAGCAAAAAGAAAGATAGAACATGACAGTGATATAAGACAAGATAAAAGATAAAAGACATGAGTCAACATTGGACTGACTTTTACTGGCTAGAGAAAGTTTAGAGAAGAAACAGGATGGAAGACTGAGGCTGAATTAGCTTTTGTTAGGGGGGTGCCCAAGTGTTAAAAGCTGCCAAAATTCAGTAGTGCCAGTTAAATCATTTTAATTTTGCTGATAAACTTGTTCAAAACAAAAACTAGCGTCTATTTTCATCTCATCAAACCTGTAATTGCAGCCATGCTGGTCCCAAGAAAGCCCTCTCAGGTATTGTTAAATCTGGCTTTTATCTTCATCCCTTTGACGTTATTTTTGTCTCCACAAAATGCTTCCAGGTCCTACATGGATACTCATTTATTTTCCTGACTTTTTGCCAGATATTCTCAGGTTGTACGTAACCTCAGCAGGGGATTTAGCCAGCTTGTTAAATTCAACTTTGTGTTTTTGTGGTTTGAATGAGTTCCTAGAATAAAGTAAAGATTGCTGCAGACCTAATAACTGGGACAAATCGAAGGGAAATTAGGGAAAGAGAAGCCATAATCATGTTTGCCTCCATTATGAAGCTATTTTATGGGGAAAGAGTTCTGTAAGAGCATGTTTATAACATGTTTATCGACTAGTAACTTTTTTTTTTTTTCAATCATACCTGCTGTTACCTCATGTAAAATAAGGAATATGATAAAAGGAAACACTTAATTGATTATTACAACAATAGAAAATGCTGACTGGGATACTTCTAACATTTCTAAGTAAATGTACTTACACAGAAAGCACTATTTTTACTCCCATAGGCTTGCCACTCCCCAATGATTAAACCTTTAACTGCACCACTAATCTCATTCTTCAGAAATGACTTTGCTGTGAGTAGCTGAATGGACTTACCATGCTGCTGCCCTCAGAGTAAACCATTGTAGTCTCTTCTCTTTCCATTTGAACTTTCCCTGGAGGAACCAGATCAGTGCATATTCAATTAAAGCATGAGTAATGCACTAGGAGGAAAGATAATCCCTTTTAGTTCCGATACCCCCTGAGCTAATAATTACTACAAGGTTTGTGTTTCCTCGCACGGGGTATCCAGTCTGTATCACATTCAGGCTTTTCCTACCTTTCACTCCTTTTCCAGCTCTTTCTCTTGCTCTATTTACCACTATCTGTCTCATTGTCTCAGTCTTTGTTTAAACCTCGCAGCACGAATAACACCACGCACTATGAAGCCATAACCAGTTTCACCTGCGTTTATGTTTTCCAGATGGTTACACAAAAGTGTGTGATGTGAAGCGAAGGGTACAGAGCAGTGATAAGATGTGGCTGTTGAAACTGATACAAGAGTGAGCAAATGTGAAAATGACAGATTTTCATGTCACAAACTGAAGGTTTTCGAGGGTCATTTTGTCTCTGAGAGGTTTATGACATAAATAAAATCAATAGATTTTTCATCAGCTTGCTGAGGGGTTGATCAATATATTCAGTTTTTCTGTTAATTTTGATTAGCGATGATAAATGAGCTGTCATTTTTGTTTGGACTTGTGGAGTGGTCTAAGTCATTACAAAAAACACACACACAAAGAACAAACATATAAGACAAGATAGAATAAACTTTATTAATCCAGAAGGACATTTGTGACACACTTAGACATTTTTTTTTTTTTTTATTTCAAGTGCTTCTGTGGATATTAAATGTAATCCTATTCGGACTTCAGCTCAGCTTTTTGTTACATGAATAGTGGCAGTGCAATAGGTCATGTGTTGTCATGTCGGCTCAGAAGTTTTATTTATTCTAAGACTTGCTAAAGATTAGATTTTCTTTACTGAGTTCTTTAAAATTAGAATGGAAAGGGGGTGTATTTTGTTGACATCACTGTATATTTCAGCATTGGGGCACAAGGAAATATTTATCTAACATCCTGCACACACTTGTAGTTTATTAACATGAGAAATATAAAGTCCTGTCCTTTCATGTTCTTCTTTGTTCTGTAAAGCACTTTGCTTACTGTTTTGCATTTGATAAAGTGCTATATAAATAAAATTGAGTTGAATGTTGCCATTGAATATGTTTTTTGATTAAGGATAGAAAATGAAAAAAATGTACAGTATTTGGTGAGGTTTTAAGGGTTTAGCTGTTAGAATTTATTGGAGTTCATTAGTCTTTCTGTGTGTACTCTGTAATGTAAGTCATGTTTAAAGCCATTTTTCAATTAGATAAAAGAGATAAAGGATTTTGTATTTGTAATACCAATGAGCTATTTTTCAAAGTTAATATCTTCTATAAAAGTTTTGAAGAAAGCAGTGACAGAGTGCATTAACTACACAATTATCTCCTTGGCCACCCTATTAAAAATTTCTCAGATACATTACTGTGCAGACAGAATAACGCACATTCATTCTGCCATGTCGTCATTAACCAGCCATCCTTTTGTAATTAAAAAGTGGACTTGAAAGCATTTTTTTTTCTTTTTGTTTTTAATAGTACTGGATGTTGCAGCTTGACAGTGAAAACGTCTTTAGGTTATGATTACACAAAATGTGTTTCAATTAAAAGGAATTTGAAATGCACCTTGTATGCTTTTATTTCTAATTAATAATCAGAATTATAATGGAATACTAATAATCTGGTACAGCCCCACTCAAGCCTGAAAGCTGAGCTTTTTTTCTTTTACAATAAAACTTATTCCAGTGTCTGCAAGTCAGAGCAGTAATTTTGCTGCTTGGCAGAACACATGCTGAAAAGGCAACCTTGTGTAGCTTGCTATTTGTTAGACCACTTTTGTATTTCAGTTTAATTGAATTCTGACGGCTCACAAATTAATCCAAGCTTAGCTGTACTGTTTAAATAAAGATGGATACGCTGAGGATTTAACTTAACACGGAACAGACAAGGAAAAAAGACTGACCGATGAAAAGCAGTCATGCGATGTTACTAGGTCGCATGGAAAATTAAGTCTAATGTGTGATAGTTGTGATATAAAAGACTAAACCAGTAAGCGGCGCTGTTTATACACCCACCTTTATACAAAATCTGGGATTAGCCCGAACAAAACACATTTACAATGCGCATAGACAAAATAAGGAAAAACATAGCGCCTTTAGTCCATCATTTACTACCTCCAGTCGCGGGATGAAGATGAATTCTCGCGATACTTGCAGAAGCAGCTGAGAGCCCAGGAGCTTGTTTAGGGCTTGACATGTCAACAAAAGAGATAAATTACCACCACACAGGTAACATTACAAGTTTTCTTGTCTGCTGTCAGATAAACATAGGCAACTTTTGCGTTATTAAGCCTCGAGTCGAGCCGGGACAGTCAAACCAAACGTAAACAAAAAAGAAATGTAAAGTGCCGTGTCCGGTGTGACTGTTCACTTAGCTTCGGTGACAACAACTTCACTTCTACATGTGGGATAATTAACCCGTTACTTGACTCAGTACGTCTGAAGGAACTGATTAAAGTCGGGAGAAAACTGTAGAAGATTTATGTGGTTGTAGCAGAAACCCAATCATATCTGAAACCGAGATGTACAACTTATTTTTAAAGCTAAAATGTTAGCACACCGGCTTAACTTGTAACGACTGTCAGCTGGTTGATTCCAGCAAATTTATGACAGCTGACGCTTTTACACTGCATTTTTTAAAAAAAACACCTTTTCCAACCACATTACTGCAGCTGAGCTAAACACTTAGTGTTATACCGGAGTGTTTCTCAACCCTGGTCCATCCACTGTCGGTCGCGTTTAAGGTGTTCCAGTTGAATGGACTTCCTCAACAGGCTGCCATCAAGTTCTTTGCAAGCCTGTTAACGACACATTGGTTTAAATGTGGTGTGTTATATCAGGAAAGCATTTAAAATAGGCAGGGCTGTGTGTCCCATGGACCACAACTGAGATGTCTGTGTTCATATCACACTGCTTAATTTGGATACTGATGGACCACTTATTATAATTCAAGTGTTGAAAAAGCAAGAAATATTCAAGTGTCATTAACTGCAAGCTTAAGCATCCTCCCCAATCTTTAAATTACTCTTATTGTTCTCTGAAACCCTCAATAAAGGCATGTAAAGGTGTGCTGATGTGGACCAGCTTAAATAGGAAATTCCATCTGGATCTGCACGTGCTCCACCAGCATCTTCTCCTGTCTCCATGACGACCCCTCCATTAGTGTCACCTTTTGGTGCTCAGCCACCACCCCAGCAGCAGCAGGCCCAGGCAGCTCGAGATGTCAACACGGCATCATTGTGTCGCATTGGCCAGGAGACGGTCCAAGACATTGTCCTCAGGACCATGGAGATCTTTCAGCTCCTCAGGAACATGCAGGTGTGTTTTGCCCTGACTTTCTAGCCACATACCAAATAGATTTACACCATTTCTTTACTTTTCTGTCTCCAATATTGTGTTGTGTGAATATGCTCTCCAAAACTATGGTACATTTGCAAATATGCAGAACTGTATTAAAACGAGTAAATAACTGGAAAACAAAAACAAAAACCCCCCACAAATTTTCAAAAGCGACAGAGTAAATCAGTGAAACAGCACGCTGAGTAAAAGAATGCATAAGTGTTATTGACAGGTCTGAACTATTATGTAAATAAAAGAAAAATAAGTTATGAAGGTAGTCTTTTAAAAGTGTTTTTCTTTTTTTTTTTTTTTTTTAAGGGAAATCAATACAAAAGACTGCTGGAAAAACTGGTGAAAGGGGCTGCAAGCAGCTGGAAAAACAGCCTATAAATCTTTAATTTCTAAAGCCAGTTTTTGGCATAGCTGAAATGCCAAACCAGTAAATACCAGAATATAGTAGACAAAGTTGGGAGTTAAAAGTATGCAAAGGTGAGAATTAGCCACTTATATTTACTCAAGCTACTGTAACTGAGTAGCTTTGAGAGAATTTAAAATTCTTTGAGTAGTTTTTCAAATAGGTAATTTTACTTTTACTCAAGTACATTTTGACCTTAGTAATTTACTTCACTACTTTGGAAACCTTCCGCATTTCTGAATAAACAATGAAATGCAGAGGGAGAAAAATCAGCCTGAATGGGTCCTATGCCGAACGTTACAGATTGTCAATCTCTGCTGCCAATCTACTTTAGTGACGTACGGTGTAACACCCACTGAAAGGAAATTGCGTAGGCGGAATTCTTACTGATGATGGCTGGTGCCGAGCAAGAGATGGAGATGGAGGAGACTGAGGATTGCCAAGCAGAGACATTGGATTCCTGTGGAAGAGATGAAGAAAGAAATCCTAGACCATATATCAGACAGCTCTTTGTGTTCAAATGCAAACTAGGCAATAACTTCATTATGCAAATGCTAACAAATCTGTCTAATACTAGTATTCAATTGCAGAATATTCTGCGGAGCATGGCCCTTTATTTCATTTCTTGAATAAGCAGTCAGTGTGCTTATTGCTTCATTAAGGCAATTGAATTTTGATTTATTTGTGCTATAGACAGACAAGGGCACAGTTTGTTAAAAAGAAATTGAACAACATTTTTACTATCTTGGATACTTTGATTTGTTTTTATTTTCCTTTTTTTTTTTTTTTTTTTTTGTTATACTGTTGGTCCCGGGAAGCTCTGCATTTTACCCATCTCTGTACACTAGTACCAGAGAGCAGTGGGCTGCGACCCCATTCCCTTCCTATTCTATATCCTTCCCCCTCCCCCCCCCCCCTTCCCCTCCCCCCTCCATATTTTTTCCCCCCTTTTTTTTTTTTTTTTTTTTTTTTTTTTTTTTTATTTTTTTTTTTTTTTATTAAAAGATTATTAATTCCCGTTTTTTTAGGAGTATCGATCTGTATCGTATCATAAAATCATAACGATATACATCCCTACTACTACTTAAAGGATAAGTTTCTTTTTCCAACCTGGACCTTATTTCTAGGAGTATATACGTGCATTTACTCACCGATAAAGTTTCTGCATCACTTTGACTCCTTTGGAAGATATCAAGTTGAGTCACTTATTGGTGAATGTCCAGTATCATGGCGGAGACTGGGAAGCCACTATAAAAGACATTATCTGCACCAAAACTCCTTGATATTCGCCAATGCATTAAGTTGAATGAATGAACGAATGATTACTGTTGTCCTGTGAGTCCAGATTTAGCTTTCCGTTAGTTATCAGGGAGTTTACTCTTTTCGGGGCCGCGTGTTCAAGATGTGTGCTTCCGTAGTTTGGCTGATATGAGCAGCTTGTTACCCAGACAACAACAAAAACACATTTTGTGAAACTCTGAACTCTCGGGACAATAGTACTCATTCGTTCGTTCATTCTGCTTGAAGCATTGGTTTTGTAGTGGCTCTGGCTGCAGCTACAGTAGGTGCTACTCCATCATCTTGGTACTTTCAGTGCACTGAATTTTCGCTTAAATGACAGCATGAACACACTACATACTCAAAAAGAGTGTTTGAAGTGCTCAAATGACAGACAACAAGGTCTAAAGTTTCTGTTGTGTTACTTCAAATTTATTTACAAGCTATTATAATTTGACATTTCAGAGTTGAAAAAGCACAGCTTTGTTTGCAATTGTAAGCCGAGTTGGCTGATGTTCAGAGTGGATTTTAGGGCAGTGATAGTATTGGCACTTGATATTGTTTGTAGACATCCACCACCTGCTCCCAGCTTTATTTCTCTCCTGTTCTTCTATCAGGAGATAGATATTTTCAACAACCCTTTTTTTTTATAGAAAACAAATGGCTCTAAACTATTAAGCTACGGATCAGGCCTCCTTATTTATTTATCTATTTATTTTAAAAATGGCTTTAAAGATTGTCAGAGAATATGCTGTGAACAAATGGTCCTGAATGGGGACGTTCCTCTGTGTCCTCCAAGTAGTTTTACCTTCAGTTTCCCCTCTGCTTGATGCTACTTTACTTGAGAACTGCTGCCACTGGGATAAGAGTAACCTGAAATGGTTGGGATTGGTTTAAACTTTGGTTGTCATGGTACCAGATTTGTATTACAAGATTATTGTGTGTTGAAGAATTTGCAAGAAAAAATAATGTTGTGCTTTTTGGTTTCTATGCTGTCAAGATAATATTGAATTATACATTTTCAAAACATCATTCTCCTCACTGCAAAACCTTGGAGTAAAAAATGTACACAATCAGACTGGAAATGATTGTTGATGCAAAAATGCTCAAATACTAAAAGGCTGCCATGATCACAAAGTTTTAGTTTATGATTTTCATACAAATGCGATGATGAATAATTGTCTTCTCAATTCATTATACACTACATTTAGTTTTATGTAAGTGGATTTCTTTCACTGCTACTTTTTTGCTTTAAATCAAGCAGTTTCTTGGACCAAGTAATTTTTAAAAAATCCTTTAATTAACCAGATGAAAAACCCATGGAGATCAAGACCTCTCTCACAAAGGTGACCTAGCCAAGAAAGGCAGCATGCACCACACGTCAAAATAAACAAAGCAAATGGACAGAAATACCAAAATGAAAATTTAAAAATAAAAAAAACAAATAAAATGAAAAAGGGCAATAATTGTAACAATAATTTTAAAACAGTGACAAATTAAGAGTGAAAACAGAGGCATTGTTGACTGGATATGTGGTTTTTTTTTTTTTCTTTAAATTTTGTGGGAAGCGTTCAGTGAAACATGTTCCGATAGTTTCAATTCAGTTTTCAGTGTTCGAGGCAGAGGGAGCGGAGAAGCTAAAAGCTTTCTAATTACCAAAACGTTGCTCTTTTATTTTCCTTTAAGTTAAAATGTGCACATAATAAATGAAAACAACCAATTCACAAGAGCACACCGTCACAATGCCAGAAAACTAAATGGATTTTAATTTAAAAAAGTACTTCAAATCAGCTATAGCTAAAAAAACAAAATGTAAATAGCTGCTCATCAAAGTGCAGTTGGTCAAGTATTAGAAGTTAAACACTTTGAATAACTAATTGCATAAAAAAGGGGGAAATATTGGGAGGAGTATTGTGCTCATCCAGCTGTTTTTAGACAGGTCAATGGTCGCACTTCTAAAAGTTATCTAAGATTATTGTTATTTTGAAAAACTCGACTGACATGCTGCTTTGGAGATGGGTCTGAATATCCCAGACTAATAGTGATGATGCAAAAACAGATTTGATTATTTGATTGGTTGTTGATGGAAACAAAAAATGTTTTGCTTGGCTCAAATTTAAATTATGTCGTGTGTTCTTGTGTTATTTCTTCATTAAAAATCAAGCTAAATGATGGTTTTACCTAGTAAATGTGTCCCTGGATTATTAGTGTACTGACCTTCAAGGCCATGCTGATCAACCTGCACTGAGAAAACATTAAGCTTAGCTTTGGCCTCGTCCTGAAGACGAGGTCAGTATGAGTTTATCATGCGCGTCTGGCTTATTCCCTGAGATGCTCTTTCTGCACCTTCTTCCACTAGCAACCAAACAAACACACCACAGCCACAGAATGCACAAACAGCATTGTTGTAACTTGTTTTTTTTTTAGATCACAGGCTGCCGTTATCCTAATAAAAATTCTTCATGTATCTTCTCTTCTTGTTCCTCTTCTCTTTCTGTCTATCTCCCCTCTGTTTCGCCGCCTCTCTCTTCAGCATGCTTGCCCTGCAGGCAGGCTTGTTCATGTTTTGTCGGATGTTTATAATCAGGCAGTGCTGCCCCAGAGTCTTGTCGATCCTCCCTTATGAAAGTATGTCTTGTTACTCTTTCACACCCTTTGTAGTTAAAAGCCAGTTATGACGCCCCAGTATGAGCGTCAGAGAAAACGCTCATCTGCTGTGGAGGTTCTTTATGTTTTGATGCTGCTGAGTTTATGTTTTGTGGTTTAAATTGGGAATTAATTCTAGGATTTTGACCAGTTATTGTAATTCTTATTGATCACTGGCGAACAAAACACATTTTTAGCATGTCTGTCTAGTCTGTTGTTGTTTGGTTTAGTTATTATCAGTGTAAGTAGAAGCACTGTGCATTAATGGAACAATCCCTTATTGTTTATAATCAGAACATTGATGACTCATTTTAGCTGCAGTGGAAATCAAAGAATTTTGCTTTTTAGCTACTCGGACTTCTCACAGCACCTCATCTTTGCTTTGCTATTTCTCAGTTGCCTAATGGAGTCACTTATCACCCCAACACCCACCAGGACCGGCTGGGAAAACTCCAGGAGCACCTCCGAATGCTCTCCGTGCTCTTCCGCAAGCTTCGCCTTGTGTACGACAAATGCAATGAAAACTGTGCTGGGTTGGATCCCATACCACCAGAGGTGAATATGCTCAAGATGTTTTCTCACAGTGAAGTAAATGAAAAGATTGACATATACACATCTCTGCTCATAAGTGCACCATCTCACACTCACTTCCAATGTACAAAACAAATTAATGGGCTGTTTTATCTGAAGTCAAAGCTGCTGCTCCCTGTTCGACATTCAGTTTAAGCATTAAAAACATCTTTGGATTGCGTGATTTCTGACTCGGGACCCTGCATCTGCTTGTCAGACTCAATGAGAGGGAATGTCTCCAAGATGCATGCTGTTTTTATTTAAAGTGCGTCAGACAGTTGTTTCTTTTATTTTCCTGCAGCTTCACAAAGCACAAATTCAAAGTGTCTTTGTAGGAGCAGTGTTTGACGCTCTTCTTTCTCAGACTTTCAATAATAATTCAGTTGTAATTATAATAATCCTGTTATAATTTCATGCATGTGCAATCTTTTTTTTATGAATTTATGTTTTGTTATTATGTTTTCTAGAAAAAATATGGACGTTTACTCTGATAGAGCGTTATTGGTTTTTTTTTTGTTTTTTTTTTCTGCTTGGAATAAAGTAATCAAATCAATCAATCAAAACAAAATCTTGACAACCTCTGTGGAGACCAACCTCTCAGTTAGCACTTATATGAAGTCTTACCTGAAACTAAGTTTTTTTTTTTATTTTTATAGTTACATAAGCATTACAGCCATAATTAGGTTTTACAGGATTCCGCTTTAACTACTGAAATATTGGAAACTACTTTATAAATTTGACAGGATTGATTGATCCTTCTAGATTCAAACATCAGCACATGCTTTATGCTCTTTTCAGGATTTACTTTTCTTTCTTTCTTTTTTATATCCTCTCAGCTTCTGTCACCAGTTTTTTATACACTGCTAAATAAGGAAGCCGTTAGTTTAAAGGAAGTAGGCCACTGTTATGGCCACATCCCCCCCTGCTCACACACACATGGCTTGGCAGAGCCATGCACACAAACACACATCTTTACTCTGGGGGACTCTTATCTCACCTGCTCCCTTTAGGTTTGTCTTCTCTATGCTTACAGCAGATTCATTGGTCGCTTCAGGTGAGTCTCCAGAGTCTCTTTACTGCTTTACTGCTGATTACAGTCACCATCCACCTTCAGAAACGCACCACTTCGGCTCAGTCTCGCTCCTTCTATGCCTTCCCTAAAAGAAACACTGCATATTTACACAGCTGTATCCTGCGCACACATTTGTTGAATGGTATAAAGGTGCGTTTTCAGCACATGTGTGTGTTTATAGATAAATCCAGACATAGTGGCTTGCTAGGGTTCCACTGCAAGGTGGTGTGCCATGCTACAGTGTGGCTATCCACCACTGTTTGATTGGATTTATGACTGCGGCAGTCCCTTCCCAATTTCTCTAGATTGGCTCAGAGCTAATCTTTCTCACCAGACTCCCACTGGGGATACCGGAGGATGTGGGAGGAGACCAATCTTAAATTGGAACAAATTTGTTGGTGTACATTTTCAGGATGAAATGATACAGTTGATCAGAAGCATTTTGAAAGATCTGTGCTCCCATCTGCCCTATGATGAGGCTTTTTTTTGACATTTTCCTTTGCTGTAACAGCATCATTACGCCATCCCTCCACCTTCTTCTCACCTTATTTAAATGTTTATTCATTTTCCCTTGAGAGCCAGTCCAGTGCTGACCAGCCAATAACTCAGCTCACCGTGTTTGTCTGCGGCTGAGGGTTGTTGATTTTGGCCCCAGTGCTCATGCCATTTATCATCCTGGAGAATTCAGGTGCCCACTATTGGCTGCCTGAAACAGGAAGTGGAATCAATGACTTGAGCAGTGTGACCTCATCGCAGCCTAATTAGCAGCAGACCTGTTTAATGAACAGCTGGACTAAGTGCACACATCAGCATTTCCCCCTTTTTCTCTCCAGCTGTTCATTGCAGTCTTTCCTCCTCCTTTTGCTCACACTCAGACACAAGTTCTTCATTTTTTGTTCTTTTCTCTTTATTTTATCCCCTTTTTTCCTGCCAGCTTCATTCTCTTGTTCTCTCCCAGCTGCTTTTTCTTTTAAACCTTTCACCTACTTCACCCCTTCTCTTCTTTCACTGTTGTCTGAGTCTACTGTCATTTCCTGCAGCGAGTGTACTCATTTCCTCCATCCTTCTGCCATTTGCCCATTCCTTATAACTTAGATCTTTCACTTCTCCTCTTTTCTCCTCTTTTTTTTGTCTCTGTGAGGCAACCTGGAGAACTTCATCAGCCCATTCCTTTCTGTTAGACAGGAAACCACATCTATCTTTCTGTAGAGGAGGTAGGGGTTATGACTCATATAGGCACATTCACACACATACTGTGTAGCTTCACACACAGTCACTCACATGCACAATACACTCGCCATCCATCTTTCACAACCCTACTCGGCATATGTAATTTTCCTCACTCCTGCCGCCAAAATCTGCCCACTACCTTTAAGATTCAATCATTTGCTTTTCTCTTAAATCATTTAATAAAGAAACTTCTAACTTTCCTGATTAAATTGGTCTTAAGTTCATTGTTGGCTCATAGTGTAATGTACTACACATGTTCTTCCTGTCTTTTCTCCTTCCAAGTTTACAGTTTGGCATGGAGCTCAGCCTGGAAAGTCTCAGAAAAAGAAAAAAAATTGCCAAGATTTTTGTATTTTTCTGTTGCGCTTTTGCTCCTATGTCCTCATTGTTCCATCATTTATGTCTTCAGTTATATTTTTTTGTTCCACAGCTATCTTTCATGTCTCTTAACCCTCTACAAAACTAGTTTAGTTTTAAATTAATTTCAATTTCAGTTTTGCCCACAATCTTAAACTCAAAATATTAATTTTTTAACTTATTTTTAGTTAATCTTTATGTTGGACTGCTTCATCTGTACTCATGCACTTGTTAGTCATTGCCTCCAGAGGAATCCAGTTATTTTAATCACTGTCTACTCTAAGCAGGGCCTTGGCTCCAGCTGCACAACCTCAGGCCAAAAATCGAAGTCAAACATAATATTCAGAAGAACTTTGCACAGTTTAGATTAAAACTATCTCAAGTTGTTACTGGAATGAGGTGTGTTTTCCCACCATACAACTTTTTTTTTTTTTTAAAGGTTGTTTGGAGACTCTCCTGCCTAATCTGTGTTTGTGATCTTGTCTGGTATGACAGTCTTTGTTTTGCAAGGATAATTAGGCTGCTCTTTTTTTCTTCTCTGGGTAACAGTAAGTTCTTTGTTGCATCTTCACAACCTAAGTTTAATCAATCTCAGACTTGTTTATGTAACTATACACCAAAAGGCATGCTTTCTATTTTGGAAGATGGAAATATGACTGCATTTACAGTCAAATTTTTTTAGATCAAATTTTTATTTTGTTGCTGTAGTTCTGCACGTATTATCTCACATCGCATCATTGCCACATTCTCAGCACAGCTTCTTCATTTCCTTGGTGTTTTGCAGAGAACAGAACATTCTCAGGATGTTCACATAGATCATTTTATGTGCAACTCCTGTTCTCTTACCTCACAGTGACCACTAGGGGGCAGTGTGATGCAAAGCAGCCAGCAGTGACCCTGCTGGCTGTCAGGAACGCTGCCTTGCCTGAAGGCTCTTGCACATCAGCCTTGTGGTAGTGTCAAGCAGACAAGGTCAAGCACACAGAGCGTTTAAAAATGAATTAATCTCCCACTCACTGTCTCCTTCACTCACTCGGTCTTGTCTCTCTGAGAGTCGAAGCAGACTCAACCTGTATCTAAGAACTTGCATAGAATCTCCATTGTCACTGCTCTGTAAGAACAATAGCAATGTATGTATGTATGTATGTATATATATATATATATATATATATATATATATATAAAAAACATGCAACATTAACATGATTGGGGTGAGTGGAGATTTGATTTGATTGCAAAATATGATAAATGGACAGTGTAGATTTGACTGTACTAGAGTCATATAAGAATTTAAGTTTTGTAGAAGTCACCCTCCTACAGCCGTCTTGCTTACAACCAGTTTTTTGTTTGCTCTACCTTCCAGCAACTGATACCCTTTCTAGACGATGACAGCTCCAAACTTGAAGACCGTTCAGGCGGGCAGAACCGCCCTGCCAGTGAGGAGAGGAGAGAAATCCTGGAAGTAAACAAGGTATTGTGTTCTGTGTCCCGGCAGCGTGAAACTGTTAGGATTACAGGCTGGATTTCCAGCCAGTGGCAACAACATGAGAAGGAGGTGGGGTAATGAAAAGAAATGAAGAAACTTTACTGCAGCTAAATCTGATGCTACTTCATTTAACATTAGAAAAGAAAAATGCACGTGAAATTAGATGCTATTTTATTAGAATAAAGCTAAATTAAAAGGCTATGATTATTAACGTTATTGTGTGTTCTTGGTTAAAGGAAAAAACCATGCCTCCAGAACACAGGAGCATGTGCGCTAATGGTTGTCGGCAAAGATAACCGAGAACAGCCGAGTGGCTAGCTTGTTAGCTTCCCAGTAAACAGCAATACGCAACTGAACGAAGT
>JALJCO010012834.1:0-10912 GCA_023101725.1 Atherinomorus stipes | reverse complement strand
GTTGACCTTTGTCTAGATAGGTGGAGCCAACATTAAATAAAAGAAGGGTTCTAGCAAGATAGCCCTGTTCTTTTCCAGACTGCCTGGAGAGGACGGTTTGTGTCTGATTGCTAGGGTTAGAACTGGTGAAGAACCCTGAGATCTCTGTTGCACATTCTGACTCAGTGTATTCAATAAATATTTTTAAGTAAAATTCAAGACTTCTGTCCTTGCGGATCATTCTCCATTCAAAGAACCACTGGAAGGAGGGAAAGATTCCAGGTAACAGGTTATTGTTAGTACTGCTCTTGGAGAAGGTGGAACCTAGTACTGCCTTTATTGAAGTAATATTCTTAGGGGAATGTGGAACGTAGTACTGTCTTTGAGTTGAGGTGGAAAGCTAACCTTGTTTCCAGGGAAAGTGGAGTGCCCTTCCAACAAATTGGTGCCGAAACCCGGGATGGAGAAATGATCGCATAGAAGGACAGGTCTTATTTGATTTAATTTGAAAGTAAAATTTTTGTGTCTAAAAATTTCAAATTTCTTTCCAGGATATTGGTGAACCCCTTAAGGGAAAACTCAGCTGTCATCCAAATTACAACAGACATCAACTGCCGGCATTATACAAAGGTAAGCACAAACCTTCTTGAATAAATTAAAATTGTGCACATTGGACACTCTAAAAATGATGTCTGTGGTGAGGCAGGTGACATAGTCATACTGTAATGCACTGAGTCACAATAAAGATGAAGAAAGAAAATGAGAATAAGAGAATATGGAAATGAAGAGTTTTAAGAGAATGAAGAGAAATAAGAGTTTTAAGAGATAAGAGAAATAAGAGTTTTGTTTTGAGAAAGAAATGAAGTTATTTAAGTGAAGAAAAGAGAATAAGTGTTTTATGTTGAGAAATGAAGTTATTTAAGTGAAGAAAAGAGAATAAGTGTTTTGTTTTGAAGAAATGAAGAGAAGTGATATTAAGATGAAGTGTTGAAGTGTTGGATAAAAGTGTGGGGCTGGGTCTTTTCACAGGCAGCAGGAGGTGAGACGCTGCAGTGAACTGTGTGTGGGAAATCGGGGTGGTTTGGGTAGGAGATAAGAGAGGTATTAAAACTGGCATAGGACTGGGATAGGACCCCCAGTTGATGACCGCCTGTCCATCTGACCGGTAGAAGCTTGTCATCAAAGTCCTATGTCTAGGGCACTGAGCCATACCTCAAAAATCTCTTGCGTGTATAAATTTGTGTTTGTGACTTTGTAAGACCGTGGTTGAAATAACCATGGCAACTATAGATCCCCCCAGTCTTGACTCCATAACAGGGTTAGTAGGAGAATTCTGGGAGAGGTTAGAAAAACTTTATTTGGCCGGAAAAACCCCAAAGGAACAGGATAAAGAAACACAGAAAGCCAGGTTAATGAAACAATGCATGCAGGATAGCAAAGTGTTGCCAGAGGATGAGGTGAAATGTTCTTTGGTAGAATTTGGAAAGATAATGCACAAATTTTATACCAAATGCTTTGAGGAAACTAAAAAAAGAAAGGCAGATTTGGAGAACAATTCAGGCATAATGGTGAGGAGGAAGTTAAGCAAATCTTACGAAGCTGCAGCAAATAAATCTACAACAATGCACAACCTGGTATTAGCCATTGAGGAGATCAAAAATAGAGAAAAGAGCAAACAGACACTTGAGATTCCCAGTACTGGTGATTTGTATCCCAAAGTCCCCAGTGATACTGAGAGACCACCCCCATATGCCCCAGCTACAATGGCGCCTGTAGTAAAGGTGGAGGGAATGGTCAGCATGGAACCTTTGGAAGATGAAGCACATTTTAGGAAAGAAATGTCAGACTGTTTAGCCAAAGCAGAACAGATGAAACAGAGGCTTGAAGAAATGGAGAGGTCAGTTGTTGAAGCACAGCAGGTAATGCAGACAACTGGACGTGAATTATTGGAGGAAACTAGGCAAGAAATAGAACAGCAGCTTAGTGATATTAAAACAGGAGGAAAATACACAGGCAGCACCCAGGTAGGACATTTAGATCACGGTGACAGTTGCTTCAGTGTAGCAGGAAGTGGTGAGAGCATAGCGGAAGCTGAGCAGAGGGAGCAGAGACAAGACCCAGAGTATGTGGTGTCGCAGAAGATCAGAGAGGAAGAGAGAGCAAGAGAGAAAGACAGGAAGTTAAGACAGAATGTAGCTGAGAGAAAGGAGCAGAAAAGCAGAGATGAAAGTAAGGAGAAAATTCATAAGCAATCACATAAACATACACATTCAGGTGTAGTGTTACATAAACATGTCATGGGCAACTCGGACAGTTCATCATCAAGCAGTGAGAGTGAGGAAGAGGACATGCACTCACATTCTGTAAAAAACAAGTCACACACATCACGTCATTCCCACAAAGAATATACCAGTACTCCAAATCAGCCACATTCAGGGCCCCCCCACCAGCTAGGAGGACGCGTTCACAGATCCACATGCCCTCTACTTATCCCATGTATCCATCAGGAATTTATCCATTAATGCCCACACCGGCTGGCTCAGATCAGTTTGTTCCATGGAGGATGGCAGATATGATGATGTTAAAGGACAAACTCCCCGATCTAAGGCAAGGTGGAGCTCCATGGCTGCGCACTCTGGATGGTTTGACGCAGGGAATGACCTTGGCTATGGGAGATGTCAGATCTATGGTGGCAGCATGCACTTCTGCAGGAGAATTAGCTTCTGTAGAAAGAACAGCAGGAACCAGAAATGTTTTAGATGAAGATCCCTTTAATAATTACAGAACTTTATTTTGTAATGCTCTCCGTAAACATTTCCCTTTGCGCGTGGTTTTGGGCCAAACTTTAAAATTTGTATTGAAAGATGGAGAAACCCCCCAAGAGTATATGCTGCGAGCATCCCAAACTTGGTTGGACCTCACAGGCCACAATCCAGCTTCCATAGATGAGGGACAACAGTTACTCTATAAGCAGGCTGTCAGCGCTGGTTTGCCTGAATCTGTTAAGTCTAAATTAGAGGACACCCCTGGACTAGCTGCTGAATCTTTTGCCAAGTGGGAAATGCATGTTGTACATCACCTGCGAAGTTATTTAGACAAACAGAAGGCAGATAAAGAAACTAAAACAGACCTGGAAGTGAGACTTCTGAAAATGCAGCTTAAAGAGGCAGAAGCTAAATGTAACAAACCTAAACCTCAGAAACAAACCCCAGTAGTATCAGAACCTGACCTCATTATGATTCAGTCTGCTCACCAACAACCACATCAAAGTGCACCACAGCACTATCAACCGCAACCACAGGTCCCCTATTTCCAGCCACCTCATCATCCTGCCCCTCAGCAGCAGTATAGTCGTTATCAGAGAGGTGGAGGATATTTCCGAGGGCGGGGGCGTGGACGTAGGGATGGTTCTGGGCCTATGAGTTGTTATGGATGTGGTTCCCCTGAACATTTTGTCAGAAGCTGCCCAAATGTTACACAGAGGCCAGGTTCATGGCAGCAACAACTGTCACAACCCCAAAATGTGCCACATCAGCCACCCAATCCAGCAGCACTTCCTCAGATGTGGTTACAGCAACCACCTCATCATTGACGGGGCCCGAAAGCTCCAGGGGAAGAGGGCATGGCTGAGCCCCTCATCCCAATGATGGTTGAATCCTGTCAGCTTCCTTTTATGGTCGACACTGGAGCCAGATTTTCCACCTTGGCGGATACACGCTTTTCTCAGACCGTTTCACCTGACAGGGTTTCCGTAGTGGGCTTTTCCGGGAAAACAGATGCTCTGCCTTTAACAACTCCACTACATTCGGTGCTGGGAAATCAGACTTTCAGACACCAGTACTTGTTTTCACCAGCCTGCCCTGTGAACCTTTTGGGACGTGATATTCTCTGTAAAATGGGAGCAGAAATTTCTTGTCTGCCACAAGGGACAGTTGTGAGATTTCCTGATGGACATGAGATGAAATGTGGACCTATGTTGTCACCTAGGCCCGCTCAGCTGTTGTTGGCACCGGACAGCTCTCCAGCAGCACCAACTGAATCTGCTGACATATTTTGGGGCTTGCTTCAACCAGAGACTGCTCAGAAAGGGGGAATCTTCTCTCTGTATCAGCTCTGGCGTCCATGGATTCAGGCCTTGCGTCCCTATGCCTCCCCCCCTGATCCACTTCATGTCACTCTGAACTACACCCGGTCATCTGATCTGGTGTACGAAGAGGCTTTTAGGGAACAGATAGAAGGCACTTTTTGGCATATTTCTTCATCCTGTTTGCTAGTGGGACAGGAAGGTGTGGTCGCAGAAGTGAAACTTTCACCAGAACAGCAGCAGTGGTTTGCTTTGGATGAATATTCCATTCCTCATGTCTCCTTAGCCCTCAGTTCAGGTCAGCAGGCAAAAAATCTAGGTCCCATGGCTAAACATTTAGTTGAATGTACTGACTGGCAGCCTACTACTATTCCACAGGTTTTTTACTCACATTCTAATCAGGCATACAAAATAGTACATGAAACGAGAGATGTCATCACATTACAGCATGATCAGTTAGACAGGTTTCATGGCAGAGAGCAGACTGATCACCCAGACACAGAAAAAATATTATCATCTCTCCCGGCTGCACTGTGGTCTTCAGGTCCGACTGATGTTGGCTTTTGTAATATTCCACCTATAACGTTTGAACTCAACACAACAGTTCCGATTTGGCGTCCCCAGTATAAGATGAAACCGGTGGCTGAGGCAGGCATTGGAGAAGTGATAGCAGGATTGTGTGCTGTAGGAGTGTTAGAGAGCTCATGTTCAGCCTGGAACACTCCTATCTTACCCGTGCCCAAACCAAATTCTGATCAATTTCGAATGGCTCATGACTTAAGACCTATAAATGCAATAGTGTCCACTCCTCTTTTGCCAGTTCCTAATCCGTATACAGCTCTTTCTCAGATCATGCCCACACATGCGTTCTTTTCAGCAATCGACGTGTCTCAGGCCTTCTTCAGCCTGCCCCTAGCTGAACACCTGCGTGACATTTTTTCCTTCACTTTTCGGGGAACACAATTTAGGTACACTCGGATTCCACAGGGTTTTCTTCTGTCCCCTGGAATTTTTAACAGTGTTTTGAGAGACATGCTGCAAACAGTGACACTTCCTCAGGATGTGGTCATGATTCAGTATGTAGATGACATCCTGCTCGCAGCTCAAACCTCTGAGGCCTGTTTGTCAGCGACACATGCTGTGTTGTCCCGTTTGGCTGAGTGTGGTTTCAAGGTGAATAAGTCAAAGTTGCAGTGTTGTAGGCATCAGGTTTCATTCCTTGGTCGTCGACTTTCACAAAACATGTCCTCTTTGTCCCCTGCACATCTGTCTTCCATCCTCCATCACAAAAAACCAGCCACAGTTAAAGACATGTTGTCTTTTCTAGGTCTGATTGGCTTCAGCAGACATTATATCCCAAATTTTGTGGATAACACAAATCTGTTGAGACTGATCATAAATCAGCAAGGCCACCGAAATCTCACAGCTTCACTTGTGTGGACTCCTGAAGCTGAAAAACAGTTCATCATGGTGAAACAATTGGTATCTCAGGCCTGTTCTCTCGCCATCCCAGATTATACCTTGCCATTCTGCTTGGATGTTTCTGAAAAAGGTGGTGTGGTCAGTGCAGTCCTTTTTCAGAAAAAAGGGGGAAATAGGCAAGTGTTAATGTATTACAGCTCTCATCTGGATTCAGTAGAAAAAAGTCAACCCCCATGCACTAAATATGCGGCCGCCGTAGCAAGAGCAATCGAGAAAACTGCCCATATTGTCATGTGTCACCCACTAACAGTCCTTACAACACACAGCGTAGCATCCTTTATTTCATCGAAGGCATTTACAATGACCAACATAAGACAAGGCAGGTTAGAGAAGATCTTAATACAACCCCACATAACCTTCACAGCAGAGGGAGTGAATATGGCAGATTACATGGACCCATTTCCCCCACACAACTGCGAGGAGAGAGCAGAACAGGATGTGAAACTAAGAGCAGACTTAGGGAGTGCCACACAAGATGATTCACAAGCAAGAACACTTTTCACTGATGGATGTTGTTACAGAAACATAACCGAAGGACTACAAGCAGGATTTGCTGTTGTAGAAAAAATAGGAGACAAATGGGAAACGGTGAGGTCAGGCAAAGTTGAGACATGTCCATCGGCACAGAAAGCTGAATTGAGAGCTGTAGTGGAAGCATTGAAAGAAGGAGAGAACCAGGTAATAAACATATACACAGATTCTGCTTATGTTCATTCACTAGCTCACTATGAACTAGCCAGATGGTTCAGAGCAGGGTTCACTACAGCAACAGGTCAGCCAGTGAAACATCAAGATGAGGTCATGAAGTTGGCTGAAGCACTCATGCTCCCAGCCAAGGTGTCTATAATAAAATGCAAGGGCCATGATAAAGCAGGATCAGAAACAGCACAGGGTAATGCAGCCGCAGATACATCAGCAAAGCAGGCAGCTGGATATGTAATAGGACAATACGTACTATTGCAAGCAGATCAGGACACAGAAATTCCCACTAATAGCCTCTCTAGACAAGACCTAATAGAACTACAGAGACAGGCTGGACCATATGAACAGCAGGTTTGGAAGGAGCATGGTGCAGTTTGTTGTGAAGGAGTGTGGAGATCACACACAGGAACCTTAGTAATGCCAGCAGCATTATCTTACCTTCTGATAAAAGAGGCCCATGGAATGACACATGTGTCTAAAAATCAGACACAGAAAAATATCACAGCCTTCTGGTGGCATCCCCATATGGCAGCTCTAGTGGCAGAGTTTGTAAATACTTGTAAGATATGTCAGACTTATAATGCTAAACCAACCCTGAAGCCTAGCATGGGAAGTTTTCCTGTGCCAACCGCCCCTGGACAGGAAATTGTTGTAGACTATACAGACATGGGTGCAGAAAACAGAATTCAAGGATTCAGATATCTATTGGTGGTGACAGATTCCTTTACAAAATGGCCAGAAGCTATTCCAGCAAAGAAGGAAGATGCTAGCACAGTTTGTAAATACTTGATAAATCAGCATATTCCACGCTGGGGTTTCCCAAGAAAAATACGTTCGGATAATGCATCACACTTTAAGAATTCTGATCTCCAGACAGTGGAGAAAGCATTTGGATTGCTTCATACTTTTGGATCTGTGTACCATCCCAGCTCCCAGGGCCAGACTGAGCGCATGAACAGAACCTTGAAGGAAAAGCTGGCTAAAATTTGTGCAGATTCAAAACTGAACTGGGTTGATGCCCTACCAGCAGCTCTGTTATCAATCAGATCCTCTGTAAATAGCAGTACTGGTTTTTCCCCATTTGAATTGTGTACAGGAAGAAGAATGGAGAAATCAACAGTGATGGGTCTAAGGGGGACGCCCCTGGACCTGTCTGAAATAGAGCACACATCTTTTTACAATACACTGACTGCATTGGTAGCTTCTCTCACCTCACAGGTCACGGAGGACCAGGAGCAGAAGAAGAGGACACACGACTCAGGAAAGGGTGTGAGACCCTCTGAGTGGGTTTGGTTGAAGGTTATCAAGAGGAAGTGGACTGAACAAAGGTGGACAGGGCCGTTTCAGGTTAAACAGGCTCATTCTCACTCAGTCCGGCTGGAAGGAAAGGGGGACACGTGGTTTCATCTCAACCAGTGTGCTCCTGCGGATCCACCTCAGAGGTCACTGCAGCAGACCTCAAAAGATCTAAAAGAACTGCATAAAACAGCAGAGTTAGAAAAAGAGTAAAAAGGGGGTCAGCTCAGCAGTTCTGCTCCCAATTGTCAAGTTTATTATTTTCTTTTTTGATGCAGTAATTTTTTATTATCACTTCATTTTTTGTCTGACTACTAAGTTTTGTTTTTACTCTCTATCAAATTAATCTTTTACCCTACGTTTACTCAACTTACCAGTGTTATTTTTTCCTTCATTATCATCCAGTTATTTTTTACTATTATTAATTGTTTTGTTTTCTTTTATTACATATTTAGTATTCTAGTTTTAATTTCCTATCATTATGCTTTTTTGGTGGTTTATTTTCATGATCATTTTTAATTTCCAAATTTTCACAAATTAAGTGTTAGTTTAGCTACTGTTTTTGCTAGTATTCCATACTCCTAGGATCTAGTGTTGAAGTGTTAAACTTGTTTTTAATTATCAGTTTAGAAGGTAATCTTTAAACTATATCACTCAGTTACATTCATTTTTGGTATCGGTATTTTGATTATTCCTATATATTTTATCCCATTTATTTTACTTATATTTGTGTTCAAGGTGTTACATTATCATTTGATTTTATCTGTTCATAGTTCCTCTCATCAACCATTTATTCAAGGTATTTCCTATTTTTACTACTATAGAATAATTAGGTGTGACTTTGTATTTTTCTTATTCTTTTATGTGCATTTTGCTAAGAGTTGAGCTTCAGTAAAGGTCAGAGGGTCGTAATCTTATTCAGGAGTGCTACTGCCTGAGTACAAAGTGAAAGTATAGATACTGAAACTAAGAAGGTTTTGCTTGCTCGTTTTGGTTTGTGGTTTTGTGGGTGTGTGTGACAATGAGTGAGAAGAGAAAACTGCTCATTGTGACAAGTGTGGCAGGTGTTGGGATCTGTGTTGTGCTAGGGTTCCTGGTATGGCTGATTTGTCTCCCTGATCCCCAAACACCATCTAAAGAAGGTGAAAAGAGATTAGATCACAAGAAGAGGGAAGTGTCAAAAATACTCCGTCCAACTGACTCCTGTGCCCAAATAAATAAAGTGCTTGCTCTAAATTATTACTTGGGTGAAACATACACTTATAATTTTGATTTGTGCCCTAACTTCTTTGATAGCAGCTGTAGGTGTATTTGCTCTTTGTGGTTGTTGTTGTATTCCCTGCATGAGATCACTGACTGAGAGAATGATCACAACAGCTATTCAGGGGAGAAACCCTTCTTCTTACCAGATGTCAGTGATGCAACAGGAAGCAGATCCACTTATGGGTAACCAGAATGATGGAGGGATTTATGAGGGCCGGACAGGGCCTCCACCTGAGATATATGAGGATCTCCTGTATGATGATGTGGCATGATTGACCTCATGTGTATGAGGTCAAAAGGGGGATTGTTAGATAATTATAACATTCTTAGCATTTAAGGGATTCAACATAGTTAGCATAAACTCATATCTTTTGCAGCATCTCAGGTTATTCATGTAACTTTTTCCTTTCTGCTTTCAGGCATGTTTTTGATTCTTATCAGTTACTAGTTAATCATATAATGTTTTTTCATTGTTCACTTTTAAGGGTAGGCCTATTTGTTTGATACATTTCAATTCTTTCATTATTGCTTAGGATTCCAGAGAATATCAGTTAGGGGTATTTTGAGGTCTACTCATGTGTAATAATTAACAGGATTTGTTATATGGAGTTATTTTTGTTATCTTACATTTAAAGTACTTTTCAGTATTCATTTTAATTACCTTTGTTACCATTTAAGATGTTTTTAGTATTGCCTCTGTACATTTATCTCTCATTCCTTATTTCAGGTATTTTTTACTGTAACTTCAGTTATGTAGTGTAAAGAGCAGAAGTGTAACCTACGCATGACCTTTAAGGATGCAGCTCAGACAGCTTGTTTATGACATTGGAAGATTTAGCAGGTGTCTTGTGTCTGAACTACAGAAACCACAGAAGAGAAGCACCTATAAGAAGAAGAAATGTTCCCTTGTTATGCTTAAACTTTCTTCCTGTTCGAATGAGCTGACTGAGTGTGATGAGAAGGTCATGATGTGGGTGACAGAAGTATGAAAGGTGATCGAATGAGGAATGGAAAGAGTTTAGGTGGAGAACCGACGGATCCAGACACCACGCAGGAGGACTTCTGCTAAAAGGTGAAGATGACCGAAGATGACATCATGAATAGATAGTTGACCTTTGTCTAGATAGGTGGAGCCAACATTAAATAAAAGAAGGGTTCTAGCAAGATAGCCCCGTTCTTTTCCAGACTGCCTGGAGAGGACGGTTTGTGTCTGATTGCTAGGGTTAGAACTGGTGAAGAACCCTGAGATCTCTGTTGCACATTCTGACTCAGTGTATTCAATAAATATTTTTAAGTAAAATTCAAGACTTCTGTCCTTGCGGATCATTCTCCATTCAAAGAACCACTGGAAGGAGGGAAAGATTCCAGGTAACAGGTTATTGTTAGTACTGCTCTTGGAGAAGGTGGAACCTAGTACTGCCTTTATTGAAGTAATATTCTTAGGGGAATGTGGAACGTAGTACTGTCTTTGAGTTGAGGTGGAAAGCTAACCTTGTTTCCAGGGAAAGTGGAGTGCCCTTCCAACAAAGGATTTTTCTATTCTCCCTTTTGCCCTTAATTTACCTCCCCTTAAATGAATTACGGCGTTTCAAAATCTCCCCTATAAGGCTTGATCAAAAAAGATCGTTTACAGACCCCTGAAATTCCGGCTTTGTATGGATGAGAGGCTGGTTTCGGGAAAAAATTGTGAATTTAGGCCAGTTTGACTTCGTGTGGACGGGACCTAAAGCTCTTTGTTTTTATTGATTTGCTCCATATATATGAGCCACATAAGAGCAAAAATAGCATGCAAACAGAAGTGGACACAAGCAATAAGGGAACCAAAAATATTTCATCTTAGGAATAAATGTGTTGCTGCTGTGGATGCAGTATCGTGTAGTACTGCAATAGAAACCAAAGCAAAGTTCACTCATCACACATGGAAGAGGCTAAAGCAAAGCTCTCAGCATTGTTCAAGACAGATAGTTTGACCTTTGACTTATTTATAGGCCTACATGTATGTCAACACAGCAAAAACTCACATCTTAGCAAGTATATTTTTCTAATTTCTAGTCAAAATATCTTATAATAAATAATAATAAAATATATAATCATAATAAAGTATAA
>JALJCO010012833.1:170000-176268 GCA_023101725.1 Atherinomorus stipes | reverse complement strand
CTCTGCCCCCGCCCCCCGCTCTGACTCCGCCCCCTCACCTGTATGCGCAGCAGCAGCGATTGGTTGGTGGTCTCCAGCCTCCTCTGACCCCGCCCCCCGCTCTGACTCCGCCCCCTCACCTGTATGCGCAGCAGCAGCGATTGGTTGGTGGTCTCCAGCCTCCTCTGACCCCGCCCCCCGCTCTGACTCCGCCCCCTCACCTGTATGCGCAGCAGCAGCGATTGGTTGGTGGTCTCCCGCCTCCTCTGACCCCGCCCCCTCACCTGTATGCGCAGCAGCAGTGATTGGTTGGTGGTCTCCAGCCTCCTCAGACCCCGCCCCCCGCTCTGACTCCGCCCCCCTCACCTGTATGCACAGCAGCAGCGATTGGTTGGTGGTCTCCAGCCTCCTCTGCCCCCGCCCCCCGCTCTGACTCCGCCCCTCACCTGTATGCGCAGCAGCAGCGATTGGTTGGTGGTCTCCAGCCTCCTCTGCCCCCGCCCCCCGCTCTGACTCCGCCCCCTCACCTGTATGCGCAGCAGCAGCGATTGGTTGGTGGTCTCCAGCCTCCTCTGACCCCGCCCCCCGCTCTGACTCCGCCCCCTCACCTGTATGCGCAGCAGCAGCGATTGGTTGGTGGTCTCCAGCCTCCTCTGACCCCGCCCCCCGCTCTGACTCCGCCCCCTCACCTGTATGCGCAGCAGCAGCGATTGGTTGGTGGTCTCCAGCCTCCTCTGACCCCGCCCCCCGCTCTGACTCCGCCCCCTCACCTGTATGCGCAGCAGCAGCGATTGGTTGGTGGTCTCCAGCCTCCTCTGACCCCGCCCCCGCTCTGACTCCGCCCCCTCACCTGTATGCGCAGCAGCAGCGATTGGTTGGTGGTCTCCAGCCTCCTCTGACCCCGCCCCCCGCTCTGACCCCGCCCCTCTGACTCCGCCCCCCTCACCTGTATGCGCAGCAGCAGTGATTGGTTGGTGGTCTCCAGCCTCCTCTGCCCCCGCCCCCCGCTCTGACTCCGCCCCTCACCTGTATGCGCAGCAGCAGTGATTGGTTGGTGGTCTCCAGCCTCCTCAGACCCCGCCCCCCGCTCTGACTCCGCCCCCTCACCTGTATGCGCAGCAGCAGCGATTGGTTGGTGGTCTCCAGCCTCCTCTGCCCCCCGCCCCCGCTCTGACTCCGCCCCCTCACCTGTATGCGCAGCAGCAGTGATTGGTTGGTGGTCTCCAGCCTCCTCTGCCCCCGCCCCCCGCTCTGACTCCGCCCCCTCACCTGTATGCGCAGCAGCAGCGATTGGTTGGTGGTCTCCAGCCTCCTCTGCCCCCGCCCCCCGCTCTGACTCCGCCCCCCCTCTGCCCCCGCCCCCCGCTCTGACTCCGCCCCCTCACCTGTATGCGCAGCAGCAGTGATTGGTTGGTGGTCTCCAGCCTCCTCTGCCCCCGCCCCCCGCTCTGACTCCGCCCCCTCACCTGTATGCGCAGCAGCAGCGATTGGTTGGTGGTCTCCAGCCTCCTCAGACCCCGCCCCCCGCTCTGACTCCGCCCCCTCACCTGTATGCGCAGCAGCAGTGATTGGTTGGTGGTCTCCAGCCTCCTCTGACCCCGCCCCCCGCTATGACTCCGCCCCCTCACCTGTATGCGCAGCAGCAGCGATTGGTTGGTGGTCTCCAGCCTCCTCTGACCCCGCCCCCGCTCTGACTCCGCCCCCCTCACCTGTATGCGCAGCAGCAGCGATTGGTTGGTGGTCTCCAGCCTCCTCTGCCCCGCCCCCCGCTCTGACTCCGCCCCCTCACCTGTATGCGCAGCAGCAGCGATTGGTTGGTGGTCTCCAGCCTCCTCTGCCCCGCCCCCCGCTCTGACTCCGCCCCCTCACCTGTATGCGCAGCAGCAGCGATTGGTTGGTGGTCTCCAGCCTCCTCTGCCTCTCCTCCATCTCTCGCGCTCTCTGCTGCTCCTTCTGGAGTTTCCGGATGTAATCCACGGACGCCCGCAGGATGGTTCCTTTGTTCCACCTGGTGTCCCTGAACAACCAATCAGAGACGCTGCCTCGTTACCATACAGGTAGTTCTGCGGTTCTGTTCTGATAAAGTACCAGCGGTGATGTCGGTGGACTTACGGGTCGGAGGACTTGGGGATCAAGTCTCCCAGTTCCTTGATGCGGTCGTTGATGTTAAAGCGCCGTCTCCTCTCGACTGAAAAACAAGCGCACCTCATGTCAGCATCTCCGGTTCTGGTCCAGGTCTAGACCGGCATCTCCGGTTCTGGTCCAGGTCTAGACCGGCATCTCCGGGTCCGGATCCGGTCCAGGTCTAAACCGGCATCTCCGGTTCTGGTCCAGGTCTAGACCGGCATCTCCGGGTCCGGATCCGGTCCAGGTCTAAACCGGCATCTCCGGGCCAGGATCCGGTCCAGGTCTAAACCGGCATCTCCGGTTCTGGTCCAGGTCTAAACCGGCATCTCTGGGTCCGGATCCGTCCAGGTGTAGACCAGCATCTCTGGGTCCGGATCCGGTCCAGGTCTAGACCAGCGTCTCCGGGTCCGGTTCTGGTCCAGGTCTAGACCAGCGTCTCCGGGTCCGGATCCGGTCCAGGTCTAGACCGGCATCTCCGGGCCAGGATCCGGTCCAGGTCTAGACCGGCATCTCCGGGTCCGGATCCGGTCCAGGTCTAGACCGGCATCTCCGGGTCCGGATCCGGTCCAGGTCTAGACCAGCATCTCCGGGTCCGGATCTGGTCCAGGTCTAGACCGGCATCTCCGGGCCAGGATCAGGTCCAGGTTTAGACCGGCATCTCCGGGTCCGGATCTGGTCCAGGTCTAGACTGGCATCTCCGGGTCCGGATCTGGTCCAGGTCTAGACCGGCATCTCCGGGTCCGGATCCGGTCCAGGTCTAGACCGGCATCTCCGGGCCAGGATCCGGTCCAGGTCTAGACCGGCATCTCCGGGCCAGGATCCGGTCCAGGTCTAGACCGGCATCTCCGGGCCAGGATCTGGTCCAGGTCTAGACCGGCGTCTCCGGGTCCGGATCCGGTCCAGGTCTAGACCGGCGTCTCCGGGCCAGGACCCGGTCCAGGTCTAGACCGGCATCTCTGGGTCCGGTCCAGGTCTAGACCGGCATCTCCGGGCCAGGATCTGGTCCAGGTCTAGACCGTCATCTCCGGGTCCGGATCCGGTCCAGGTCCAGACCGGCATCTCCGGGTCCGGATCTGGTCCAGGTCCAGACCGGCATCTCCGGGCCAGGATCCGGTCCAGGTCTAGACCGGCATCTCTGGGCCAGGATCCGGTCAAGGTCTAGACCGGCGTCTCCGGGTCCGGATCATGAGGATCACGGCGGTACTCACTCAGGTTGTGGTTGTCCTTCTTCTGCCTCTCTTTCATCAGAGCTTTGGTCTCCACGTCTACGACAACAACAACAACAACAACAACAAGGATGAGTTCTTCTGCAGGAACCAGTTGCAGACGTCCTCACGTAGACCCGCCGCTACGTCACCGTCGCTACGTCACAGTCGCTACGTCACCGTCGCTACATAATTGTTGCTACGTCACCGTCGCTACGTCACCGTCACTACGTCACCGTCGCAACGTCACCGTCGCTACGTCACCGTCGCTCCGTCACCGCCGCTACGTCACCGTTGCTACGTCACCGCCGCTACGTCACCGCCGCTACGTCACCGTTGCTACGTCACCGTTGCTACGTCACCGCCGCTACGTCACCGTCGCTACGTCACCGTCGCTACGTCACCACCGCTACGTCACCACCGCTACGTCACCACTGCTACGTCACCGCCGCTACGTCACCGCCGCTACGTCACCGTCGCTACGTCACCACCGCTACGTCACCGCCGCTACGTCACCGCCGCTACGTCATCGCCGCTACGTCACCGCCGCTACGTCAACGCCGCTACGTCACCGCCGCTACGTCACCGTCGCTACGTCACCGCCGCTACGTCACTGTTGCTACGTCACCGTTGCTACGTCACTGTTGCTACGTCACCGTTGCTACGTCACCGCCGCTACGTCACCGTCGCTACGTCACCGTCGCTACGTCACCACCGCTACGTCACCGTCGCTACGTCACCGTCGCTACGTCACCGTCGCTACGTCACCGCCGCTACGTCACCGTCGCTACGTCACCGCCGCTACGTCACTGTTGCTACGTCACCGTTGCTACGTCACCGCCGCTACGTCACCGCCGCTACGTCACTGTTGCTACGTCACCGTTGCTACGTCACCGCCGCTACGTCACCGTCGCTACGTCACCGCCGCTACGTCACCGCTCGCTACGTCACCGCCGCTACGTCACCGCCGCTACGTCACCGTCGCTACGTCACCGTCGCTACGTCACCGCCGCTACGTCACCGTCGCTACGTCACCGCCGCTACGTCACCGTCGCTACGTCACCGTCGCTACATAATTGTTGCTACGTCACCGTCGCTACGTCACCGTCGCTCCGTCACCGTCGCTCCGTCACCGTCGCAACGTCACCGTCGCTCCGTCACCGTCGCTACGTCACCGCCGCTACGTCACCGCCGCTACGTCACCGCCGCTACGTCACCGTCGCTACGTGACCCTGGTCCGTCCACTAAAGTATCCGGGCGCGCTACAACAAAAGGTAAACGTTATGTGACAGAAATGAGCGTGATGGTGATGATGATGATGATGATGATGATGATGAAGAAAGCTGGTAAGCAGCTTGGAATTAAAGAGATGAGAACCTCATTTTGTATCAGATGATCTGGGGCATAAATGTGTCAAACATGGTTCCTATCAAGGTTCTCCCTCATGTTCCAACGCAGACTGATGGAGAACGTAGTTCTGATAACTAAACTCCAGACGGGAAGTTCTAGGAACTGATCCTAGAACCTCTCTGATCCTGGATCCTCTCTGATCTAGAACCTCTCTGATCTAGAACCTCTCTGATCCTGGATCCTCTCTGATCTAGAACCTCTCTGATCTAGAACCTCTCTGATCCTGGATCCTCTCTGATCTAGAACCTCTCTGATCTAGAACCTCTCTGTCTGAATGGGCCTCATGTTAACCAATCTGGATCAGGCCTCTGGACCGGCAGTATCGGGTCCTGCTGAACCTCTCTGACCTGCAGCAGCCTCTGACTGAACATGTGAAGCTTCAGCAGAAACCAGAGTCAGAGTCTGATGTTTGAGTCCGCGTGAAGAACCAACCGCCGATGCCACCGGACAGGAGGTGGAACGTGACCTGGAACTCTGGAACCAGAACCAAGGCATGACCTAGAACGCTGGAACCAGAACCAGAACATGACCTGGAACGCTGGAACCAGAACCAAGGCATGACCTAGAACGCTGGAGCCAGAACCAGAACGTGACCTGGAACGCTGGAACCAGAACCAGAACGTGACCTAGAACGCTTAAAACCAGAACCAAAGCATGACCTAAAACGCTGGAACCAGAACCAGAACGTGACCTGGAACTCTGGAACCAGAACCAAAACATGACCTAAAACGCTGGAACCAGAACCAGAACGTGACCTGGAACTCTGGAACCAGAACCAAAGCATGACCTAAAACGCTGGAACCAGAACCAGAACGTGACAGAGAACGCTGGAACCAGAACCAAAGCATGACCTAAAACGCTGGAACCAGAACCAGAACGTGACCTGGAACTCTGGAACCAGAACCAAAGCATGACCTGGAACGCTGGAACCAGAACCAGAACATGACCTGGAACGCTGGAACCAGAACCAAGGCATGACCTAGAACGCTGGAACCAGAACCAGAACGTGACCTGGAACGCTGGAACCAGAACCAGAACGTGACCTAGAACGCTTAAAACCAGAACCAAAGCATGACCTAAAACGCTGGAACCAGAACCAGAACGTGACAGAGAACGCTGGAACCAGAACCAAAACATGACCTAAAACGCTGGAACCAGAACCAGAACGTGACCTGGAACTCTGGAACCAGAACCAAAGCATGACCTAAAACGCTGGAACCAGAACCAGAACGTGACCTGGAACGCTGGAACCAGAACCAGAACGTGACCTAGAACGCTTAAAACCAGAACCAAAGCATGACCTAAAACGCTGGAACCAGAACCAGAACGTGACCTGGAACGCTGGAACCAGAACCAAAGCATGACCTAAAACGCTGGAACCAGAACCAGAACGTGACCTGGAACTCTGGAACCAGAACCAAAGCATGACCTAAAACGCTGGAACCAGAACCAGAACGTGACCTGGAACGCTGGAACCAGAACCAAGGCATGACCTAAAACGCTGGAACCAGAACCAGAACGTGACCTAGAACGCCGGAACGTTGAAA
>JALJCO010012833.1:110000-165000 GCA_023101725.1 Atherinomorus stipes | reverse complement strand
GGTGGGGAGATCGCAGCGACGTCTTCCTGAAACGGGGATGGCGTGACCGCGGTTTAATGACGAACTTGGTCCGGGGGGGCTGTGCATGCGGGGGGGCTGCGCATGCGGTGATGTCCGTGCATCAAACGCCTCGCGTGCTGTACACATTTTCGTATTTTTCACCACCTCGATCAGCTGTTCATTAAAACTCTCCGTTTCTGCAGCAGCGGATGCAGAAGAGCATCTGATCAGCTGATTGATGACATCACGGTGCTGCAATCATGTCCGCCAGGAGCCTGTAGAAGTTCAGACATCTGACTGACCACTGACAGACAGACGGACTTATTTATTTTAAATTACTGACGACTAAAGACGAGGCAGTTTCTTTGTGTCTGGATCTTTTTACTTAGTTAATAAGCTGTTTAAATGCTGGTTGAGTTTATTTAATCTCGTACCTGAGCCGTCTTCTCAATAAATATGTCCGATTTTTACTTGAATTTCAGCTTCAGCAAAAGTTTTTCAGGCAGGTCAGAATGTCACAAGCTTGATTTGACAATAAATATTGTAACAATGACTCATCAAAGCATTTTATGCCATCATTACTGTTATCGTGAGCCCCCCCACAATATCGAGATAATATCGTACCGTGAGATGTGGATATCGTTACATCCCTGCTTCTGATCGGGTTCTATCTCCCCGGTAACTGATGCTGAAGGCCTAACCTGGTCCGGACCAGGTGTCACACATGTGGAAAACATGAACTTTTGGAGCCACGCCCCCCCATGACATCACGGTGAAGAGTTGCATCACGCGCAGACATGAGCCTGAAACATCTACATGTGCAGTATGAGAAGCAGATTCACTGAGGAAGCTGCAGTGATGAACACGAAATGATCAGAGTCCGACATCGTTCCATGATCGTACAATCACACGGACTTCTGCACGAACAGCCAGCATTCCTTCCTGCTGTTGCCATGGCGACTGTGATGCTGCAGCATAAATGGAGACATTTATTATCGTTCCTGAATCATAATGTCGTGTTATCATTCAGGAATGATGATCCTGAATTCTTCATATTTGTTAAGAATCATCGTCTGCTCCTCCATGATGAAATATGTCGCTCTGTTTCTCCATGTCTGCGATTGGTCAGACGCTTCAAACCCCGCCTCTTTTATGTGAGCGCGCACTGATTAAGATGGAAAACTCTGGTTTAGTTACTGAGTTTATAACCAGCTTCTAGCACCGTTTATCAAGACTGCGGATGTCTGGTTAAGTCAACCAGGTAGAAATCCGGGTTATGTTAATCCAGCTTCCTCGTACACGCCGGCTGGCAGGTTGTTTATGTTTACCGGCAGGTTGTTTACGTTTGCCGGCAGGTTGTTTATCTTTACCGACAGGTTGTTTATGTTTACCGGCAGGTTGTTTATGTTTACTGGCAGGTTGTTTACGTTTACCGGCAGGTTGTTTACGTTTACTGGCAGGTTGTTTATCTTTACCGGCAGGTTGTTTACGTTTACCGGCAGGTTGTTTATCTTTACCGGCAGGTTGTTTATCTTTACCGACAGGTTGTTTATGTTTACTGGCAGGTTGTTTACGTTTACCGGCAGGTTGTTTACGTTTACTGGCAGGTTGTTTATGTTTACCGGCAGGTTGTTTATGTTTAGTAGCAGGTTGTTTATCTTTACCGGCAGGTTGTTTATCTTTACCGACAGGTTGTTTATGTTTACTGGCAGGTTGTTTATCTTTACCGGCAGGTTGTTTACGTTTACTGGCAGGTTGTTTATGTTTACCGGCAGGTTGTTTATGTTTAGTAGCAGGTTGTTTATCTTTACCGGCAGGTTGTTTATCTTTACCGACAGGTTGTTTACGTTTACTGGCAGGTTGTTTATCTTTACCGGCAGGTTGTTTACGTTTACCGGCAGGTTGTTTATCTTTACCGGCAGGTTGTTTATCTTTACCGACAGGTTGTTTATGTTTACTGGCAGGTTGTTTACGTTTACCGGCAGGTTGTTTACGTTTACTGGCAGGTTGTTTATCTTTACCGGCAGGTTGTTTACGTTTACTGGCAGGTTGTTTATCTTTACCGACAGGTTGTTTATGTTTACTGGCAGGTTGTTTACGTTTACCGGCAGGTTGTTTACGTTTACTGGCAGGTTGTTTACGTTTACTGGCAGGTTGTTTATGTTTACCGGCAGGTTGTTTATGTTTACCGGCAGGTTGTTTATGTTTACTGGCAGGTTGTTTACGTTTACCGGCAGGTCGTTTATGTTTACTGGCAGGTTGTTTATGTTTACCGGCAGGTTGTTTATGTTTACCGGCAGGTTGTTTATGTTTACCGACAGGTTGTTTGTTTACTGGCAGGTTGTTTATGTTTACCGACAGGTTGTTTACGTTTACCGGCAGGTTGTTTATGTTTACTGGCAGGTTGTTTATGTTTAGTAGCATGTTGTTTATGTTTACTGGCAGGTTGTTTATATTTACCAGCAGGTTGTTTATGTTTACTAGCAGGTTGTTTACGTTTACTGGCAGGTTGTTTACGTTTAGTAGCAGGTTGTTTATGTTTACTGGCAGGTTGTTTACGTTTAGTAGCAGGTTGTTTACGTTTACTGGCAGGTTGTTTATGTTTAGTAGCAGGTTGTTTATGTTTACCGGCAGGTTGTTTACGTTTAGTAGCAGGTTGTTTATGTTTAGTAGCAGGTTGTTTATGTTTACCGGCAGGTTGTTTATGTTTACTGGCAGGTTGTTTACGTTTAGTAGCAGGTTGTTTATGTTTACTGGCAGGTTGTTTATGTTTACTGGCAGGTTGTTTATGTTTAGTAGCAGGTTGTTTACGTTTCCCGGCAGGTTGTTTATGTTTACCGGCAGGTTGTTTATGTTTACTGGCAGGTTGTTTATGTTTAGTAGCAGGTCGTTTACGTTTCCCGGCAGGTTGTTTATGTTTACTGGCAGGTTGTTTATGTTTAGTAGCAGGTCGTTTACGTTTCCCGGCAGGTCGTTTATGTTTACCTCTTGCTTGGGGCTGTTGTCCATGGGCTCCTGGGCGGAGCTTAGCTGCAGAGCCGGCTGCTGATTGGCTGGCTTGGTGGTGGACAGGTACTGGCGCACCTGCTGCCTCTGAGCCTGCTGGATGTGGTACCTGGTGGGGTTTTCCAGGTGAGTCTGCACCTGCAGGTGCATCATGGGAAATGCGGCATCAGCCACGGCCAAGTCCCAGACATAAAATTTATTTAAATGCCATCCACCAAACAAAAAACACACTCCCCGTACCCCCAACCCCCACCCCCACACCCGAGCCCAGCGGGGGGGCAGAAGAGGACACACAGCAGCGAGGACGAGCGCAACGCCCACAAGCGCTCCTGCGCGCCCCCCCCCCCCCCCCCCCTCCTCCCCCCCCCCCCCCCCCCGGGGCATCAGATCCTGCCGCATCAGCACCCTGCAGGAGGAGGAGGAGGAGGAGAAGAGGAGGAGAGGAGGAGGAGAGGAGGAGGAGAAGGAGGAGGAGAAGAGGAGGAGAAGGAGGAGGAGAAGAGGAGGAGAGGAGGAGAAGAGGAGGAGGAGAGGAGGAGGAGAAGAGGAGGAGAGGAGAAGGAGAAGGAGGAGAGGAGGAGAGGAGAGGAGGAGAAGAGGAGGAGAGGAGGAGAAGAGGAGGAGAAGAGAAGAGGAGAAGAGGAGGAGGAGGAGAGGAGAGAGAGAGAGAGAGAGAGAGAGAGAGAGAGAGAGAGAGAGAGAGAGAGAGAGAGAGAGGAGAGGAGAAGAGAGAGGAGGAGGAGGAGAAGAGGAGAGGAGGAGGAGGAGGAGGAGGAGGAGAAGAGGAGGAGAGGAGAGGAGAGAGGAGGAGGAGGGAGGAGAAAAGGAGGAGAGGAGGAGAGGAGGAGGAGAGGAGGAGAAAAGGAGGAGAGGAGGAGAGGAGGAGGAGAGGAGGAGGAGAAAAGGAGGAGAGGAGGAGAGGAGGAGAGGAGGAGGAGAAAAGGAGGAGAGGAGGAGGAGAGGAGGAGGAGAAAAGGAGGAGAGGAGGAGAGGAGGAGGAGGAGGAGGAGGAGAAGGAGGAGGAGAAGGAGGAGAAGGAGGAGGAGGAGGAGAGGAGGAGGAGGAGGAGGAGGAGAGGAAGAGGAGGAGGAGAGGAGGAGGAGGAGGAGAAGAGGAGGAGAGGAGGAGAAGAGGAGGAGAAAAGGAGGAGAGGAGGAGAGGAGGAGGAGAGAGGAGAGGAGGAGAGGAGGAGGAGGAAGAGGAGAGAGAGGAGGAGAGAGGAGGAGAGGAGGAGGAGAGGAGAAGAAGAGAGGAGGAGGAGGAGAAGAAGAGAGGAGGAGGAGAAGAGGAGGAGAGGAGAGGAGAGGAGGAGGAGAGGAGGAGGAGAGGAGGAGGAGAGGAGGAGAAGAGGAGGAGAGGAGGAGAAGAGAGGAGGAGAGGAGAAGAAGAGAAGGAGGAGAGGAGGAGAAGAAGAGAGGAGGAGGAGGAGGAGAGGAGGAGGAGAGGAGGAGAGGAGAGGAGGACGAGAGGAGGAAGAGAAGAGGAGGAGAGGAGGAGGAGAGAAGAGGAGGAGAGGAGGAGGAGGAGAAGAGGAGGAGAGGAGGAGAGGAGGAGGAGAAAAGGAGGAGAGGAGGAGAGGAGGAGGAGAAAAGGAGGAGAGGAGGAGAGGAGGAGGAGAAGAGGAGGAGAGGAGAAGGGGACAAGGAGGAGAGGAGGAGAGGAGGAGGGGACAAGGAGGAGAGGAGGAGAGGAGGAGGAGGAGGAGGAGGAGAAGAAGAGAGGAGGAGGAGGAGGAGAGGAGGAGGAGAGGAGAAGAAGAGAGGAGAGGAGGAGAGGAGGAGGAGAGGAGGAGAGGAGGAGAAGAGAGGAGGAGAGGAGAGAGGAGGAGAGGAGAAGAAGAGAGGAGGAGGAGGAGAAGAGAGGAGGAGAGGAGAAGAAGAGGAGGAGGAGAGGAGGAGGAGGAGAAGAGGAGGAGGAGAGGAGGAGAGGAGGAGAAGGAGAGGAGAAGAGGAGGAGGACAGGAGGAGGAGAGGAGGAGGAGAGTAGAAGAAGAGGAGGAGAGGAGGAGAGGAGGAGGAGAAGAGGAGGAGAGGAGAAGAAGAGGAGGAGAGGAGGAGGAGAAGAAGAGAGGAGGAGAGGAGAAGAGAGGAGGAGAAGAAAAGGGGGGGAAGAGGGAAGAAGGAGGAAATGGGGAAGGGAAAGCGACAATATGAATAGGGCCACAAAAAGAGCGGGGAGAACACGACCAAAAGACATGGAGAAACAGAAGAAACATTTTCCTAGGGGGGAAAAAAAAAAAATTTTAAAAAAATTTGGAAATTTGGGTTTTTTTTTTGAAAGAGAAAACCAACATTATGATTCATTCATGAATGATTACACGTCATTATGATTCAGGAATGATAATAAATGGCTCCATTTATGCTGCAGCAACACAGTCGCCGCAGCAAAAGCCCGGAATTAATGCTGGCTGTCAATGCGCAGCAAGTCCGTGCGATTGTACAATCATGGAACAATATCGGACTCTATCATTTAGTGTTCATCACACTACAGCGCTTCCTCAGTATATTTGCTTCTCATACTGTGCATATGATATTTTAGGCTCATATCGTTGAACGTGTTGTAACCCCTCACCATGACGGCATGGGTGGGTGTGCGCTCCATAAATTCATGTTTTCTACATGTGTGACCTCTTAATCACATTATTTCAGATGCAACCCCGCAGCGCAAGACGATCATGGGAACAAGTAAAGAACAAATACAAATATATAATCCAAACCGGCCAGTGACGAGATTCTATGCTGCCACACTCTTTCATGAATGAATGGAATTTCATTTCATATTTGTGCAGCCCACAGGGAAAAGCGGGTATTACATGACATGTTTTTATACGTTTTCAGTGTCGCCAACAGTGTGCATCAAACTACCAGTGAATGAATGAATGAATAAATAAATGAATGACGTTTTACTGAGTGGGACCGTGAGCATAATTTGGCCACAAAAAAAAGCTTTTCAGCTACATCAGTACAGCACTAATTTTTTTTCTCTCGAGGTGAGGCGTTGGTCTATATCAAAATTAATTCAATTAGTCTAACATTAATAAAACCTCAGTGTGATGCAGAGCATCTTGGTGTCGGTGTCCGGCTGCGATGCGTTACATTAGTGATGTACGTCTCTAACAGCTGACAGATGTAACGGAGTCCAGCAGAGGAAAACCTCCATCTTTCATATAAAGTGTCATGTGGCAAATCAAAAGGGCTCCATCTCTGAATATTCTCTCTCTCTAAGAACTCCTCTCACAATCTGCGCACCGGCATGACAGGATCTTCTAAAAATGGGCAGCCATTTTCCAAGAGTGCTGATTGGTCGGGGTGGTGCTTTCATAGTCGGAGATCTCTTATCCAGAACTGAACCTGGTCCAGACCAGGTTAGGCGTTCAGCATAAGTTACCGGGGAGATATAACCCGATCAGAAGTGAACCAGCGTCATAGGACGAAAAACCCTGAAGTTTCCTCCATAAGAGAAAATCCGGCTTCGTCGTACAGGCCCCAGGATTGTTGTTGTTGTTGTTTACCTGGAGGACATGGCTGACGGCAACGAGGATGAAGACGATGAAGAGGCTGCTGCTGGTGCTGAACTACAGAGGGAGACATGATGAGGTCACAGAACATCTCCACATGATCCATAATCATCTGAACCAGTTTTAATCTGAACCTGAACCAGTTTTAATCTGAACCTGAACCAGTTTTAATCTGAATCTGAACCTGAACCAGTTTTAATCTGGACCTGAACCGGTTTTAATCTGAATCTGAACCGGTTTTAATCTGAATCTGAACCAGTTTTAATCTGAACCTGAACCAGATTTAATCTGAACCTGAACCGGTTTTAATCTGAACCTGAACCAGATTTAATCTGAACCTGAACCAGTTTTAATCTGAACCTGAACCAGTTTTTATCTGAACCTGAACCAGTTTTAATCTGAACCTGAACCAGATTTAATCTGAACCTGAACCGGTTTTAATCTGAACCTGAACCAGATTTAATCTGAACCTGAACCAGTTTTAATCTGAACCTGAACCAGTTTTTATCTGAACCTGAACCAGTTTTAATCTGAATCTAAACCTGAACCAGTTTTAATCTGAATCTAAACCTGAACCAGTTTTAATCTGAATCTAAACCTGAACCGGTTTTAATCTGAACCTGAACCGGTTTTAATCTGAACCTGAACAAGTTTTAATCTGAATCTGAACCAGTTTTAATCTGAACCTGAACCAGATTTTAATCTGAACCTGAACCGGTTTTAATCTGAACCTGAACCAGATTTAATCTGAACCTGAACCAGATTTAATCTGAACCTGAACCGGTTTTAATCTGAACCTGAACCAGATTTAATCTGAACCTGAACCAGTTTTAATCTGAACCTGAACCAGTTTTTATCTGAACCTGAACCAGTTTTAATCTGAATCTAAACCTGAACCGGTTTTAATCTGAACCTGAACCGGTTTTAATCTGAACCTGAACAAGTTTTAATCTAAACCTGAACCGGTTTTAATCTGAACTTGAACCAGTTTTTATCTGAACCTGAACAAGTTTTAATCTGAATCTGAACCTGAACCAGTTTTAATCTAAACCTGAACCGGTTTTAATCTGAACTTGAACCAGTTTTTATCTGAACCTGAACCAGTTTTAATCTGAACCTGAACCAGTTTTAATCTGAACCTGAACCTGATTTAATCTGAACCTGAAGCAGTTTTAATCTGGACCTGAACCAGTTTTAATCTGAATCTGAACCTGAACCAGTTTTAATCTAAACCTGAACCAGTTTTTATCTGAATCTGAACCAGTTTTAATCTGAACCTGAACCAGTTTTAATCTGAACCTGAACCAGTTTTAATCTGAACCTGAACCAGTTTTTATCTGGACCTGAACCAGTTTTAATCTGAACCTGAACCGGTTTTAATCTGAACCTGAACCAGTTTTAATCTGAACCTGAACCGGTTTTAATCTAAACCTGAACCAGTTTTAATCTGAACCTGAACCAGTTTTAATCTGAACCTGAACCAGTTTTAATCTAAACCTGAACCAGTTTTAATCTGAACCTGAACCGGTTTTAATCTGAACCTGAACCGGTTTTAATCTGAACCTGAACCGGTTTTAATCTGAACCTGAACCAATTTTAATCTGAACCTGAACCAGCTTTAATCTGAATCTAAACCTGAACCGGTTTTAATCTGAACCTGAACCAGTTTTAATCTGAATCTGAACCTGAACTGGTTTTAATCTGAACCTGAACCAGTTTTAATCTGAACCTGAACCAGTTTTAATCTGAACCTGAACCAGTTTTAATCTGAACCTGAACCAGTTTTTATCTGAACCTGAACCAGTTTTTATCTGAACCTGAACCAGTTTTTATCTGAACCTGAACCAGCTTTAATCTGAATCTAAACCTGAACTGGTTTTAATCTGAACCTGAACCAGTTTTAATCTGAACCTGAACCAGTTTTAATCTGAATCTAAACCTGAACCAGTTTTAATCTGAACCTGAACTGGTTTTAATCTGAACCTGAACCAGCTTTAATCTGAATCTAAACCTGAACCGGTTTTAATCTGAACCTGAACCAGTTTTAATCTGAATCTGAACCTGAACTGGTTTTAATCTGAACCTGAACCAGTTTTAATCTGAACCTGAACCAGTTTTAATCTGAACCTGAACCAGTTTTAATCTGAACACCTGAACCAGTTTTTATCTGAACCTGAACCAGTTTTAATCTGAACCTGAACCAGTTTTAATCTGAACCTGAACCGGTTTTAATCTGAACCTGCGGGTCACAGGTGTGTTACCTGATGCGGACGGGTTGACTCTTGATCTGGTAGAAGGTGTCGCAGTCAGAAGGAAGCAAACTGTCCACCTCGATGTCGGCGACGATTCCAGACTCCACCCTGACAGAGACGATCCACCAATCAGCTTGCAGCTCACACATCACTCACAGTGAATCAGTTCAATGGCTCTGAATGAATGTAGTTCACGGGAGAACAAGCCACCGAACCTATGAGGATACGTCAGTACCGTGAGGGAACCAAAGAACGCGTGAAGAAACATCAGAACCGTTAATCCCAGTCAACATCAGAACCTTTAATCCCATTCAGCATCAGAACCTTTAATCCCAGTCAGCATCAGAACCTTTAATCCCAGTCAGCATCAGAACCTTTAATCCCATTCAGCATCAGAACCTTTAATCCCAGTCAACATCAGAACCTTTAATCCCATTCAGCATCAGAACCTTTAATCCCAGTCAGCATCAGAACCTTTAATCCCAGTCAGCATCAGAACCTTTAATCCCAGTCAACATCAGAACCTTTAATCCCAGTCAGCATCAGAACCTTTAATCCCAGTCAGCATCAGAACCTTTAATCCCAGTCAGCATCAGAACCTTTAATCCCAGTCAGCATCAGAACCTTTAATCCCAGTCAGCATCAGAACATTTAATCCCAGTCAGCATCAGAACCTTTAATCCCAGTCAGCATCAGAACCTTTAATCCCAGTCAGCATCAGAACATTTAATCCCAGTCAGCATCAGAACCTTTAATCCCAGTCAGCATCAGAACATTTAATCCCAGTCAGCATCTAGAACCTTTAATCCCAATCAGCATCAGAACCTTTAATCCCAGTCAGCATCAGAACATTTAATCCCAGTCAGCATCTAGAACCTTTAATCCCAGTCAGCATCAGAACATTTAATCCCAGTCAGCATCAGAACCTTTAATCCCAGTCAGCATCAGAACCTTTAATCCCAGTCAGCATCAGAACCTTTAATCCCAGTCAGCATCTAGAACCTTTAATCCCAGTCAGCATCTAGAACCTTTAATCCCAGTCAGCATCAGAACCTTTAATCCCAGTCAGCATCAGAACCTTTAATCCCAGTCAGCATCAGAACCTTTAATCCCAGTCAGGATCAGAACCTTTAATCCCAGTCAGCATCAGAACCTTTAATCCCAGTCAGCATCAGAGCCTTTAATCCCAGTCAGCATCAGAACCTTTAATCCCAGTCAGCATCAGAACATTTAATCCCAGTCAGCATCTAGAACCTTTAATCCCAGTCAGCATCAGAACATTTAATCCCAGTCAGCATCAGAACATTTAATCCCAGTCAGCATCAGAACCTTTAATCCCAGTCAGCATCTAGAACCTTTAATCCCAGTCAGCATCAGAACCTTTAATCCCAGTCAGCATCAGGACCTTTAATCCCAGTCAGCATCAGGACCTTTAATCCCAGTCAGTATCAGAACCTTTAATCCCAGTCAGTATCAGAACCTTTAATCCCAGTCAGCATCAGAACCTTTAATCCCAGTCAGCATCAGAACCTTTAATCCCAGTCAGCATCAGAACCTTTAATCCCAGTCAGCATCAGGACCTTTAATCCCAGTCAGTATCAGAACCTTTAATCCCAGTCAGTATCAGAACCTTTAATCCCAGTCAGCATTAGAACCTTTAATTCCAGTCAGCATCAGAACCTTTAATCCCAGTCAGCATCAGAACCTTTAATCCCAGTCAGCATCAGAACCTTTAATCCCAGTCAGCATCAGAACCTTTAATCCCAGACAGCATCAGAACATTTAATCCCAGTCAGCATCTAGAACCTTTAATCCCAGTCAGCATCAGAACCTTTAATCCCAGTCAGCATCAGAACATTTAATCCCAGTCAGCATCAGAACCGTTAATCCCAGTCAGCATCTAGAACCTTTAATCCCAGTCAGCATCAGAACCTTTAATCCCAGTCAGCATCAGAACCTTTAATCCCAGTCAGCATCAGAACCTTTAATCCCAGTCAGCATCAGAACCTTTAATCCCATTCAGCATCAGAACCTTTAATCCCAGTCAGCATCTAGAACCTTTAATCCCAGTCAGCATCTAGAACCTTTAATCCCAGTCAGTATCAGAACCTTTAATCCCAGTCAGCATCAGAACCTTTAATCCCAGTCAGCATCAGAACCTTTAATCCCAGTCAGCATCAGAACCTTTAATCCCAGTCAGCATCAGAACCTTTAATCCCAGTCAGCATCAGAACCTTTAATCCCAGTCAGCATCAGGACCTTTAATCCCAGTCAGTATCAGAACCTTTAATCCCAGTCAGTATCAGAACCTTTAATCCCAGTCAGCATTAGAACCTTTAATCCCAGTCAGCATCAGAACCTTTAATCCCAGTCAGCATCTAGAACCTTTAATCCCAGTCAGCATCAGAACCTTTAATCCCAGTCAGCATCAGAACCTTTAATTCCAGTCAGTATCTAGAACCTTTAATCCCAGCCAGCATCAGAACCATTAATCCCAGCCAGCATCAGAACCTTTAATCCCAGCCAGCATCAGAACCTTTAATCCCAGTCAGCATCAGAACCTTTAATCCCAGTCAGTATCTAGAACCTTTAATCCCAGTCAGCATCAGAACCTTTAATCCCAGTCAGCATCAGAACCTTTAATCCCAGTCAGCATCAGAACCTTTAATCCCAGTCAGCATCTAGAACCTTTAATCCCAGTCAGCATCAGAACCTTTAATCCCAGTCAGTATCAGAACCTCTAATCCCAGTCAGCATCTAGAACCTTTAATCCCAGTCAGCATCTAGAACCTTTAATCCCAGTCAGCATCAGAACCTTTAATCCCAGTCAGCATCTAGAACCTTTAATCCCAGTCAGCATCTAGAACCTTTAATCCCAGTCAGCATCAGAACCTTTAATCCCAGTCAGCATCAGAACCTTTAATCCCAGTCAGCATCTAGAACCTTTAATCCCAGTCAGCATCAGAACCTTTAATCCCAGTCAGCATCTAGAACCTTTAATCCCAGTCAGCATCAGAACCTTTAATCCCAGTCAGCATCTAGAACCTTTAATCCCAGTCAGCATGATATCCCTGTCAGTATCGGCCTATATCGGCCTTAAAACTGCGTATCGGACATCAGCCACCCCACCGATACTTAACCGATACTTAACCGATACTTAACCGATACTTAACCGATCAGCCCGCTGTTCCTCAAGTCTAAAAAAAAAACTTCTTCAAAAACTTCTTTTTTACAGACTATAAAACTTCTTAAGACTGTCTGGAAAAATAATGATACAATGAAAATATCACAATACTTTATATTCAAAAAACGGTATCGATCTATTTTCCTGATGAAATCTTGCGATATTTCATCGTTCTGTTACGAAATCTCGCGAGAATTCACGATATCATGAGATTTTGTAACGATGATTAAATCTCACGAGATTCTGTCAGTAAAATAGATGGATACCATGTTTTTAAATATGGATTCGATATCATCGGCACATGAAAATATCGCGATATTTTAGTGAATCAATATTTTCCCCTCCCCTACTTTTCAAAGTGTCGGAAACGAATAACAAAACTGCTATTTGCAGTGGGGGGGGGGGCCACATGAGTTTTAAAATTCGGCAATCGGATATCGCTGAAATTCCTGATCCCTAGCCGTTTCTTCTTTCATTCCTCTTCTTTTTTGTTCAGACCCGTCTCACCACAAGGACTCAGAAAAACGATTTTTCCTGTGACCCTCAAACACGTCATTCAGAGTTTAACATGGTTGTTACACTTTACACCGTGATTACACCAGACTGCAGGATTCACACACAATATGGTTCTCCAGTATGAGGAAGAGGAGGAGGAAGAGGAGGAGGAGGAGGAGGAGGAGGAAGGAGGAAGGAGACTGGACCCAGACTGTCTGTCCTGGGAAAATACTGGAGGGAAATATCTGCTGGATGAGTCATGACAAAGGAAGCAAAGGTCATGTAGAGACAACAAGTCCCCGTCCATCATCATCATCATCATCATCACCACCAGAGCCGGTCCAACACCTGACATTAACCACCACCTGACATTAACCACCACCTGACATTAACCAGCACCTGACATTAACCCTTCCTGCACCATCGGGACACAAAACTCCTTAAAATCGACCTGAAACTTTCCCTGATTTCAGCCTCAAACATGACCCAGGCAGCTTCACAAGTTCAGGTTTAGTTGGAATCCTGATGGTGAGGTGAAGAATGACTCAGACGAATTCAACCGAACCAAACCCAGATCCGAGCGGTTTTGTCTAACACGTCCAAACTCAACCAGAACCGGAACGAAACCTAATTATCCAGATCTCTTAACGGGGTTCGGCGGGAGCAAAGATAACGGTGACTCCTGGGACCTCCAGACTCACCAGACCAGGTTCAGTGTCCGCCGAGTCCAGGATGACTCTGCCGAATTTAGCAGAACCAAACTCAGATCCCAGCAGTTCTGTCCAACACGTCCAGACTCAACCAGAACCGGAACCGAACCTAAATATCCAGATTTCTAAACGGGGTTCAGCGGGAGCTAGATAACGGTGACTCACCGGACCAGGTTGAGAGTCTCCGCCGAGTCCAGGATGACAAACACGGTCTGCGGCTGCGGAACCTCCGGTTCGGCTGCGGTTCGGTTCTGCTCTCCGGTCCGGACCTGGTTCGGGCTGACGGCGGACATTTTTCCTGAGACCCGACGGAAAGGACGCGATGTCCCAGCAGCCACTGCGAGACCACAGCAGGAGAACCGCCAGCACGCGCCACCGGGCCGGACCTGCGCGAGCTGCTGAGGACGGCGAGGCGGGAAAGTCCTGCTGGAGCTGCTGAGCGGCACCGGGTCCGAACCTCGGTCAGCTGTGCGGACAGAACTACAGCACATAGATCTGCAGCACCTAGATCAGGTCTCCGACCACCGGAGGACGATACCAGCACCTCATGTCGAAGCGATACCAGGAGTTTGGGAACTTATTTTTTTTTTTTTTTAAATCCATATCGATACCAATACCGATACTTTTTGTTCTTCGAAAGAAAACATGATTGTAGTTTGCATTAACATCTTGAATGCAGGACAATATCAGATATCAGTAAACTTGACAGCCGGAGAACTGTTAAGAAGTACGATAAGAAGTACGAGAAACGATATTTGGGTTTGATTTCAGGCCTTTTTGTGTCCCTGATTAATTTTAAGGAAAAATATGAACACATTTACATCCAATCCACTTTATTTATAAAGCACATTTAAGTCAGAGCCCCAAAGTGCTGCACATACAAATACCCGGAAATGAAATGAAATGAAATAAAATAAAAGAAGAAAAGAACAATAAGTGTTGCTGTGTATAAATCCGCCAGCTCATTAAAACAGTAACATAAGTTTAAGGAAAAACATACACAGTATATATATGTATGTATGTATACATATATATATATATATATATATATATATATATACATATATATATATATATATATACTGTTCAGATCCCTGAGGGGGAGTGGGGTTCCTGCATGTCACCATCTCTGTACTGTGTGTATGGGGGGGGGGGGGGGGGGGGGGGGGCTGCTGCTTAAAGCGCCGGGGAGCAGTTGGGGGGGTTCAGGACCTTGCTCGGGGGTCCACAGTGGTTCGCGTGGGGGTCATGTCGGGGACTCGAACCCGCGTCCGTTGACTCTTGTTGAAATTGCGTTAATTGTTGCGTCATACTGTAAAACTCTCTGATCTAAGAGTTTAAATAAAGTTTTGACCTTTTCTGTGTGCTGTGGTTCTATGCGTGCACGAGGCGGGTCCACGCGCCTGATCTGATCCCTCTCAGCCAATCAGCTGCTCACTGTCCTGCCGCCAGCCAATAAGACAGCGCCTGTGTTTCTGAGAGCCAATCAGCTGTCGCTGCTGTGAAAGCGGGGCAGAGGCCGCCATCTTGTTTGTTTTTATCCCCGCATTTACGGGAAGTGTGGGGGGGGGGGGGGGGGGGGGGGGGGGGGGGGGATTCCCAGCTGACGTCAGCCTCCTCGTGGCTGATCGGCAGAGCTTAGACTGACAGAGTTTGGTCCAATCAGAGCGCTGGGTCCAGAAAGGGCGGGGTTCACGATCACACGCGTGACGTAAACATGTAAACAACAACAAAAGAAGATCAAAGTAACTCCAAGTGTGATCTGTGGCAGCCAATCACAGCAGCTGCTGCCACCTCATCCAATCAGAGACTGATCAGCTCCTTCACTGTCCCTGGTTCTGGTTCTGGTTCCCCTTCGCCGCCCTTTGGGCCCTCCCGTTTGGTTCAGAGACTGATCAGGCTGAGAGGTCCGCTCCTTCACTGTCCCTGGTTCTGGTTCTGGTTCTGGTTCAGAGACTGATCAGGCTGAGAGGTCCGCTCCTTCACTGTCCCTGGTTCTGGTTCTGGTTCTGGTTGCCTTTTTTTTTTAGCTGCAAAAAAAAAAAAATTTTTTTTTTTTTTTTTTTTCTCTCTTGTGTTTTTATTTTTTTTATCTCCTTTTTAAATCTTTGTACATTTTTTTCAGTTAAATTTAAATTTACTTTTCACATGTACTCCTGTGAAAGTTCCTGCATCAATGTTTACTTTCAGCCTAAATTTAAAAAGTAGTTTTTTTATTCATAACAAACACTTCTTAGTACTAAAAGAAAGTACTACTGTAATATCTCAGCTGCACTATAGAAATATATTGTGAGCATATTTGTTTAAATCCAGCAAAACTCCGTCTGACGGTGGTGACAGCGGCCTCATTACAACATACAATTCCAGAAAGTCTACCACTCTGACGTAACAACTTTATTTAACTCTTTTGTCCAAACATTAACAACCCTGAGCTCTGACATAATAGTTTTTTAAAGCAGTATGACACAATATCAGCATGTCCACGTCCAGTCCTGGAGAGCTGCTATCCTGCAGCTTTAAGCTGCATCCGTCCTCCCAACACACCTGAACTACCTCATGCACACGTCTTTCAGTTCTGCAGAGGGGGGGGGGGTACCAAGCCATTCATTTGGTTTAGGCGTGTTGGAGAAGACGTGCTTTAAATCCCCGTTATCACCAGCAGGTCCGGGTCGGGTCGGGTCAGTCCACATTTTGTTGCGACTCCACAGATAAAAACTGGGACGGGGACACTTTAGGGGTGCAACAATAAAGGTTTTCATATCGAACCGTTCAGTACAGGTGTGCACCGAACCGTTCAGTACAGGTGTGTACCGAACCGTTCAGTACAGGTGTGCACCGAACCATTCAGTACAGGTGTGCACCGAACCGTTCAGTACAGGTGTGCACCGAACCGTTCAGTGGGGTGCACCCCGTTCACCCCAGGTGTGCACCGAACCGTTCAGTACAGGTGTGCACCGAACCGTTCAGTACAGGTGTGCACCGAACCGTTCAGTACAGGTGTGCACCGAACCGTTCAGTACAAACCGTCAGTACAGGTGTGCACCGAACCGTTCAGTACAGGTGTGCACCGAACCGTTCAGTACAGGTGTGCACCGAACCGTTGTGCACCGAACCGTTCAGTACAGGTGTGCACCGAACCGTTCAGTACAGGTGTGCACCGAACCGTTCAGTACAGGTGTGCACCGAACCGTTCAGTACAGGTGTGCACCAAACCGTTCAGTAGGTGTGCACCAACCGTTCAGTACATCATTAATACCAACCGTTCAGTACAGGTGTGCACCAAACCGTTCAGTACAGGTGTGCACCGAACCGTTCAGTACAGGTGTGTACCGAACCGTTCAGTACAGGTGTGCACCGAACCGTTCAGTACAGGTGTGCACCGAACCGTTCAGTACAGGTGTGCACCGAACCGTTCAGTACAGGTGTGCACCGAACCGTTCAGTACAGGTGTGCACCGAACCGTTCAGTACAGGTGTGCACCGAACCGTTCAGTACAGGTGTGTACCGAACCGTTCAGTACAGGTGTGCACCGAACCGTTCAGTACGGGTGTGCACCGAACCGTTCAGTACAGGTGTGCACCGAACCGTTCAGTACAGGTGTGCACCGAACCGTTCAGTACAGGTGTGCACCGAACCGTTCAGTACAGGTGTGCACCGAACCGTTCAGTACAGGTGTGCACCGAACCGTTCAGTACAGGTGTGCACCGAACCGTTCAGTACAGGTGTGCACCGAACCGTTCAGTACAGGTGTGCACCGAACCGTTCAGTACAGGTGTGCACCGAACCGTTCAGTACAGGTGTGCACCGAACCGTTCAGTACAGGTGTGTACCGAACCGTTCAGTACAGGTGTGTACCGAACCGTGAGCACAGTATTGAATATTGAACAATCCTGAATTCTTCATTTATGCATCTCTTCCTTTGTTTTTCTACTTTGAGTTATTCCTCTTTTAGCTCCACATCGCTGTACATTTCCTCTGCTTCTTTTGATGTTCCCTCTTTTTTCTGTCCTCCACAGACAGCTGCCACCCGGCCATAACTTCCTATAAAAAGTCAAACTTGAGTGTAATGACTTTGAAACTGGGCTTAATTACAGGGAACATTAGATTTAATTAAATGTTGTCATGCCATTTTCATTAGGCTTTTTGAGACGCACAACCAACAGCAGCGTCAGTAAACGTGGAGATGAGCAGCGTTGGTAAACGTGAGATGAGCAGCGTTGGTAAACATGTGGGATGAGCAGTGTTGGTAAACAGTGAGATGAGCAGTGTTGGTAAACGTGAGATGAGCAGTGTTGGTAAACGTGGGATGAGCAGCGTTGGTAAACGTGGGATGAGCAGCGTTGGTAAACATGGGATGAGCAGCGTTGGTAAACGTGAGATGAGCAGCGTTGGTAAACATGTGGGATGAGCAGCTTTGGTAAACGTGAGATGAGCAGCGTTGGTAAACATGTGGGATGAGCAGCGTTGGTAAACGTGGGATGAGCAGCGTTGGTAAACGTGGGATGAGCAGCGTTGGTAAACGTGAGATGAGCAGCGTTGGTAAACATGTGGGATGAGCAGCTTTGGTGAACATGTGGGATGAGCAGCTTTGGTAAACGTGAGATGAGCAGCGTTGGTAAACGTGGGATGAGCAGCGTTGGTAAACGTGTGGGTTGAGCAGCGTTGGTAAACGTGGGATGAGCAGCGTTGGTAAACGTGAGATGAGCAGTGTTGGTAAACATGTGGGATGAGCAGCGTTGGTAAACATGTGGGATGAGCAGCGTTGGTAAACGTGGGATGAGCAGTGTTGGTAAACATGTGGGATGAGCAGCGTTGGTAAACATGTGGGATGAGCAGCGTTGGTAAACATGTGGGATGAGCAGCGTTGGTAAATGTGGGATGAGCAGCGTTGGTAAACGTGAGATGAGCAGCGTTGGTAAACATGTGGGATGAGCAGTGTTGGTAAACGTGAGATGAGCAGCGTTGGTAAACGTGGGATGAGCAGCGTTGGTAAACGTGGGATGAGCAGCGTTGGTAAATGTGAGATGAGCAGTGTTGGTAAACATGTGGGATGAGCAGCATTGGTAAACGTGAGATGAGCAGCGTTGGTAACATGGGATGAGCAGCGTTGGTAAACGTGAGATGAGCAGCGTTGGTAACATGGGACGTGCAGCGTTGGTAAACGTGAGATGAGCAGCGTTGGTAAACGTGTGGGATGAGCAGCGTTGGTAAACGTTGGATGAGCAGCGTTGGTAAACGTGTGATGAGCAGCGTTGGTAAACGTGAGATGAGCAGCGTTGGTAAACGTGTGGGATGAGCAGCATTGGTAAACGTGAAATGAGCAGCGTTGGTAAACGTGTGGGATGAGCAGCGTTGGTAAACGTGGGATGAGCAGTGTTGGTAAACGTGTGGGATGAGCAGCGTTGGTAAACGTGTGGGATGAGCAGCATTGGTAAATGTGTGGGATGAGCAGTGTTGGTAAACGTGAAATGAGCAGCGTTGGTAAACATGTGGGATGAGCAGTGTTGGTAAACATGGGATGAGCAGTGTTGGTAAACGTGGGATGAGCAGCATTGGTAAACATGTGGGATGAGCAGCGTTGGTAAACATGGGATGAGCAGTGTTGGTAAACATTGGATGAGCAGTGTTGGTAAACATTGGATGAGCAGTGTTGGTAAACATGGGATGAGCAGTGTTGGTAAACATGTGGGATGAGCAGTGTTGGTAAACATGTGGGATGAGCAGTGTTGGTAAACATGTGGGATGAGCAGTGTTGGTAAACATGGGATGAGCAGTGTTGGTAAACATGGGATGAGCAGTGTTGGTAAACGTGGGATGAGCAGCATTGGTAAACATGGGATGAGCAGCGTTGGTAAACGTGAAATGAGCAGCGTTGGTAAACATGTGGGATGAGCAGTGTTGGTAAACGTGGGATGAGCAGTGTTGGTAAACAGTGGGATGAGCAGCATTGGTAAACATGGGATGAGCAGCGTTGGTAAACGTGGGATGAGCAGCATTGGTAAATGTGTGGGATGAGCAGTGTTGGTAAACGTGAAATGAGCAGCGTTGGTAAACATGTGGGATGAGCAGTGTTGGTAAACATGGGATGAGCAGTGTTGGTAAACGTGGGATGAGCAGCATTGGTAAACATGTGGGATGAGCAGCGTTGGTAAACATGGGATGAGCAGCGTTGGTAAACATGTGGGATGAGCAGTGTTGGTAAACATGGGATGAGCAGTGTTGGTAAACATTGGGATGAGCAGTGTTGGTAAACATGGGATGAGCAGTGTTGGTAAACATGGGATGAGCAGTGTTGGTAAACGTGGGATGAGCAGTGTTGGTAAACATGGGATGAGCAGTGTTGGTAAACGTGAAATGAGCAGCGTTGGTAAACATGTGGGATGAGCAGTGTTGGTAAACATGGGATGAGCAGTGTTGGGAAACGGGGGATGAGCAGCGTTGGTAAACGTGGGATGAGCAGCATTGGTAAACGTGTGGGATGAGCAGCGTTGGTAAACGTGTGGGATGAGCAGTGTTGGTAAACGTGGGATGAGCAGTGTTGGTAAACGTGGGATGAGCAGCGTTGGTAAACGTGAGGATGAGCAGCGTTGGTAAACATGTGGGATGAGCAGTGTTGGTAAACGTGGGATGAGCAGTGTTGGTAAACGTGGGATGAGCAGCGTTGGTAAACGTGAGGGATGAGCAGCGTTGGTAAACATGTGGGATGAGCAGTGTTGGTAAACATGGGATGAGCAGTGTTGGGAAACGTGGGATGAGCAGCGTTGGTAAACGTGGGGGATGAGCAGCGTTGGTAAACGTGTGGGATGAGCAGTGTTGGTAAACGTGTGGGATGAGCAGTGTTGGTAAACGTGTGGGATGAGCAGCGTTGGTGAACAGTGGGATGAGCAGCGTTGGTAAACGTGTGGGATGAGCAGCGTTGGTGAACATGTGGGATGAGCAGTGTTGGTAAACGTGGGATGAGCAGTGTTGGTAAACGTGGGATTAGCAGCATTGGTGAACATGTGGGATGAGCAGCGTTGGTAAACATGTGGGATGAGCAGCGTTGGTAAACATGTGGGATGAGCAGCGTTGGTAAACATGTGGGATGAGCAGCTTTGGTAAATGTGTGATGAGCAGCGTTGGTGAACATGTGGGATGAGTAGCGTTGGTAAACATGTGGGATGAGCAGCATTGGTAAATGTGTGATGAGCAGCGTTGGTGAACATGTGGGATGAGTAGCGTTGGTAAACATGTGGGATGAGCAGCGTTGGTAAATGTGTGATGAGCAGCGTTGGTGAACATGTGGGATGAGTAGCGTTGGTAAACATGTGGGATGAGCAGCGTTGGTAAACATGTGGGATGAGCAGCTTTGGTAAACATGTGGGATGAGCAGCTTTGGTAAACATGGGATCAGTAGCATTGGTAAACATGTGGGATGAGCAGCGTTGGTAAACGTGGGATGAGCAGCATTGACGAACATGTGGGATGAGCAGCGTTGGTGAACATGTGGGATGAGCAGCGTTGGTAAATGTGTGATGAGCAGCGTTAGTAAACATGTGGGATGAGCAGCATTGGTAAACGTGGGATTAGTAGCATTGGTGAACATGTGGGATGAGCAGCGTTAGTAAACATGTGGGATGAGCAGCTTTGGTTAACGTGAGATGAGCAGCGTTAGTAAACATGTGGGATGAGCAGCATTGGTAAACGTGGGATTAGTAGCATTGGTGAACATGTGGGATGAGCAGCATTAGTAAACATGTGGGATGAGCAGCTTTGGTTAACGTGAGATGAGCAGCGTTGGTAAACATGTGGGATGAGCAGCGTTGGTAAACGTGGGATGAGCAGCATTGGTAAACATGTGGGATGAGCAGCTTTGGTTAACGTGAGATGAGCAGCGTTAGTAAACATGTGGGATGAGCAGCGTTAGTAAACGTGGGATGAGCAGCATTGGTAAACATGTGGGATGAGCAGCGTTAGTAAACATGTGGGATGAGCAGCATTGGTAAACATGTGGGATGAGCAGCTTTGGTTAACGTGGGATGAGCAGCGTTGGTAAACATGTGGGATGAGCAGTGTTGGTAAACGTGAGATGAGCAGCGTTGGTAAACGTGGGATGAGCAGCGTTGGTAAACGTGGGATGAGCAGCGTTGGTAAACGTGGGATGAGCAGTGTTGGTATACGTGTGGGATGAGCAGCGTTGGTAAATGTGAGATGAGCAGCGTTGGTAAACATGTGGGATGAGCAGTGTTGGTAAACGTGAGATGAGCAGCGTTGGTAAACGTGGGATGAGCAGCGTTGGTAAACGTGGGATGAGCAGCGTTGGTAAATGTGAGATGAGCAGTGTTGGTAAACATGTGGGATGAGCAGCATTGGTAAACGTGAGATGAGCAGCGTTGGTAACATGGGATGAGCAGCGTTGGTAAACGTGTGATGTGCAGCATTGGTAAACGTGAGATGAGCAGCGTTGGTAAACGTGTGGGATGAGCAGCGTTGGTAAACGTTGGATGAGCAGCGTTGGTAAACGTGTGGGATGAGCAGCGTTGGTAAACGTGAGATGAGCAGCGTTGGTAAACATGTGGGATGAGCAGCTTTGGTGAACATGTGGGATGAGCAGCTTTGGTAAACGTGGGATGAGCAGCGTTGGTAAACGTGAGATGAGCAGCGTTGGTAAACGTGTGGGATGAGCAGCATTGGTAAACGTGGGATGAGCAGCGTTGGTAAACGTGTGGGATGAGCAGCATTGGTAAACGTGTGGGATGAGCAGCGTTGGTAAACGTGGGATGAGCAGTGTTGGTAAATGTGGGATGAGCAGCATTGGTAAACGTGTGGGATGAGCAGCGTTGGTAAACGTGGGATGAGCAGCGTTGGTAAACGTGGGATGAGCAGCATTGGTACACATGTGGGATGAGCAGTGTTGGTTAACGTGAGATGAGCAGCATTGGTAAACATGTGGGATGAGCAGCGTTAGTAAACATGTGGGATGAGCAGCGTTGGTAAACATGTGGGATGAGCAGCGTTGGTAAACATGGGATGAGCAGTGTTGGTAAACGTGAAATGAGCAGCGTTGGTAAACATGTGGGATGAGCAGTGTTGGTAAACATGGGATGAGCAGTGTTGGTAAACGTGGGATGAGCAGCATTGGTAAACATGGGATGAGCAGCGTTGGTAAACGTGAAATGAGCAGCGTTGGTAAACATGTGGGATGAGCAGTGTTGGTAAACATGGGATGAGCAGTGTTGGTAAACGTGGGATGAGCAGCATTGGTAAACATGGGATGAGCAGCGTTGGTAAACGTGAGATGAGCAGCGTTGGTACACATGTGGGATGAGCAGTGTTGGTAAACGTGGGATGAGCAGTGTTGGTAAAAGTGGGATGAGCAGCGTTGGTAAACGTGAGATGAGCAGCGTTGGTACACATGTGGGATGAGCAGTGTTGGTAAACGTGGGATGAGCAGTGTTGGTAAACATGGGATGAGCAGCGTTGGTAAACGTGAAATGAGCAGCGTTGGTAAACATGTGGGATGAGCAGTGTTGGTAAACATGGGATGAGCAGTGTTGGGAAACGTGGGATGAGCAGCATTGGTAAACGTGTGGGATGAGCAGCGTGGGTAAACGTGTGGGATGAGCAGGGTTGGTAAACGTGGGATGAGCAGTGTTGGTAAACGTGAGATGAGCAGCATTGGTAAACGTGTGGGATGAGCAGCGTTGGTAAACGTGTGGGATGAGCAGGGTTGGTAAACGTGAGATGAGCAGTGTTGGTAAACGTGGGATGAGCAGTGTTGGTGAACGTGTGGGATGAGCAATGTTGGTGAACATGTGGGATGAGCAGTGTTGGTAAACGTGAGATGAGCAGTGTTGGTGAACGTGTGGGATTAGTAGCATTGGTGAACATGTGGGATGAGCAGCGTTGGTAAACGTGTGGGATGAGCAGCGTTGGTGAACATGTGGGATGAGCAGTGTTGGTAAACGTGGGATGAGCAGCGTTGGTAAACATGTGGGATTAGTAGCATTGGTGAACATGTGGGATGAGCAGCGTTGGTTAACGTGGGATGAGCAGCCTTGGTAAACATGGGATCAGTAGCATTGGTAAACATGTGGGATGAGCAGCGTTGGTAAACGTGGGATGAGCAGCATTGACGAACATGTGGGATGAGCAGCTTTGGTGAACATGTGGGATGAGCAGCGTTGGTAAATGTGTGATGAGCAGCGTTAGTAAACATGTGGGATGAGCAGCATTGGTAAACGTGGGATTAGTAGCATTGGTAAACATGTGGGATGAGCAGCGTTAGTAAACATGTGGGATGAGCAGCTTTGGTTAACGTGAGATGAGCAGCGTTAGTAAACATGTGGGATGAGCAGCATTGGTAAACGTGGGATTAGTAGCAGTGGTGAACATGTGGGATGAGCAGCGTTAGTAAACATGTGGGATGAGCAGCTTTGGTTAACGTGAGATGAGCAGCGTTGGTAAACATGTGGGATGAGCAGCTTTGGTTAACGTGAGATGAGCAGCGTTGGTAAACATGTGGGATGAGCAGCGTTGGTAAACGTGGGATGAGCAGCATTGGTAAACATGTGGGATGAGCAGCTTTGGTTAACGTGAGATGAGCAGCGTTAGTAAACATGTGGGATGAGCAGCGTTAGTAAACGTGGGATGAGCAGCATTGGTAAACATGTGGGATGAGCAGCGTTAGTAAACATGTGGGATGAGCAGCATTGGTAAACATGTGGGATGAGCAGCTTTGGTTAACGTGAGATGAGCAGCGTTAGTAAACATGTGGGATGAGCAGCGTTAGTAAACGTGGGATGAGCAGCATTGGTAAACATGTGGGATGAGCAGCGTTAGTAAACATGTGGGATGAGCAGCGTTGGTAAACATGTGGGATGAGCAGCTTTGGTTAACGTGAGATGAGCAGCGTTAGTAAACATGTGGGATGAGCAGCTTTGGTTAACGTGAGATGAGCAGCGTTAGTAAACATGTGGGATGAGCAGCGTTAGTAAACATGTGGGATGAGAAGTGTTAGTAAACATGTGGGATGAGCAGCGTTAGTAAACATGTGGGATGAGCAGCATTGGTAAACATGTGGGATGAGCAGCGTTAGTAAACATGTGGGATGAGCAGCGTTAGTAAACATGTGGGATGAGCAGTGTTGGTAAACATGGGATGAGCAGCGTTGGTAAACGTGAAATGAGCAGCGTTGGTAAACATGTGTGATGAGCAGTGTTGGTAAACATGGGATGAGCAGTGTTGGGAAACGTGGGATGAGCAGCGTTGGTAAACGTGGGATGAGCAGCATTGGTAAACGTGTGGGATGAGCAGCGTGGGTAAACGTGTGGGATGAGCAGGGTTGGTAAACGTGGGATGAGCAGTGTTGGTAAACGTGAGATGAGCAGCATTGGTAAACGTGTGGGATGAGCAGCGTTGGTAAACGTGTGGGATGAGCAGGGTTGGTAAACGTGAGATGAGCAGTGTTGGTAAACGTGGGATGAGCAGTGTTGGTGAACGTGTGGGATGAGCAATGTTGGTGAACATGTGGGATGAGCAGTGTTGGTAAACGTGAGATGAGCAGTGTTGGTGAACGTGTGGGATTAGTAGCATTGGTGAACATGTGGGATGAGCAGCGTTGGTAAACGTGTGGGATGAGCAGCGTTGGTGAACATGTGGGATGAGCAGTGTTGGTAAACGTGGGATGAGCAGCGTTGGTAAACATGTGGGATTAGTAGCATTGGTGAACATGTGGGATGAGCAGCGTTGGTTAACGTGGGATGAGCAGCCTTGGTAAACATGGGATCAGTAGCATTGGTAAACATGTGGGATGAGCAGCGTTGGTAAACGTGGGATGAGCAGCATTGACGAACATGTGGGATGAGCAGCTTTGGTGAACATGTGGGATGAGCAGCGTTGGTAAATGTGTGATGAGCAGCGTTAGTAAACATGTGGGATGAGCAGCATTGGTAAACGTGGGATTAGTAGCATTGGTAAACATGTGGGATGAGCAGCGTTAGTAAACATGTGGGATGAGCAGCTTTTGGTTAACGTGAGATGAGCAGCGTTAGTAAACATGTGGGATGAGCAGCATTGGTAAACGTGGGATTAGTAGCAGTGGTGAACATGTGGGATGAGCAGCGTTAGTAAACATGTGGGATGAGCAGCTTTGGTTAACGTGAGATGAGCAGCGTTGGTAAACATGTGGGATGAGCAGCTTTGGTTAACGTGAGATGAGCAGCGTTGGTAAACATGTGGGATGAGCAGCGTTAGTAAACGTGGGATGAGCAGCATTGGTAAACATGTGGGATGAGCAGCTTTGGTTAACGTGAGATGAGCAGCGTTAGTAAACATGTGGGATGAGCAGCGTTAGTAAACGTGGGATGAGCAGCATTGGTAAACATGTGGGATGAGCAGCGTTAGTAAACATGTGGGATGAGCAGCATTGGTAAACATGTGGGATGAGCAGCTTTGGTTAACGTGAGATGAGCAGCGTTAGTAAACATGTGGGATGAGCAGCGTTAGTAAACGTGGGATGAGCAGCATTGGTAAACATGTGGGATGAGCAGCGTTAGTAAACATGTGGGATGAGCAGCATTGGTAAACATGTGGGATGAGCAGCTTTGGTTAACGTGAGATGAGCAGCGTTAGTAAACATGTGGGATGAGCAGGTTTTGGTTAACGTGAGATGAGCAGCGTTAGTAAACATGTGGGATGAGCAGCGTTAGTAAACATGTGGGATGAGAAGTGTTAGTAAACATGTGGGATGAGCAGCGTTAGTAAACATGTGGGATGAGCAGCATTGGTAAACATGTGGGATGAGCAGCGTTAGTAAACATGTGGGATGAGCAGCGTTAGTAAACATGTGGGATGAGAAGTGTTAGTAAACATGTGGGATGAGCAGCGTTAGTAAACATGTGGGATGAGCAGCATTGGTAAACATGTGGGATGAGCAGCGTTAGTAAACATGTGGGATGAGCAGCGTTGGTAAACATGTGGGATGAGCAGCGTTGGTAAACATGGGATGAGCAGTGTTGGTAAACATGAAATGAGCAGCGTTGGTAAACATGTGGGATGAGCAGTGTTGGTAAACATGGGATGAGCAGTGTTGGTAAACGTGGGATGAGCAGCATTGGTAAACATGGGATGAGCAGCGTTGGTAAACGTGGAAATGAGCAGCGTTGGTAAACATGTGGGATGAGCAGTGTTGGTAAACATGGGATGAGCAGTGTTGGTAAACGTGGGATGAGCAGCATTGGTAAACATGGGATGAGCAGCGTTGGTAAACGTGAGATGAGCAGCGTTGGTACACATGTGGGATGAGCAGTGTTGGTAAACGTGGGATGAGCAGTGTTGGTAAAAGTGGGATGAGCAGCGTTGGTAAACGTGAGATGAGCAGCGTTGGTACACATGTGGGATGAGCAGTGTTGGTAAACGTGGGATGAGCAGTGTTGGTAAACATGGGATGAGCAGCGTTGGTAAACGTGAAATGAGCAGCGTTGGTAAACATGTGGGATGAGCAGTGTTGGTAAACATGGGATGAGCAGTGTTGGGAAACGTGGGATGAGCAGCGTTGGTAAACGTGGGATGAGCAGCATTGGTAAACGTGTGGGATGAGCAGCGTTGGTAAACGTGTGGGATGAGCAGGGTTGGTAAACGGGGATGAGCAGTGTTGGTAAACGTGAGATGAGCAGCGTTGGTAAACGTGTGGGATGAGCAGCGTTGGTAAACATGTGGGATGAGCAGGGTTGGTAAACGTGAGATGAGCAGTGTTGGTAAACGTGGGATGAGCAGTGTTGGTGAACGTGTGGGATGAGCAATGTTGGTGAACATGTGGGATGAGCAGTATTGGTAAACGTGAGATGAGCAGTGTTGGTGAACGTGTGGGATTAGTAGCATTGGTGAACATGTGGGATGAGCAGCGTTGGTAAACGTGTGGGATGAGCAGCGTTGGTGAACATGTGGGATGAGCAGTGTTGGTAAACGTGGGATGAGCAGCGTTGGTAAACATGTGGGATTAGTAGCATTGGTGAACATGTGGGATGAGCAGCGTTGGTTAACGTGAGATGAGCAGCGTTAGTAAACATGTGGGATGAGCAGCTTTGGTTAACGTGAGATGAGCAGCGTTAGTAAACATGTGGGATGAGCAGCATTGGTAAACATGTGGGATGAGCAGCGTTAGTAAACATGTGGGATGAGCCCCTGCTGTTTATACCACAAAAACATTTTCCTTCCAAACGTCGCTGTGTTTATACATTATGGGCTCTTGATGGAGGTCCTTCACCCCCCCCCCCCCCAGCCCACCACTCTGTGTTAGTGATGGCTTAAGAGCAGAGCTCTGACACACACACAAAGACACATACAGTTATTTAATCTGTTTCCATGTTTATTTCATTTATATCCTCATTTATAACATTTGTCAGTTTTTTTCTTACACAGGTGCATGATGGGAAACAGTGACAGCATGGAGGGCAGTGGCCGGCACTAACCAATAACCTGCAATCAATCAGTCCAAACTCAATATTCAATATTAACAAGAGCAGAAATATAAGTCAGACAATACACCACAGTGCTGTTGTCATGGAAACGACACTCCAGGGGTTGCTATGGTAACATGAGACTCATGCATTTTGAAGCAGCGACACTGCTTACAGCCATAAGGCCATGGATCTCAATGTTACTATGGCAACATGTACCTAGCAGCCCATCAGTCAGCAGGTCACTGTGGTAATGAGTCGGCATTGTTACCTGGTCATCCTGTGATTGGTTTGTACCACCATCGCAGTTGTTATCTGCGATAACCGATACCGGTTCTAACCGGGTCAAACTGGCTGGAACCTGCGATAACCGATACCGGTTCTAACCGGTCCAAACTGGCTGGAATCTGCGATAACCGGTACCGGTTCTAACCGGGTCAAACTGGCTAGAACCTGCGATAACTGATACCGGTTCTAACCGGTTCAAACTGACTGGAACCTGCGATAACCGATACCGGTTCTAACCGGTTCAAACTGGCTGGAACCTGCGATAACCGATACCGGTTCTAACCGGGTCAAACTGGCTGGAACCTGCGATAACCGATACCGGTTCTAACCGGTTCAAACTGGCTGGAACCTGCGATAACCGATACCGGTTCTAACTGGTTCTAACCGGGTCAAACTGGCTGGAACCTGCGATAACCGATACCGGTTCTAACCGGTTCAACCGGGTCAAACTGCTGGAACCTGTGATAACCGATACCGGTTCTAACCGGTCTACCGGGTCAAACTGGCTGGAACCCCGAAACCGATACCGGTTCTAACCGGTTCAAACTGGCTGGAACCTGCGATAACCGATACCGGTCTAACCGGCACCGGTCAACTGGCTGAACCTGCGAAACCGATGCCGTTCTAACCGTTCTAACCGGGTCAAACTGCTAACCTGCGAAACCGATACCGGTTCACCGGTTCTAACCGGGCAAACTGGCTGGAACCTGCGAAACCGAACCGGTTCTAACCGGTCAAACTGGCTGAACCTGCGATAACCGATACCGGTTCTAACCGGGTCAAACTGGCTGGAACCTGCGATAACCGATACCGGTTCTAACTAGTCCAAACTGACTGGAACCTGTTATGATCAATACCGGTTCTAACCAGTTCAAACTGGCTGGAACCTGCGATAACCGATACCGGTTCTAACCGGTTCTAACCGGGTCAAACTGGCTGGAACCTGCGATAACCGATACCGGTTCTAACCGGTTCTAACCGGGTCAAACTGGCTGGAACCTGCGATAACCGATACCGGTTCTAACCGGTTCAAACTGGCTGGAACCTGCGATAACCATACCGGTCAACCGGTCTAACCGGGTCAAACTGGCTAACCTCGAAACCAACCGGTCTAACCGGTTCTAACCGGGTCAAACTGCTAACCTCATAACCAATACCGGTTCTAACCGGTTCAAACTGCTAACCTCGAAACCGATACCGGTCTAACCGGTTCTAACCGGGTCAAACTGCTAACCTCATAACCGATACCGGTTCTAACCGGTTCTAACCGGTCAAACTGCTAACCTCAAACCGATACCGGTTCTAACCGGTTCAACCGGGTCAAACTGCTGAACCTGCGAAACCGATACCGGCTAACCGGTTCAAACTGGCTGGAACCTGCGATAACCGATACCGGTTCTAACCGGGTCAAACTGGCTGGAACCTGCGATAACCGATACCGGTTCTAACCGGTTCAAACTGGCTGAACCTACGATAACCATACCGGTTCTAACCGGTTCAACCGCTGAACCTGCGAAACCGAACCGGTTCTAACCGGTTCAAACTGGCGCCGCGAAACCATACCGGTTCTAACCGGGTCAAACTGGCTGGAACCTGCGATAACCGATACCGGTTCTAACCGGTTCTAACCGGGTCAAACTGGCTGGAACCTGCGATAACCGATACCGGTTCTAACCGGTTCTAACCGGGTCAAACTGGCTGGAACCTGCGATAACCGATACCGGTTCTAACCGGTTCAAACTGGCTGGAACCTGCGATAACCGATACCGGTTCTAACCGGTTCAAACTGGCTGGAACCTGCGATAACCGATACCGGTTCTAACCGGGTCAAACTGGCTGGAACCTGCGATAACCGATACCGTTCTACCGGGTCCTGCACCTCACTCCGCACCGTTCAAACTGGCTGGAACCTGCGATAACCGATACCGGTTCTAACTAGTCCAAACTACTGAACCTGCTACTATCAACCGTTCTAACCAGTTCAAACTGGCTGGAACCTGCGATAACCGATACCGGTTCTAACCGGTCCAAACTGGCTGGAACCTACGATAACCAATACCGGTTCTAACCGGTTCAAACTGGCTGGAACCTGCGATAACCGATACCGGTTCTAACCGTAGCTCTGAGATCACTCAGAGCTGGTCTTGACTAGTTAGGACTAGTCAGAACTGGTCAGGACCACTGAAATCATTTGTAACTAGTTAGAAACAGCTGTAATTTTTCAGGACAAGTCTGAACTTGTTAAAACCAGTCACGACCAGTTACAGCAAGCCAGGCAGAATCACTGCAAACCAGTCAGAACTGGTCTCAGTCAGAACTGGTCTAGTAGGACCGGCCACCATCAGTTAGAGGCAGTCACCAAAATCAGAACCAGTTTAATCCAGTCAGGACTGATCAAGAGTGGTTAGGACCAGTCAGATCCTGTTTTTACTGGAGAACCGGACTGAAAACAGGAGCTGCCATGTTCCTGGACCTGGACCTGGACCTGGACCTGGACCAGGACCTGGACCTGGACCAGGACCAGGACCTGGACCTGGACCTGGACCTGGACCTGGACCAGGACCAGGACCAGGGACGCCCACCTCTGGTTACTGGCCATTTCCTCCCATCCTCACTGTTCTACATGCCAAAAACACGCTACAAACACGCTAGCAGCCAGAGCTTCACACACCGAGCACCAGCTACCCGCATAGCACATGTTGACCTTTAACCTTTAAGCCACATGACCGACCCGGGGTCGTAGCAGAATAAATTATATTTACAAAAACTGGATTTTGTTTCTTCTGTCGAGCAAACATGAACACAACCCAGACTCACGAACACGGAAACATCCAACAGCAAATCTTCTCAGCTCACCGAGTGTCGGAGCAACAAAAGTAGGTTTTCACTATCAAAACACGTTCTGCAAAATGTGAGATGGAGAAATATGAAGCACCGCGTGTGGACACGACAGGGACAACCACAGTTCCTTCAGTTCACCTCGGCTCCGTCTAATTCCTGGACTCACGTCCAGCATCCCAGAGCCGGAGAGCCGGAGCACGTCCGAGTCTGGACGGAGCAGGAGGCGGTCAGCCAGCCTTTTGCATCATCATCATCATCATCATCTGTTTGTCTTCGTTCTGAGAGGCTGGTGGTCATGTCTCTGCAGCGTGAACAGTTACGGGGAAAGACGAGGCGGCTGGAACGTCGATGAGGTTCTCGTCGGTTCCGCTTCCTCTGCTGGAGAACGGGTGCTGAAAATGAAAGTGCGGAACGTGAACGTGGCAGCAGAGGCTCCTGGGAAACGTGGTTCACCCCCACACGGGTGATGAGGTCACAAACTTCACGTCTTCGTTACCAGAAGACATGAGTTTGTTTCTTCTTCTGTGGTTTAAAACCTGCAGCTCCACACGGATGGAGCTCGTCTCCATCATCATATTGCACCATGTTTATTTCAATACGGTCCGTCTGGGTTCCCTCACGCAGATGAGAGAACCCCAGCTCTGACGGATGACCCGGTTCTGATGGATGACCGGGTTCTGATGGGTGACAGGGTTCTGACGGATGACCGGGTTCTGATGGATGAACGGGTTCTAATGGATGGACAGGTTCTGATGGATGAATGGGTTCTGATGGATGAACGGGTTCTGATGGATGGACAGGTTCTGATGGATGAATGGGTTCTGATGGATGAACGGGTTCTGATGGATGGACAGGTTCTGACGGATGACCGGGTTCTGATGGATGGACAGGTTCTGATGGATGGACAGGTTCTGATGGATGGACAGGTTCTGATGGATGAATGGGTTCTGACGGATGAACGGGTTCTGATGGATGGACAGGTTCTGATGGATGGACAGGTTCTGACGGATGACCGGGTTCTGATGGATGGACAGGTTCTGATGGATGGACAGGTTCTGATGGATGGACAGGTTCTGATGGATGAATGGGTTCTGACGGATGAACGGGTTCTGATGGATGGACAGGGTTCTGATGGATGAATGGGTTCTGACGGATGACCGGGTTCTGATGGATGACAGGGTTCTGATGGATGAACTGGTTCTGACGGATAAAAGAATTCTGGTTCTGACGGATGACCGGGTTCTGATGGGTGACCGGGTTCTGACGGATGAATGGGTTCTAAAGGATGAACGGGTTCTAAAGGATGAACGGGTTCTGATGGATGACCGGGTTCTGACGGGTGACCGGGTTCTGATGGATGACCGGGTTCTGACGGATGACCGGGTTCTGATGGGTGACCGGGTTCTGATGGGGGACCGGGTTCTGACGTTGGACCCGGTGCAGGAAGGCGTATTTTACGCTCCGTTACGTAACGGGAACCTTCATGGAGGACGTAAAACCGTCTCCGCCCGGGTTCCAGTGGGGGATTCGGGTTCTTGTGGGGGGATCGGGTCCTGCAGGAGTGGGGGGGACCAGGTTTGAGTTTATGATGGGTCTCTGAGGAAGAACCCCAGACCAGGAAGGGGGGCGGGAGGTTCTGGGACCTGGATCAAAGTTCTGAGGAGGTCAGAAAGTGTGCTTCATGTCAGCTGACTCCTGGTATCGTCCAATCAGAGAGCCACAGTCTGGTTCCTGTGGAGGTTCTGGACCTGGTACTAAATCAGCTTCATGACGATGATGAAACGATGATGTCACAAGTCTGAATGGAGACGTTTCTATGGCGACAGCAGCCAAGGCTGATGGGTCATTTAGAGTCCTGACTGAGAGGCTCCGCCCACCTTACCACGCATGTGAATGAAAGGTGTCCTCACCGAGATGGATTCGTTCTGGATCAGGTCTGGATCAATTCTGGATCAGGTCTGGATCAAATGTGGATCAGGTCTGGATCAATTCTGGATCAGGTCTGGATCAATTCTGGATCAGGTCTGGATCAATTTTAGAACAGGTCAGGATCAGGTCTGGATCCATTCTGGATCAGGTCTGGATCAGGTCTGGATCAGGTCTGGATCCATTCTGGATCAGGTCTGGATCAGTTCTGGATCAGGTCTAGATCCGGTCTGGATTACTTTTAGATCAGTTCTGGATCAGGTCTAGATCAGGTCTAAATCAGGTCTGGATCAGGTCAGGATCAGTTCTGGATCAGTTCTGGAACATGTCTGGATCAGTTCTGGATCAGGTCTAGATCAGGTCTAAATCAGATCTGGATCAGGCCTGATTCACGTCTGGATCGGTTCTAGATCAGTTCTGGATCAGTTCTTGAACGGGTCTGGATCAGTTCTAGTTGAGGTCTGGACCGGTTCTAGATCAGGTCTGAATCCGTTTTAGATCAGTTCTGGATCAGGTCTAGATCAAGTCTAAATCAGGTCTGGATGAATTCCTGGATCAGGCCAGGATCAGTTTAAGATCAGTTTTAGATCAGGTCTAAATCAGGTCTAGATCCGTTCTGGATCAGGTCTGGATCATCTCCAAATCATGTGTAGATCAGGTCTGGATCAGGTCAGGATCAGTTTCAGATCAGTTCGGGATCAGGTCTAGATCAGGTCTGGATCAGGTCTGGATTAGTTTTAGATGAGTTCTGGATCAGGTCTAGATCAGGTCTGGATCAGGTCTTGATCAGTTTCAGATCAGGTCTAGATCATGTCTGGATCAGGTCTGGATCATGTCTGGATAAGTTCTGTACCAGGTCTGGATCAGTTTTAGATCAGGTCTAGATCAGGTCTGGATAAGTTCTGGACCAGGTCTGGATCAGGTCTAGATCAGGTCTGGCTCAGGTCAGGATCAGTTTTAGATCAGGTCTAGATCAGGTCTGGATAAGTTCTGGACCAGGTCTGGATCAGGTCTAGATCAGGTCTGGACCAGGTCAGGATCAGTTTTAGATCAGTTCTGGAACAGGTCTGGATCAGTTTTAGATCAGTTCTGGCTCAGGTCTGGATCAGTTTTAGATCAGTTCTGGATCAGGTCTGGATCAGTTTTAGATCAGATCTGGCTCAGGTCTGGATCAGTTTTAGATCAGATCTGGATCAGGTCTGGATCAGTTTTAGATCAGATCTGGATTAGGTCTGGATCAGTTTTAGATCAGATCTTGATTAGGTCTGGATCAGTTTTAGATCAGTTCTGGCTCAGGTCTGGATCAGTTTTAGATCAGTTCTGGATCAGGTCTGGATCAGTTTTAGATCAGATCTGGATTAGGTCTGGATCCGTTTTAGATCAGTTCTGGATCAGGTCTAGATCAAGTCTAAATCAGGTCTGGATGAATTCTGGATCAGGCCAGGATCAGTTTAAGATCAGTTTTAGATCAGGTCTAAATCAGGTCTAGATCCGTTCTGGATCAGGTCTGGATCAGTTTTAGATCAGATCTGGATTAGGTCTGGATCAGTTTTAGATCAGTTCTGGCTCAGGTCTGGATCAGTTTTAGATCAGTTCTGGCTCAGGTCTGGATCAGTTTTAGATCAGATCTGGATCAGGTCTGGATCAGTTTTAGATCAGTTCTGGCTCAGGTCTGGATCAGTTTTAGATCAGTTCTGGCTCAGGTCTGGATCAGTTTTAGATCAGATCTGGATCAGGTCTGGATCAGTTTTAGATCAGATCTTGATTAGGTCTGGATCAGTTTTAGATCAGTTCTGGCTCAGGTCTGGATCAGTTTTAGATCAGTTCTGGCTCAGGTCTGGATCAGTTTTAGATCAGTTCTGGATCAGGTCTGGATCATCTCCCGAATCATGTGTAGATCAGGTCTGGATCAGGTCAGGATCAGTTTCAGATCAGTTCGGGATCAGGTCTAGATCAGGTCTGGATCAGGTCTGGATTAGTTTTAGATGAGTTCTGGATCAGGTCTAGATCAGGTCTGGATCAGGTCTTGATCAGTTTCAGATCAGGTCTAGATCATGTCTGGATCAGGTCTGGATCATGACTGGATCAGCTCTGGATCAGGTCTAGATCAGGTCTAGATCAGGTCTGGATAAGTTCTGTACCAGGTCTGGATCAGTTTTAGATCAGGTCTAGATCAGGTCTGGATAAGTTCTGGACCAGGTCTGGATCAGGTCTAGATCAGGTCTGGCTCAGGTCAGGATCAGTTTTAGATCAGGTCTAGATCAGGTCTGGATAAGTTCTGGACCAGGTCTGGATCAGGTCTAGATCAGGTCTGGCTCAGGTCAGGATCAGTTTTAGATCAGGTCTAGATCAGGTCTGGATAAGTTCTGGACCAGGTCTGGATCAGGTCTAGATCAGGTCTGGACCAGGTCAGGATCAGTTTTAGATCAGTTCTGGAACAGGTCTGGATCAGTTTTAGATCAGTTCTGGCTCAGGTCTGGATCAGTTTTAGATCAGTTCTGGATCAGGTCTGGATCAGTTTTAGATCAGATCTGGATCAGGTCTGGATCAGTTTTAGATCAGATCTGGATCAGGTCTGGATCAGTTTTAGATCAGATCTTGATCAGGTCTGGATCAGTTTTAGATCAGATCTGGACCAGGTCTGGATCAGTTTTAGATCAGTTCTGGCTCAGGTCTGATCAGTTTTAGATCAGATCTGGATCAGGTCTGATCAGTTTTAGATCAGTTCTGGCTCAGGTCTGGATCAGTTTTAGATCAGTTCTGGCTCAGGTCTGGATCAGTTTTAGATCAGATCTGGATCAGGTCTGGATCAGTTTTAGATCAGATCTTGATTAGGTCTGGATCAGTTTTAGATCAGTTCTGGCTCTGGTCTGGATCAGTTTTAGATCAGTTCTGGATCAGGTCTGGATCAGTTTTAGATCAGATCTGGATTAGGTCTGGATCAGTTTTAGATCAGTTCTGGATCAGGTCTGGATCAGTTTTAGATCAGATCTGGATTAGGTCTGGATCAGTTTTAGATCAGTTCTGGATTAGGTCTGGTTTGTTTCTAGACTTCTAGGTCTGTTGTGGTTCAGTTTTGATCTGGTTTACTTCTGGATTCCAGTCAGGATTTATAGTCATTCAAAGACCCCATGTTCATCATCATCATCATCGTCATCATCATCGTTGTCGTCATCATCATCATCATCATCATCATACTCCATCTTCCAGGATCACGTGTTCTCCCCTTCGGCCTCAGCAGTAAGCTCCTCCCCCTCCTCCTCCAGACTCTCCACGATTGGCTGGTGGCTCAGAGGCTCCTCCCCCCTCCCAGCCTTGGCCAGGATGTCCATCCACCTGTGCTGTAGCTCCTCCCCCTCTGCGCTGAAGTAGAGGGTCAGGTGGCTCTGGGAGATCTTGAAGGCGTGGCGTCGCTCCAGTCGGTCACATGACTCGGGCAGAGAGACCTCGTAGCCAATCAGAGGGATGCTCCGCTGAGCCTTCACGTCCTGCAGAACACAGAAGCTGATTATTACTACATTACAGTTACTTCATTACTACGTTAGTCACTTTATTACTAAATTACAGGCAGTTTATTACTACTTAGTTACTTTTTTCCTAGATTACAGATAGTTTATTACTACTTACAGTTACTTTATTCCTCGACAACAGGTAATTTATTACGTTAGTTACTTTATTCCTAGATTACAGGTAGTTTATTACTACGTCAGTCACTTTATTACAAAATTACAGGTAGTTTATTACTACTTAGTTACTTTATTACTAAATTACAGGTAGTTTATTACAACTTAGTTAATTTATTCCTAGATAACAGGTAGTTTATTACTATGTTAGTTACTTTATTACTAGATTACAAGTACTTTATTGCTTGTTAGTTACTTTATTACTAGATTACAAGCAGTTTATTACTACTTACAGTTACTTTATTCCTAGACAACAGGTAGTTTATTACTACGTTAGTTACTTTATTACTAGCTTACAGGTAGTTTATTAATCCTTAGTTACTTTATTCCTAGATTACAGGTAGTTCATTACTATGTTAGTTACTTTATTACTAGATTACAGGTAGTTAATTACTACATAAGTTACATTTTTCTAGATCACAGGTAGTTTCACTACTTAATTACTTTATTTCTAGATAACAAGTAGCTTATTACTACTTAAAGTTACTTTATTTCTAGATTGCAAGTAATTTATTACTGCTTACAGTTACCTTATTTCTAAATAAAAGGTAGTTTATTACCACTTACAGTTACTTTATTCCTAGATTACAGGTAGTTTATTATGACTTACAGTTTCTTTAATACTAGATTACAGGTAGTTTATTACTACTTACAGTTACTTTATTCCTAGATTACAGGTAGTTTATTACGACTTACAGTTTCTTTAATACTAGATTACAGGTAGTTTATTACTACTTACAGTTACTTTATTACTAGATTACAGGTAGTTAATTAATACGTTAATTACTTTATTACTAGATTACATGTAGTTTATACCTACTTACAGTTACTTTATTACTAGATTACAGGTAGTTAATTACTACTTACTGTTACTTCATTACTAGATAACAGGTAGTTAATTAATACGTTAATTACTTTATTACTAGACTACAGGTAGTTTACTAGTACTTACCCTTACTCCATTACTTTGCTACAGTTACGTCAGTTACTTCATTACTTTGCTGCATCAACGTTATTACTTTGCTGCAGTTACTTCTTTACAACGTTAGTTACTTCATTCATCGATAACAGTTACTTCATTACCTTGCTGCTCTTACTTTATTACTACGTTAGATACTTTATTCCTCAATTACAGTTTCTTCATTACTTTGCTACAGTTACTTCATTACTCTGCTGGAGTAACGTTATTATTTTGCTGCAGTTACTTCTTTACTACGTTAGTTTCTTTAATTCTCGATTACAGTTACTTCATTACTTTGCTACACTTACTTTATTACTTTGCTACAGTTACTTCATTACTTTGCAGCAGTAACTTCATTACTTTGCAGCAGTTACTTTATTACTTTGCTGCAGTTACTTAATAACTACATTAGTTACTTTATTCCTCGATTACAGTTACTTCATTACTTTGCTACAGTTACTTTATTACTCTGCTGCAGTAACGTTATTACTTTGCTGCAGTTACTTCTTTACTACATTAGTTACATTATTCCTCGATTACAGTTACTTCATTACTTTGCTACAGTTACTTCAAAACTTTGCTGCAGTAACTTCATTACTTTGCTGCAGTTACTTCATTACTACAGTAGTTACTTAATTCCTTGATAACAGTTACTTCATTACTTTGCTGCAGTTACTTCATTACTTTGCTGCACTGACTTTATTCCTACGTAAGTTACTTTATTCCTGGATTACAGTTACTTCATTACTTTACTGCAGTTACTTCATTACTACGTTAGTTACTTTATTCCTCGATTACGGTTCATTTTTTTGCTACAGTTTCTTCATTACTTTGCTGCAGTAACTTCATTACTTTGCTGCAGTTACTTCATTACTAGGTAAGTTACTTTATTCCTCGATTTCAGTTCAATACTTTGCTGCAGTTATTTCATTACTACGTTTGTTACTTTATTCCTCGATTACAGTTACTTCATTACTTTGCTGCAGTTACTTCATTAATACGTTTGTAACTTTATTCCTCGATTACAGTTACTTCATTACTTTGCTACAGTTAGTTCATTACTCTGCTGCAGTAACGTTATTACTTTGCTGCAGTTACTTTTTTACTACATTAGTTACATTATTCCTCGATTACAGTTACTTCAATACTTTGCTGCAGTAACTTCATTACTTTGCTGCAGTTATTTTATTACTACGTTAGTTACTTTATTCCTCGATTACAGTTACTTCATTACTTTCCTGCAGTTACGTCATTACTTTGCTGCACTGACTTTATTACTACGCAAGTTACTTTATTTACTTGATTACAGTTACTTCATAACTTTGCTACAGTTACTTCATTACTTTGCTGCAGTTACTTCATTTCTACGTAAGTTACTTATTTTCTCGATTACAGTTACTTCATTACTTTGCTGCAATTACTCTTCACTACTTTGCTACAGTTACGTCATTACTACGTTACTTTATTCCTCGATTACAGTTACTTCATTACTTTGCTACTTTGTAACTTCATCATTTTGCTACAGTTACTTCATTACTACATTAGTTACTTAAATTCCTCGATTACAGTTACTTCATTACTTTGCTACAGTAACTTCATTACTATGTAAGTTACTTTATTCCTAGATTATAGTTACTTTATTACTTTGCTGCAGTTACATCATTACTTTATTAAAGTTACTTCATTACTACATTAGTTACGTTATTCCTCGATTACAGTTACTTCACTACTTTGCCGCAGTGACTCTATTACTTTGCTGCAGTTACTTCATTACTACGTTAGTTACTTCATTCCTCGATAACAGTTACTTCATTACTTTGCTGCAGTCGCTTCATTACTTTGCTACAGTTACTTCATTACTATGTTTGTTACTTTATTCCGACTACAATTACTTTATTACTTTGCTGCAGTAACTTCATTACTTTGCTGCAGTTACTTCATTACTTTGCTGCAGTTACTTCATTACTATGTTAGTTACTTCATTCCTCGATTACAGTTACTTTATTACTTTGCTGCAGTTACTTCATTACTTTGCTGCAGTCACTTCATTACTTTGCTACAGTTACTTCATTACTACGTTAGTTACTTTATTCCTTGATTACAGTTACTTCATTACTTTGCTGCAGTAACTTCATTACTTTGCTGCAGTTACTTCATTACTACGTTACTTTATTCCCCGATTATAGTTACGTCATTACTTTGCCGCAGTTACGTCATTACTACATTAGTTACTTTATTCCTCGATTACAGTTACTTTATAACTTTGCTGCAGTAACTTCATTACTTTGCTGCAGTTACTTTATTACTACGTTAGTTACTTTATTCCTCGATTACAGTTACTTTATTTGCTGCAGTCACTTCATTACTTTGCTGCAGTTACTTTATTACTACGTTAGTTACATTATTCCTCGATTACAGTTACTTCATAACTTTGCTACAGTTACTTCAATACTTTGCTGCAGTAACTTCATTACTTTGCTGCAGTTACTTCATTACTTTGCTGCACTGACTTTATTCCTACGTAAGTTACTTTATTCCTGGATTACAGTTCATTTTTTGCTACAGTTTCTTCATTACTTTGCTGCAGTAACTTCATTACTTTGCTGCAGTTACTTCATTACTACGTTAGTTACTTTATTCCCCGATTACAGTTACGTCACTACTTTGCCGCAGTTACGTCATTACTACATTAGTTACTTTATTCCTCGATTACAGTTACTTTATAACTTTGCTGCAGTAACTTCATTACTTTGCTGCAGTTACTTTATTACTACGTTAGTTACTTTATTCCTCGACTACAGTTACTTTATTTGCTGCAGTCACTTCATTACTTTGCTGCAGTTACTTTATTACTACGTTAGTTACTTTATTCCTCGATTACAGTTGCTTCATTACTTTGCTGCAGTAACTTCATTACTTTGCTACAGTTACTTCATTACTACGTTAGTTACTTTATTCCTCGATTACAGTTACTTCATTACTTTGCTGCAGTAACTTTATACTTTGCTACAGTTACTTCATTACTATGTTAGTTACTTTATTTCTCGATTACAGTTTATTCATTACTACTTTAGTTACTTTATTCCTCGATTACAGTTACTTCATTTTTTTGCTACAGTTTATTCATTACTTTGCTGCAGTAACTTCATTACTTTGCTGCAGTCACTTCATTACTATGTTAGTTACTTTATTCCTCGATTACAGATACTTTATTACTTTGCTGCAGTTACTTCATTACTTTGCTGCAGTTACTTCATTACTATGTTAGAAACTTTATTCCTCGATTAGTTACTTTATTACTATGCTACAGTTACTGCATTACTACTTTAGTTACTTTATTCCTCGATTACAGTTACTTCATTACTACGTTAGTTACTTTATTCCTCAATAACAGTTACTTCATTATTACGTTAGTTACTTCATTCCTCGATTACAGTTACTTAATTTTTTTGCTACAGTTACTTCATTACTACGTTAGTTACTTTATTCCTCGATTAAAGTTACGTCATTACTTTGCTGCAGTTACGTCATTACTTTGCTACAGTTACTTCATTACTACATTAGTTACTTTATTCCTCAATTACAGTTACTTCATTTTCTTTGCTGCAGTTACTTCATTACTTTGCTACAGTTACTTCATTACTGTTAGTTACTTTATTTCTCGATTACAGTTAATTCATTACTACGTTAGTTACTTTATTCCTCGATTACAGTTACTTCATTTTTTTGCTACAGTTTATTCAATACTTTGCTGCAGTAACTTCATTATTTTGCTGCAGTTACTTCATTACTATGTTAGTTACTTTATTCCTCGATTACAGTTACTTTATTACTTTGCTGCAGTTACTTCATTACTTTGCTACAGTTACGTCATTTCTACGTTAGTTACTTTATTCCTCGATTACAGTTACGTCATTACTTTGTTGCAGTTGCGTCATTACTACGTTAGTTACTTTATTCCTGGATTACAGTTACTTCATTACTACATTAGTGACTTTATTCCTGGATTACAGTTACGTCATTACTTTACCGCAGTTGCGTCATTACTTTGCTGCAGTTACTTCATTACTTTGCTACAGTTACGTCATTTCTACGTTAGTTACTTTATTCCTCGATTACAGTTACGTCATTACTTTGTTGCAGTTGCGTCATTACTACGTTAGTTTACTTTATTCCTGGATTACAGTTACTTCATTACTACATTAGTTACTTTATTCCTGGATTACAGTTACGTCATTACTTTGATGCAGTTGCGTCATTACTACGTTAGTTACTTTATTCCTGGATTACAGTTACGTCATTACTTTGATGCAGTTGCGTCATTACTACGTTAGTTACTTTATTCCTGGATTACAGTTACGTCATTACTTTGCCGCAGTTGCGTCATTACTACGTTGCGGGTACTTCATTCCTACGTTAGTTACTTTATTCCTGGATTACAGTTATGTCATTACTTTGCTGCAGTTACATCATTTCTTTGCCGCAGTTGCGTCATTACTACATTGCGGGTGCGTCATTACTACGTTAGTTACTTTATTCCTGGATTACAGTTACATCATTACTTTGATGCAGTTGTGTCAATACTACGTTAGTTACTTTATTCCTGGATTACAGTTACGTCATTACTTTGCCGCAGTTGCGTCATTACTACGTTGCGGGTACTTCATTACTACGTTAGTTACTTTATTCCTGGATTACAGTTACATCATTACTTTGATGCAGTTGCGTCATTACTACGTTAGTTACTTTATTTCTGGATTACAGTTACGTCATTACTTTGATGCAGTTGCGTCATTACTACGTTAGTTACTTTATTCCTGGATTACAGTTACGTCATTACTTTGCCGCAGTTGCGTCATCACTACGTTAGTTACTTTATTCCTGGATGACAGTTACTTCATGCCTACGTTAGTTACTTTATTCCTGGATTACAGTTACGTCATTACTTTGCCGCAGTTGCGTCATTACTACGTTAGTTACTTTATTCCTGGATTACAGTTGCGTCATAACTACGTTGCGGGTACTTCATTCCTACGTTAGTTACTTTATTCCTGGATTACAGTTACGTCATTACTTTGATGCAGTTGCATCATTACTACGTTAGTTACTTTATTCCTGGATTACAGTTACTTCATTAATACGTTGCGGGTACTTCATTCCTACGTTAGTTACTTTATTCCTGGATTACAGTTACGTCATTATTTTGCCGCAGTTGCGTCATTACTACGTTGCGGGTACTTCATTACTACGTTAGTTACTTTATTCCTGGATTACAGTTACTTCATTACTAAGTTAGTTACTTTATTCCTGGATTACAGTTACTTCATTTTACTTTGATGCAGTTACTTCATTACTACGTTGCGGGTTCTTCATTCCTACGTTAGTTACTTTATTCCTGGATTACAATTGTGTCATTACTTTGCCGCGGTTGCGTCATTACTACGTTAGTTACTTTATTCCTGGATTACAGTTACTTCATTACTACGTTAGTTACTTTATTCCTGGATTACAGTTACGTCATTACTACGTAGCGGGTACTTCATTCCTACGTTAGTTACTTTATTCCTGGATTACAGTTACTTCATTACTACGTTGCGGGTACTTCATTCCTACGTTAGTTACTTTATTCCTGGATTACAGTTACGTCATTACTTTGCTGCAGTTACATCATTACTTTGCCGCAGTTGTGTCATTACTACGTAGCGGGTACTTCATTCCTACGTTAGTTACTTTATTCCTGGATTACAGTTACTTCATTCCTACGTTAGTTACTTTATTACTGGATTACAGTTACTTCATTACTACGTTGCGGGTACTTCATTCCTACGCTAGTTACTTTATTCCTGGATTACAGTTACCTCATTACTTTGCCGCAGTTGCGTCATTACTACATTGCGGTTGCGTCATTCCTACGTTAGTTACTTTATTCCTGGATTATAGTTACATCATTACTTTGCTGCAGTTACGTCATTACTTTGCCGCAGTTGCGTCATTACTACGTTGCGGGTTCTTCATTCCTACGTTAGTTACTTTATTCCTGGATTACAGTTACATCATTACTTTGCTGCAGTTACGTTATTACTACGTAGCGGGTACTTCATTCTTACGTTAGTTACTTTATTCCTGGATTACAGTTACTTCATTCCTACGTTAGTTACTTTATTCCTGGATTACAGTTACGTCATTACTTTGCCGCAGTTGCGTCATTACTACGTTAGTTACTTTATTCCTGGATTACAGTTACGTCATTACTTTGCCGCAGTTACTTCATTCCTACGTTAGTTACTTTATTCCTGGATTACAGTTACGTCATTACTTTGCCGCAGTTACATCATTACTTTGCCGCAGTTGCGTCATTACTACGTTAGTTACTTTATTCCTGGATTACAGTTACTTCATTCCTACGTTAGTTACTTTATTCCTGGATTACAGTTACGTCATTACTTTGCCGCAGTTGCGTCATTACTACGTTAGTTACTTTATTCCTGGATTACAGTTACGTCATTCCTACGTTAGTTACTTTATTCCTGGATTACAGTTACGTCATTACTACGTAGCGGGTTCTTCATTCCTACGTTAGTTACTTTATTCCTGGATTACAGTTACTTCATTCCTACGTTGGTTACTTTATTCCTGGATTACAGTTACGTCATTACTTTGCCGCAGTTGCGTCATTCCTACGTTAGTTACTTTATTCCTGGATTACAGTTACGTCATTACTTTGCCGCAGTTACTTCATTCTACGTTAGTTACTTTATTCCTGGATTACAGTTACGTCATTACTTTGCCGCAGTTGCGTCATTACAACGTTAGTTACTTTATTCCTGGATTACAGTTACTTCATTACTTTTGCCGCAGTTGCGTCATTACAACGTTAGTTACTTTATTCCTGGATTACAGTTACGTCATTACTTTGCCGCAGTTGCGTCATTACAACGTTAGTTACTTTATTCCTGGATTACAGTTACTTCATTCCTACGTTAGTTACTTTATTCCTGGATTACAGTTACGTCATTACTACGTTGCGCTGGTACTTCATTCCTACGTTAGTTACTTTATTCCTGGATTACAGTTACTTCATTACTACGTTGCGGGTACTTCATTACTACGTTAGTTACTTTATTCCTGGATTACAGTTACGTCATTACTTTGCTCCAGTTACGTCATTCCTACGTTAGTTACTTTATTCCTGGATTACAGTTACTTCATTACTACGTTGCGGGTACTTCATTCCTACGTTAGTTACTTTATTCCTGGATTACAGTTACTTCATTACTACGTTACGGGTACTTCATTACTACGTTAGTTACTTTATTCCTCGATTACAGCTACGTCATTACTACGTTAGTTACTTTATTCCTGGATTACAGGTACTTCATTCCTACGTTAGTTACTTTATTCCTGGATTACAGTTACTTCATTCCTACGTTAGTTACTTTATTCCTCGATTACAGTTACGTCATTACTTTGCCGCAGTTACTTCATTCCTACGTTAGTTACTTTATTCCTGGATTACAGTTACTTCATTCCTACGTTAGTTACTTTATTCCTGGATTACAGTTACTTCATTCCTACGTTAGTTACTTTATTCCTGGATTACAGTTACGTCATTCCTACGTTAGTTACTTTATTCCTGGATTACAGTTACTTCATTCCTACGTTAGTTACTTTATTCCTGGATTACAGTTACTTCATTACTACGTTAGTTACTTTATTCCTGGATTACAGTTACGTCATTCCTACGTTAGTTACTTTATTCCTGGATTACAGTTACTTCATTCCTACGTTAGTTAATTTATTCCTGGATTACAGTTACTTCATTCCTACGTTAGTTACTTTATTCCTGGATTACAGTTACATCATTACTTTGCTGCAGTTACGTCATTTCTACGTTAGTTACTTTATTCCTGGATTACAGTAACTTCATTCCTACGTTAGTTACTTTATTCCTGGATTACAGTTACTTCATTACTACGTAGCGGGTACTTCATTCCTACGTTAGTTACTTTATTCCTGGATTACAGTTACTTCATTCCTACGTTAGTTACTTTATTCCTGGATTACAGTTACTTCATTCCTACGTTAGTTACTTTATTCCTGGATTACAGTTACTTCATTCCTACGTTAGTTACTTTATTCCTGGATTACAGTTACTTCATTCCTACGTTAGTTACTTTATTCCTGGATTACAGTTACTTCATTCCTACTTACGTTGCGGTTTACAATTACTTCATTCCTACGTTAGTTACTTTATTCCTGGATTACAGTTACGTCATTACTACGTTAGTTACTTTATTCCTGGATTACAGTTACTTCATTCCTACGTTAGTTACTTTATTCCTGGATTACAGTTACTTCATTCCTACGTTAGTTACTTTATTCCTGGATTACAGTTACATCATTACTATTTTTTTTTTCCTTTTTTTTTTTTCCTTTTTTCTTCCTACGTTAGTTACTTTATTCCTGGATTACAGTTACTTCATTACTACGTTAGTTATTTCTTTCTTGCGGGTACTTCATTCCTACGTTAGTTACTTTATTCCTGGATTACAGTTACTATCCCCATTACTACGTAGCGGGTACTTCATTCCTACGTTAGTTACTTTATTCCTGGATTACAGTTACTTCATTCCTACGTTAGTTACTTTATTCCTGGATTACAGTTACTTCATTCCTACGTTAGTTACTTTATTCCTGGATTACAGTAACTTCATTCCTACGTTAGTTACTTTATTCCTGGATTACAGTTACTTCATTCCTACGTAGCGGGTACTCCGTGGGGACGCACCTGCGGCGCGCCGTACACGTACAGCACCAGCGGCTCGCTGTCGGGGATCAGGAACCAGGCCTTCTGCCAGCCCCGCCCACCTCCCTTCTCCATGTGATGCAGGAAGCTGCAGATCACGCTGTTCTCCGCCGCCAGCGACGCTTGTTTCTATGGCGATGAGAGAGACAGGGATGAGACGCGCAGGCCCCGGCGCCCACCGATGCGACGGTGATGTCACACCCACCTCCAGGATGGAGCGGCGTCTCTGGACGCTGGCGCTCGGCCCGGCCGGGGACGGGGACACGCCCACCAGCGCGGCGTAGCAGTCCACGCACACGCGGTTGGTCCGGTTGTTGTCGTAGGACAGACGGGCGCGAAACTCCGAGCACTTCCCACAGACCACCTGCAGACGGACAGAAGGACAGACGCGGTTACAGACGTCAGAGATGGACGGAGACAGGCTGCGGGGACGTGAGGTGGACGTACGTGTCCACAGGCCTTGCAGTGATGCCGTCTCTTGGTGATGGAGTTGAACGGTTCCTGACATTTCATGCAGAGCGTCACTTCCTTCTCTCTGATGGGAGTTGGAGCGCGTTTCCCCAACTCTGCACAGCTCTGGAGGGGACAGAGGACAGCCGGGACATCAGAGGACAGCCGGGACATCAGAGGACAGGGTCGTCCAGCTGCAGTTCTACGCGCTGTTGCCAACTCAGCGACTTTGTGTCTTTACTTAACGACTTTTCCTGGTGATCATGGAGACGATCACGTTTCTGTGGCTCCACCCGTTCATCGGGGGCTGCCTGCCGTCGGCCCCTCCCTCCCTGTTCCCCGGCATCACTCGTGCCCCCACTGTCCCTTTGCAGGCAGCAGCCCTTCTGACCTGCAGTTAGATTACCACGCCCCCGCATCCGGATTATTTCCCATGATGCCTTGTGGCACAGCTGGGTCTCTGCACCATGACTGAAGCGTGTCTGTCCCGTTCAGAAGCGCTAACGAGCGTAGCAGCATGTCAATCATAAACATGTGGGACGCCATGATTTGACACTGCACATGCATGAAACGGTTCGGTTCTGGGACGTCACTAAGCGGCTTCTGGGCCCGTAGCCACTTCTCTCACTGCAGAGTTGGCAACAGTGGTTCTAGGGGTGTCCAGCAGGACAGGTCTTACAGGGGAGTGGGGCGGCGTGGACTCGTCGTCCCTCAGCGAACAGGTCAGGTAGCGGAAGCTCTCCAGCGTCTGCTCGTGGCGGTGGATGGTGGCCTGGATGGCCTGGGACAAGGGACAGACGTCAGACATTACTACACATTTGGTCTGAGTTCTCTAACGTCCCCCTGGTGGACTCTATCTGGTCTGAGATCTCTAACGTCCCCCTGGTGGACTCTATCTGGTCTGAGTTCTCTAATGTCCCCCTGGTGGACTCTACCTGGTCTGAGTTCTCTAACGTCCCCCTGGTGGACTCTATCTGGTCTGAGTTCTCTAACGTCCCCCTGGTGGACTCTATCTGGTCTGAGTTCTCTAACGTCCCCCTGGTGGACTCTATCTGGTCTGAGTTCTCTAACGTCCCCCTGGTGGACTCTACCTGGTCTGAGTTCTCTAATGTCCCCCTGGTGGACTCTATCTGGTCTGAGTTCTCTAATGTCCCCCTGGTGGACTCTATCTGGTCTGAGTCCTCGAACGTCCCCCTGGTGGACTCTATCTGGTCTAGTTTTAGACCAAGTACAGGCACCGCACAGGAACCTGGAGACTTACCTGGATCCAGTCCTTCTTCTCGTCCTCCGTCCTGCAGAAAAACCACCATGACATGAATCTGATCAGACTTATTGACGATCAGATGAAAACTGCTGAGTCATGCTCTCTGAGTGGGGGCTAACCGGGCCTGGAGCTCCAGGGATCTCTGTTTTCCGGAGACCAGGAACGTGGTCCTGGGGGCGGCGATGCTGCTGGTCTCCTTCAGCTGGGGACAAAACCGGTTTTTTATTTCCACCTCATTCAGCAACTATACCTCCCCTCTCCACGATAGTTAGTCTTTCTGCAGCTCAGATTAATTCACCCCCCCCCCCACCCTTTTTCCTATATACCCCCTACCCTCTGTCCTAACAGGACTGAGACACCCCTACCCCTCTGTCCTAACAGGACTGAGACACCCCTACCCTCTGTCCTAACAGGACCGAGATGTCCCTACCCCTTGTCCTAACAGGACCCAGACACCCCTACCCCTCTGTCCTAACAGGACTGAGACACCCCTACCCCTCTGTCCTAACAGGACTGAGACACCCCTACCCCTCTGTCCTAACAGGACTGAGACACCCCTACCCCTCTGTCCTAACAGGACCGAGACACCCCTACCCCTCTGTCCTAACAGGACTGAGACACCCCTACCCCTCTGTCCTAACAGGACTGAGACACCCCTACCCCTCTGTCCTAACAGGACTGAGACACCCCTACCCCTCTGTCCTAACAGGACTGAGACTCCCCTACCCCTCTGTCCTAACAGGACTGAGACACCCCTACCCCTCTGTCCTAACAGAAACTGAGACACCCCTACCCCTCTGTCCTAACAGGACTGAGACACCCCTACCCCTCTGTCCTAACAGAACTGAGACACCCCTACCCCTCTGTCCTCATGGGACTGAGACAACCCTACCCCTCTGTCCCTCATAGGACTGAGACACCCCTACCCCTCTGTCTTAACGGTACTGAGACACCCCTACCCCTCTGTCCTAACAGGACCGAGACACCCCTACCCCTCTGTCCTAATGGGACTGAGACACCCCTACCCCTCTGTCCTAACGGTACTGAGACACCCCTACCCCTCTGTCCTAACAGGACTGAGACACCCCTACCCCTCTGTCCTAATGGGACTGAGACACCCCTACCCCCTCTGTCCTAATGGGACTGAGACACCCCTACCCCTCTGTCCTCATGGGACTGAGACACCCCTACCCCTCTGTCCTAACGGTACTGAGACACCCCTACCCCTCTGTCCTCATGGGACTGAGACACCCCTACCCCTCTGTCCTAATGGGACTGAGACACCCCTACCCCTTTGTCCTAATGGGACTGAGACACCCCTACCCCTCTGTCCTAACGGTACTGAGACACCACTACCCCTCTGTCCTAACGGTACTGAGACACCCCTACCCCTCTGTCCTAACAGGACTGAGACACCCCTACCCCTCTGTCCTAATGGGACTGAGACACCCCTACCCCTCTGTCCTAATGGGACTGAGTCACCCCTACCCCTCTGTCCTAACAGGACCGAGACACCCCTACCCCTCTGTCCTAACAGGACTGAGACACCCCTACCCCTCTGTCCTAATGGGACTGAGACACCCCTACCCCTCTGTCCTAACAGAACTTGGACATCCCTACCCCTCTGTCCTCATGGGACTGAGACACCCCTACCCCTCTGTCCTAACAGAACTGAGACACCCCTACCCCTCTGTCCTAACAGGACTGAGACACCCCTACCCCTCTGTCCTAACGGAACTGAGACACCCCTACCCCTCTGTCCTCATGGGACTGAGACACCCCTACCCCCTCTGTCCTAACGGTACTGACACCCCTACCCCTCTGTCCTAACGGTACTGAGACACCCCTACCCCTCTGTCCTAATGGGACTGAGTCACCCCTACCCCTCTGTCCTAATGGGACCGAGACACCCCTACCCCTCTGTCCTAACAGAACTTGGACACCCCTACCCCTCTGTCCTCATGGGACTGAGACACCCCTACCCCCTCTGTCCTAACGGTACTGAGACACCACTACCCCTCTGTCCTCATGGGACTGAGACACCCCTACCCCTCTGTCCTAACGGGACTGAGACACCCCTACCCCTCTGTCCTAACGGAACTGAGACACCCCTACCCCTCTGTCCTCATGGGACTGAGACACCCCTACCCCCTCTGTCCTCATGGGACTGAGACACCCCTACCCCTCTGTCCTAACGGTACTGACACCCCTACCCCTCTGTCCTAATGGGACTGAGACACCCCTACCCCTCTGTCCTAATGGTACTGACACCCCTACCCCTCTGTCCTAATGGGACTGACACACCCCTACCCCTCTGTCCTAACGGTACTGAGACACCCCTACCCCTCTGTCCTAATGGGACTGAGTCACCCCTACCCCTCTGTTCTAATGGTACTGACACCCCTACCCCTCTGTCCTAATGGGACTGACACACCCCTACCCCTCTGTCCTAACGGTACTGAGACACCCCTACCCCTCTGTCCTAATGGGACTGAGGCACCCCTACCCCTCTGTCCTAATGGGACCGAGACACCCCTACCCCTCTGTCCTAACAGGACTGAGACACCCCTACCCCTCTGTCCTCATGGGACTGAGACACCCCTACCCCTCTGTCCTCATGGGACTGAGACACCCCTACCCCTCTGTCCTAACGGTACTGAGACACCCCTACCCCTCTGTCCTCATGGGACTGAGACACCCCTACCCCTCTGTCCTAATGGGACTGAGTCACCCCTACCCCTCTGTCCTAACAGGACCGAGACACCCCTACCCCTCTGTCCTCATGGGATTGAGACACCCCTACCCCTCTGTCCTAATGGGACTGAGTCACCCCTACCCCTCTGTCCTAACAGGACCGAGACACCCCTACCCCTCTGTCCTAACAGGACTGAGACACCCCCTACCCCTCTGACCTAACAGGACTGAGACACCCCTACCCCTCTGTCCTAACAGAACTTGGACACCCCTACCCCTCTGTCCTCATGGGACTGAGACACCCCTACCCCTCTGTCCTAACAGAACTGAGACACCCCTACCCCTCTGTCCTAACAGGACTGAGACAGCCCTACCCCTCTGTCCTAACGGAACTGAGACACCCCTACCCCTCTGTCCTCATGGGACTGAGACACCCCTACCCCTCTGTCCTAACGGTACTGAGACACCCCTACCCCTCTGTCCTAATGGGACTGAGTCACCCCTACCCCTCTGTCCTAATGGGACCGAGACACCCCTACCCCTCTGTCCTAACAGAACTTGGACACCCCTACCCCTCTGTCCTCATGGGACCGAGACACCCCTACCCCTCTGTCCTAACGGTACTGAGACACCACTACCCCTCTGTCCTAATGGGACTGAGTCACCCCTACCCCTCTGTTCTAATGGTACTGACACCCCTACCCCTCTGTCCTAATGGGACTGACACACCCCTACCCCTCTGTCCTAACGGTACTGAGACACCCCTACCCCTCTGTCCTAATGGGACTGAGGCACCCCTACCCCTCTGTCCTAATGGGACCGAGACACCCCTACCCCTCTGTCCTAACAGGACTGAGACACCCCTACCCCTCTGTCCTCATGGGACTGAGACACCCCTACCCCCTCTGTCCTCATGGGACTGAGACACCCCTACCCCTCTGTCCTAACGGTACTGAGACACCCCTACCCCTCTGTCCTCATGGGACTGAGACACCCCTACCCCTCTGTCCTAATGGGACTGAGTCACCCCTACCCCTCTGTCCTAACAGGACCGAGACACCCCTACCCCTCTGTCCTCATGGGATTGAGACACCCCTACCCCTCTGTCCTAATGGGACTGAGTCACCCCTACCCCTCTGTCCTAACAGGACCGAGACACCCCTACCCCTCTGTCCTAACAGGACTGAGACACCCCTACCCCTCTGACCTAACAGGACTGAGACACCCCTACCCCTCTGTCCTAACAGAACTTGGACACCCCTACCCCTCTGTCCTCATGGGACTGAGACACCCCTACCCCTCTGTCCTAACAGAACTGAGACACCCCTACCCCTCTGTCCTAACAGGACTGAGACAGCCCTACCCCTCTGTCCTAACGGAACTGAGACACCCCTACCCCTCTGTCCTCATGGGACTGAGACACCCCTACCCCTCTGTCCTAACGGTACTGACACCCCTACCCCTCTGTCCTAACGGTACTGAGACACCCCTACCCCCTCTGTCCTAATGGGACTGAGTCACCCCTACCCCTCTGTCCTAATGGGACCGAGACACCCCTACCCCTCTGTCCTAACAGAACTTGGACACCCCTACCCCTCTGTCCTCATGGGACCGAGACACCCCTACCCCTCTGTCCTAACGGTACTGAGACACCACTACCCCTCTGTCCTCATGGGACTGAGACACCCCTACCCCTCTGTCCTAACGGGACTGAGATACCCCTTCCCCTCTGTCCTAACGGAACTGAGACACCCCTACCCCTCTGTCCTCATGGGACTGAGACACCCCTACCCCTCTGTCCTCATGGGACTGAGACACCCCTACCCCTCTGTCCTAACGGTACTGACACCCCTACCCCTCTGTCCTAATGGGACTGAGACACCCCCTACCCCTCTGTCCTAATGGTACTGACACCCCTACCCCTCTGTCCTAATGGGACTGACACACCCCTACCCCTCTGTCCTAACGGTACTGAGACACCCCTACCCCCTCTGTCCTAATGGGACTGAGTCACCCCTACCCCCTCTGTTCTAATGGTACTGACACCCCTACCCCTCTGTCCTAATGGGACTGACACACCCCTACCCCTCTGTCCTAACGGTACTGAGACACCCCTACCCCTCTGTCCTAATGGGACTGAGGCACCCCTACCCCTCTGTCCTAATGGGACCGAGACACCCCTACCCCTCTGTCCTAACAGGACTGAGACACCCCTACCCCTCTGTCCTCATGGGACTGAGACACCCCTACCCCCTCTGTCCTCATGGGACTGAGACACCCCTACCCCTCTGTCCTAACGGTACTGAGACACCCCTACCCCTCTGTCCTCATGGGACTGAGACACCCCTACCCCCTCTGTCCTAATGGGACTGAGTCACCCCTACCCCTCTGTCCTAACAGGACCGAGACACCCCTACCCCTCTGTCCTCATGGGATTGAGACACCCCTACCCCTCTGTCCTAATGGGACTGAGTCACCCCTACCCCTCTGTCCTAACAGGACCGAGACACCCCTACCCCTCTGTCCTAACAGGACTGAGACACCCCTACCCCTCTGACCTAACAGGACTGAGACACCCCTACCCCTCTGTCCTAACAGAACTTGGACACCCCTACCCCTCTGTCCTCATGGGACTGAGACACCCCTACCCCTCTGTACTAACAGAACTGAGACACCCCTACCCCTCTGTCCTAACAGGACTGAGACAGCCCTACCCCTCTGTCCTAACGGAACTGAGACACCCCTACCCCTCTGTCCTCATGGGACTGAGACACCCCTACCCCTCTGTCCTCATGGGACTGAGACACCCCTACCCCTCTGTCCTAACGGTACTGAGACACCCCTACCCCTCTGTCCTCATGGGACTGAGACACCACTACCCCTCTGTCCTAATGGGACTGAGTCACCCTACCCCTCTGTCCTAACAGGACCGAGACACCCCTACCCCTCTGTCCTCATGGGATTGAGACACCCTTACCCCTCTGTCCTAATGGGACTGAGTCACCCCTACCCCTCTGTCCTAACAGGACCGAGACACCCCTACCCCTCTGTCCTAACAGGACTGAGACACCCCTACCCCTCTGACCTAACAGGACTGAGACACCCCTACCCCTCTGTCCTAACAGAACTTGGACACCCCTACCCCTCTGTCCTCATGGGACTGAGACACCCCTACCCCTCTGTCCTAACAGAACTGAGACACCCCTACCCCTCTGTCCTAACAGGACTGAGACAGCCCTACCCCTCTGTCCTAACGGAACTGAGACACCCCTACCCCTCTGTCCTCATGGGACTGAGACACCCCTACCCCTCTGTCCTAACGGTACTGACACCCCTACCCCTCTGTCCTAACGGTACTGAGACACCCCTACCCCTCTGTCCTAATGGGACTGAGTCACCCCTACCCCTCTGTCCTAATGGGACCGAGACACCCCTACCCCTCTGTCCTAACAGAACTTGGACACCCCTACCCCTCTGTCCTCATGGGACTGAGACACCCCTACCCCTCTGTCCTAACGGTACTGAGACACCACTACCCCTCTGTCCTCATGGGACTGAGACACCCCTACCCCTCTGTCCTAACGGGACTGAGACACCCCTACCCCTCTGTCCTAACGGAACTGAGACACCCCTACCCCTCTGTCCTCATGGGACTGAGACACCCCTACCCCTCTGTCCTCATGGGACTGAGACACCCCTACCCCTCTGTCCTAACGGTACTGACACCCCTACCCCTCTGTCCTAATGGGACTGAGACACCCCTACCCCTCTGTCCTAATGGTACTGACACCCCTACCCCCTCTGTCCTAATGGGACTGACACACCCCTACCCCTCTGTCCTAACGGTACTGAGACACCCCTACCCCTCTGTCCTAATGGGACTGAGTCACCCCTACCCCTCTGTTCTAATGGTACTGACACCCCTACCCCTCTGTCCTAATGGGACTGACACACCCCTACCCCTCTGTCCTAACGGTACTGAGACACCCCCTCTGTCCTAATGGGACTGAGGCACCCCTACCCCTCTGTCCTAATGGGACCGAGACACCCCTACCCCTCTGTCCTAACAGGACTGAGACACCCCTACCCCTCTGTCCTCATGGGACTGAGACACCCCTACCCCTCTGTCCTCATGGGACTGAGACACCCCTACCCCTCTGTCCTAACGGTACTGAGACACCCCTACCACTCTGTCCTCATGGGACTGAGACACCCCTACCCCTCTGTCCTAATGGGACTGAGTCACCCCCTACCCCTCTGTCCTAACAGGACCGAGACACCCCTACCCCTCTGTCCTAATGGGACTGAGACAACCCTACCCCTCTGTCCTCATGGGACTGAGTCACCCCTACCCCTCTGTCCTAACGGTACTGAGACACCCCTACCCCTCTGTCCTAACAGAACTTAGACACCCCTACCCCCCTGTCCTCATGGGACTGAATGACCCCTACCCCTCTGTCCTAACAGGACTGAGACACCCAGCTC
>JALJCO010012833.1:67500-105000 GCA_023101725.1 Atherinomorus stipes | reverse complement strand
ATGAAATCTGAGCCAGAAACATGAGATATGAGACGGAGACATTAGATATAAGGGATGAGACAGAGACATGAGATAAGAGACAGAGACATGAGATATGAGACAGAGACATGAGATCTGAGCCATATGAGACATTAAGAAATGAGACAGAGACATAAGACATGAGACAGAAACATGAGAAATGAGAAATGAGACAGAGACCTGAGACATAAAATATGAGGAAGAAACATGAGACAGGAAATATGAGACCGAGACAAGAATATGAACCATGAGACAGAGACATGAGATATGAGAAAGAGACATGAGAATATGAGACAGACATATGGGATATAAAATGAGACAGAGACATGAGACAGAAAATATGAGGAAGAAACATGAGACATGAAATATGAGACAGAGACATGAGGGGATATGAAATATGAGACAGAGACATGAGATATGAGACAGAGACATGAGATATGAGACAGAGACATGAGATATGAGACAGAGACATGAAATATGAGACAGAGACATGAAATATGAACCAGAGACATGAGACAGAGACATGAAATATGAGACAGAGACATGAGACATGAAATATGAGACAGAGACATGAAATATTAGACAGAGACATGAGACATGAGACAGAGACATATGAGACAGAGACATGAGACATGAGACAGAGACATGAAATATGAGACAGAGACATGAGACATGAGACATGAGACAGAGACATGAAATATGAGACAGAGACATGAGACAGAGACATGAAATATGAGACAGAGACATGAGATATGAGACAGAGACATGAGATATGAGACAGAGACATGAGATATGAGACAGAGACATGAAATATTAGACAGAGACATGAGACATGAGACAGAGACATGAAATATGAGACAGAGACATGAGACATGAGACAGAGACATGAAATATGAGACAGAGACATGAGACAGAGACAGAGACATGGTTCAGACCTGGTTCCGGTCACAGACTTGTCTCACCTCAGCAGAGTCCTGTCTGTCGGCGCTGGAGGCGGGCAGCACCAGAGTTAGCTCCGCCTCCTCCTCCAGGTCGCTGTCTCCGTCCTCAGAGAACTCCCTCCTCCTGGCCCCTCCCCTCCCCTCCCCCTCCTCTCCTTCCCCCGCGTAGGAGGATGAGCTGGAGAGGCGGGGCAGGAGGGCGGGGCTGCACGGATAGACCACGCCCCCATCCTCCACGCTGGCGAAGCAGAGCTCCTCGCTGTGTGACGGCGAGCTGATGCTGTCGATGCCGCTGTCCCGATTGGCCAGCTTCCCATCCGTCTGGGAGGAGGGGAGGGACAGACGCTCGGAGGGCAGCTCTGATTGGTCCAGACGCAGGGGGGGATCCTGTTGTTGATCCTTTGTTTCCATGGCAACCACATCCTCCTCTAGGTGTTTCTCTGAGACGCTGTAACCTGACTCCATGGATAAACGCTTCTGATGGCAGGCAGCTGCCAGCTCTTCATCTTCATCATCTTCATCATCTTCATCATCTTCATCATCTTCATCATCATTACACAGCTCGTCGTCTCTTCCCTCCCCCTCTTCTGTGATGTCATCAGGACTTATGATCTCACATGACGCTTCCTCTTCAGGTGGGGGAGGGGCAGGTGATGATGATGGTGGTGGTGATGAAGGCGGGGAGGAGGGGGCTTCCAGTGGGCGGGGACACAACGCCCCCCCAGTGATGTCTGGAACCACAATGATCTGTTCGCTGTAAACAAACAACAAAAATAAAATCAACAATTATATGAAGCTGTGACATCACTCCTCCGTCAGCCAATCAGAACTCACCGCTCAAACTTCTCTATGAGTGACAGGACGCAGGTGGGGGAGGCGGTGCCGTCGGAGTGGATGGGCGTGGCTCGGCTCCCCCGGGGGTCTGATGGAAGGGGCCTGCTGGGTGGTGGAGGTGGGAGGGGCTTTTCTGGGACTCGGGGGCGTGGCCGCAGCCCTCCCGCCTGCTGCTGGAGGTGGGGGGGCTTCGGGGGCACTGTGGGGGGGGGGGTTACAGGTTAGATTTGTTACGATTCCTGAAAACGTCAATCAGAAACGTGGAGACTCACCCTGAGGTTTTGGCCCCAGCAGCGGGGTCCTGCTCTTGCTGGGCGGCGTCACCGTGGCAACCAGCAGGTCCGGCGGGCCCGTTGTGTTCACCGACTGCTCGCCGCGGCGCTCCGCTGGATCCGCCTCCCCCTCCAAGCAGCCGGGACCCACAGAGGGGGAGCCGGGACCCGGGTCAGTACTCAGCTGCGGGACGGCATCAGCGTCCGGCGCCCCCTGGTGGCCGCATGGCGAGCAGGACGGCTCCAGAGAGACGCCCTTAGTCAGCAAGCTGGGACTGGAGGAGGAGGGGCCTGGGGGGGACAGACACAGCACAGCTGCTGGTTGGATGAATCCTGGGACCAAATGACAGCTGATTGGTTAAAGGCAGCGGTTAACCTCTTCATCACAGACCCCCGTACACTCTGCAGTCCAGCAGAAACCCGCAATGCTAACATGTAGCATAGCAACATGCAGCAACAGTTACATGTAGCATAGCAACATGTAGCATAGCAACATGCAGCAACGGTTACATGTAGCATAGCAACATGTAGCATAGCAACATGCAGCAACGGTTACATGTAGCATAGCAACATGTAGCATAGCAACATGCAGCAACGGTTACATGTAGCATAGCAACATGTAGCATAGCAACATGAGCAACGGTTACATGTAGCATAGCAACATGTAGCATAGCAACATGCAGCAACGGTTACATGTAGCATAGCAACATGTAGCATAGCAACATGCAGCAACGGTTACATGTAGCATAGCAACATGTAGCATAGCAACATGCAGCAACGGTTACATGTAGCAATGCTAACATGTAACAATGCTAATATGTAGCATAGCAACATGAGGAAGAAACTCAGCTAGAAGACTCCACCAGCATCAGCATCCAAACCAAACACAGTTCAGACCCCAACAGTTCTATGAGAGCAGCTTCATCTTCATCATCGTCATCATCATCATCATCATCATCATCATTTCTCCAACAAACCAGGTTCATATGAAAGCAGAGACTCTGCCGGTTACAGAGACGTCTGTCTCATCACTGATGGACAGAAACTCTGGCAGCCAATCAGAAACTTTCTTTGCTATTTGTTCTCCTAGGCCCCGTCCCAACACCCCCACTTCCACCCTCGCACCCCTACAACGCTCCCGTTGGGGGGCTGAAGTGTGAAGTGTGTCCCGGTTCTCCAGGGCTGCTCCAGGGTGGGAGTCCGTCACGCCCCCCTCTGCGCCCTCAACCCACACTTCAGTGAAGCCCGCATCTATCTAAGCATATTACCCATAATTCATTGCTGCATGTGACATTTTGAACCACAAAGGTGGAACATGACCATATTTGGTGATGATCCTGCCTCTGGTGGAAAAAATGTCATTTCAGATGTAAATCTTTCATCTTTTTTGCTGCAGGTGAAATAATTACTGATGTTTGTCCTGTTACTTCCAAATGTACTTTGAATATTAAAATTAAAAGTATTTGAATAATAAAAGTTATCAGTTTACTGATAAAAGTAGCTAAATTAATTTTCTATTTAAAAACTTTATTTACAGGTAAGTCCAGTCAAGACGCAGCATCTTTAACAGGAGAAACCTGTTTACCTGATTTAGTTTAGTTTAGTTTAGTTTAGTTTAGTTCAGTTCAGTTCAGTTCAGTTCAGTTTAGTTTAGTTTAGTTTAGTTTAGTTTAGTTTAGTTTAGTTTAGTTTAGTTTAGTTCAGTTTAGTTTAGTTTAGTTTAGTTTAGTTTAGTTTAGTTTAGTTTAGTTTAGTTTAGTTTAGTTTAGTTTAGTTTAGTTCAGTTCAGTTCAGTTTAGTTTAGTTTAGTTTATCATGGATCCTCATGAGTCTTCATCAATGAGGACGAGTCTTCCTGGGGTCCAGATCAACATAAATTTTGAACAGACAATCAACAAAAAACAGGTTAACTAAATTAAAAAACAAAACTAAGCAAACATAAAAGAAAAAGCAAAAACTAAATAAGAATATAATATTACCAAAGCATCTATTTACAATGAAATGAAGAACAGAATAATTATGCAGACGTACTTCTGTGAGTCTTACAGCTCATGTGATTAATACGGGTCTCAGTTCCCAATGAAGAACTCAGACATGTTTTTATGGACATGTGGACATTTATGGACATGTGGACATTTATGGACATTCTAACGATAACAGTCACAGAGGGACAGTTGAATCATTATTATACATTTGTTTAGGATGGAACAGATATTTAACCTGTACTGGGGACATTATACAGCCATCTTAGAGAAATCGGTTCAGTAATTCAGTTATTTATTGATCAAACTTGTGGATTTCAGAGCAGATATTTTACAGGAACAGATGAAAGTTCAGTTATTTATTAATTAAACGTGTGAATTTCATAACATCGATTTTACAGGAACAGATGAAAGTAACTTTGTTGAGTTTATGTGTGAAAATGACGTCATCAGGAACAGAAATGAAGCCGAGTTTGGAAGCAACGACATGAAATGATGGAGGAACATCACCGTCCCAGTTCTGCCTTTTTACCGCACGAACCTGCACATCCAGCCCTGAATGTGACCTTCATACAGGGGGGTAGGGTTTGGGGGGGGCACTGGGACAGGGCCTTACTCTGCCTTGGAGTGATGGAGATTAATGTCCTGCTGGTTGCCATGGAGATGAAGGTGGTTTACAGTGAAGTATGATCTACGGTGTTGGACTTCTGTTCTTTCCAGACCTTCATGGTGTCTCTGAGCTCGTTATCACACAGGACCCGTTCAGGTCCACCTAACTGGGTTTTGGTACCGAGCACGGCCGACTGGGTCTGCCAGATATGAACCATCACATACGTGTGAACGATCATGAACATGTTCAGATATGAACCATCACATACGTGTGAACGATCGTGAACATGTTCAGATATGAACCATCACATACGTGTGAACGATCATGAACCTGTTCAGATATGAACCATCACATACGTGTGAACGATCATGAACATGTTCAGATATGAACAATCACATACGTGTGAACGATCATGAACATGTTCAGATATGAACCATCACATACGTGTGAACGATCATGAACCTGTTCAGATATGAACCATCACATACGTGTGAACGATCATGAACCTGTTCAGATATGAACCATCACATACGTGTGAACGATCATGAACATGTTCAGATATGAACCATCACATACGTGTGAACGATCATGAACATGTTCAGATATGAACCATCACATACGTGTGAACGATCATGAACCTGTTCAGATATGAACCATCACATACGTGTGAACGATCATGAACCTGTTCAGATATGAACCATCACATACGTGTGAACGATCATGAACATGTTCAGATATGAACCATCACATACGTGTGAACGATCATGAACATGTTCAGATATGAACCATCACATACGTGTGAACGATCATGAACCTGTTCAGATATGAACCATCACATACGTGTGAACGATCATGAACATGTTCAGATATGAACCATCACATACGTGTGAACGATCATGAACATGTTCAGATATGAACCATCACATACGTGTGAACGATCATGAACATGTTCAGATATGAACCATCACATACGTGTGAACGATCATGAACATGTTCAGATATGAACCATCACATACGTGTGAACGATCATGAACCTGTTCAGATATGAACCATCACATACGTGTGAACGATCATGAACCTGTTCAGATATGAACCATCACATACGTGTGAACGATCATGAACATGTTCAGATATGAACCATCACATACGTGTGAACGATCATGAACATGTTCAGATATGAACCATCACATACGTGTGAACGATCATGAACCTGTTCAGATATGAACCATCACATACGTGTGAACGATCATGAACCTGTTCAGATATGAACCATCACATACGTGTGAACGATCATGAACCTGTTCAGATATGAACCATCACATACGTGTGAACGATCATGAACATGTTCAGATATGAACCATCACATACGTGTGAACGATCATGAACATGTTCAGATATGAACCATCACATACGTGTGAACGATCATGAACATGTTCAGATATGAACCATCACATACGTGTGAACGATCATGAACCTGTTCAGATATGAACCATCACATACGTGTGAACGATCATGAACATGTTCAGATATGAACCATCACATACGTGTGAACGATCATGAACCTGTTCAGATATGAACCATCACATACGTGTGAACGATCATGAACCTGTTCAGATATGAACCATCACATACGTGTGAACGATCATGAACCTGTTCAGATATGAACCATCACATACGTGTGAACGATCATGAACCTGTTCAGATATGAACCATCACATACGTGTGAACGATCATGAACCTGTTCAGATATGAACCATCACATACGTGTGAACGATCATGAACCTGTTCAGATATGAACCATCACATACGTGTGAACGATCATGAACCTGTTCAGATATGAACCATCACATACGTGTGAACGATCATGAACCTGTTCAGATATGAACCATCACATACGTGTGAACGATCATGAACCTGTTCAGATATGAACCATCACATACGTGTGAACGATCATGAACATGTTCAGATATGAACCATCACATACGTGTGAACGATCATGAACATGTTCAGATATGAACCATCACATACGTGTGAACGATCATGAACATGTTCAGATATGAACCATCACATACGTGTGAACGATCATGAACATGTTCAGATATGAACCATCACATACGTGTGAACGATCATGAACCTGTTCAGATATGAACCATCACATACGTGTGAACGATCATGAACATGTTCAGATATGAACCATCACATACGTGTGAACGATCATGAACATGTTCAGATATGAACCATCACATACGTGTGAACGATCATGAACCTGTTCAGATATGAACCATCACATACGTGTGAACGATCATGAACATGTTCAGATATGAACCATCACATACGTGTGAACGATCATGAACATGTTCAGATATGAACCATCACATACGTGTGAACGATCATGAACATGTTCAGATATGAACCATCACATACGTGTGAACGATCATGAACCTGTTCAGATATGAACCATCACATACGTGTGAACGATCATGAACATGTTCAGATATGAACCATCACATACGTGTGAACGATCATGAACATGTTCAGATATGAACCATCACATACGTGTGAACGATCATGAACATGTTCAGATATGAACCATCACATACGTGTGAACGATCATGAACCTGTTCAGATATGAACCATCACATACGTGTGAACGATCATGAACCTGTTCAGATATGAACCATCACATACGTGTGAACGATCATGAACATGTTCAGATATGAACCATCACATACGTGTGAACGATCATGAACATGTTCAGATATGAACCATCACATACGTGTGAACGATCATGAACATGTTCAGATATGAACCATCACATACGTGTGAACGATCATGAACATGTTCAGATATGAACCATCACATACGTGTGAACGATCATGAACATGTTCAGATATGAACCATCACATACGTGTGAACGATCATGAACATGTTCAGATATGAACCATCACATACGTGTGAACGATCATGAACATGTTCAGATATGAACCATCACATACGTGTGAACGATCATGAACATGTTCAGATATGAACCATCACATACGTGTGAACGATCATGAACATGTTCAGATATGAACCATCACATACGTGTGAACGATCATGAACCTGTTCAGATATGAACCATCACATACGTGTGAACGATCATGAACATGTTCAGATATGAACCATCACATACGTGTGAACGATCATGAACCTGTTCAGATATGAACCATCACATACGTGTGAACGATCATGAACATGTTCAGATATGAACCATCACATACGTGTGAACGATCACGAACATGTTCAGATATGAACCATCACATACGTGTGAACGATCATGAACCTGTTCAGATATGAACCATCACATACGTGTGAACGATCGTGAACATGTTCAGATATGAACCATCACATACGTGTGAACGATCATGAACCTGTTCAGATATGAACCATCACATACGTGTGAACGATCATGAACATGTTCAGATATGAACCATCACATACGTGTGAACGATCGTGAACATGTTCAGATATGAACCATCACATACGTGTGAACGATCATGAACATGTTCAGATATGAACCATCACATACGTGTGAACGATCATGAACATGTTCAGATATGAACCATCACATACGTGTGAACGATCATGAACATGTTCAGATATGAACCATCACATACGTGTGAACGATCATGAACATGTTCAGATATGAACCATCACATACGTGTGAACGATCATGAACATGTTCAGATATGAACCATCACATACGTGTGAACGATCATGAACATGTTCAGATATGAACCATCACATACGTGTGAACGATCATGAACATGTTCAGATATGAACCATCACATACGTGTGAACGATCATGAACATGTTCAGATATGAACCATCACATACGTGTGAACGATCATGAACATGTTCAGATATGAACCATCACATACGTGTGAACGATCATGAACCTGTTCAGATATGAACCATCACATACGTGTGAACGATCATGAACATGTTCAGATATGAACCATCACATACGTGTGAACGATCATGAACATGTTCAGATATGAACCATCACATACGTGTGAACGATCATGAACCTGTTCAGATATGAACCATCACATACGTGTGAACGATCGTGAACCTGTTCAGATATGAACCATCACATACGTGTGAACGATCGTGAACATGTTCAGATATGAACCATCACATACGTGTGAACGATCACGAACCTGTTCAGATATGAACCATCACATACGTGTGAACGATCATGAACATGTTCAGATATGAACCATCACATACGTGTGAACGATCACGAACATGTTCAGATATGAACCATCACATACGTGTGAACGATCATGAACCTGTTCAGATATGAACCATCACATACGTGTGAACGATCATGAACATGTTCAGATATGAACCATCACATACGTGTGAACGATCATGAACATGTTCAGATATGAACCATCACATACGTGTGAACGATCGTGAACATGTTCAGATATGAACCATCACATACGTGTGAAAAACCGCCCACATATACCTGGCTCCGCACCATCATATACCTGGGAACCGCCCACATATCTGTGAAAACCACCTGGGTGGATGTGGGGATTCCTGGATTCTCTTGACTGACCATAGAGGTGTTCACCATCATCACCATCATCACCATCATCATCATCACCATCATCACCATCATCATCATCATCATTACTTTACTTTTTACTTTTCTGAAACCTGAGACTACTCATTACTGAGACTACTTGACTCATTCTTACGATTATTTTACTTATAGGTATGCAGATTAATGTGGGCGGAGCTTAATCTCTTTTGTGTAAGTGATTTCAGACTGCACGCACATACACACACATGCACGCACATACACACACATGCACACACATGCACGCACATACACACACATGCACGCACATACACACACATGCACGCACATACACACACGTGCACGCACATACACACACGTGCACGCACATTCACACACATGCACGCAAATACACACACATGCACGCACATACACACACATGCACGCACATACACACTCGTGCACGCACATACACACTCGTGCACGCACATACACACACATGCACGCACATACACACACATGCACCTGCAGAGACCAGAACCAGACCAGAACCAGCAAGTTCTCCAGAGACCAGAACCAGACCAGATGATCCTGCAGAGACCAGAACCAGACCAGAACCAGCAAATCCTGCAGAGACCAGAACCAGACCAGAACCAGCAAGTCCTGCAGAGACCAGAACCAGACCAGAACCAGCAAGTTCTCCAGAGACCAGAACCAGACCAGATGATCCTGCAGAGACCAGAACCAGACCAGAACCAGCAAATCCTGCAGAGACCAGAACCAGACCAGAACCAGCAAGTCCTGCAGAGACCAGAACCAGACCAAAACCAGCAAGTTTTCCAGAGGCCAGAACCAGAACCAGCAAGTTCTCCAGAGACCAGAACCAGACCAGATGATCCTGCAGAGACCAGAACCAGACCAGAACCAGCAAGTCCTGCAGAGACCAGAACCAGACCAGAACCAGCAAGTTCTCCAGAGACCAGAACCAGACCAGAACCAGTAAGTTCTCCAGAGACCAGAACCAGACCAGATGATCCTGCAGAGACCAGAACCAGACCAGAACCAGCAAATCCTGCAGAGACCAGAACCAGACCAGAACCAGCAAGTCCTGCAGAGACCAGAACCAGACCAAAACCAGCAAGTTTTCCAGAGGCCAGAACCAGAACCAGCAAGTCCTGCAGAGACCAGAACCAGACCAGATGATCTTGCAGAGACCAGAACCAGCAAATCCTGCAGAGACCAGAACCAGACCAGAACTAGACCAGAAAAGTTTCCTGCAGCAGATCTGGATCTCCATTTCTGTGAGGACCGCCACAGCTGGAACGAGTCCAGTTCTAACAGAACCTTGACCAGCTCCTCATACAGAAGATGGAGGTTCTGCTGGTCCTGGTTTTGTTCCTGTTCCTGCTCGTGGTTCTGTTGGTCCTGGTTTTGGTCCTGGTCCTGCTCGTGGTTCTGCTGGTCCTGGTTCTGGTTCTGTTGGTCCTGGTCCTGCTTGTGGTTTTGCTGGTTCTGTTGGTCCTGGTTCTGGTTCTGCTGGTCCTGGTTTTGGTCCTGGTCCTGCTTGTGGTTCTGCTGGTCCTGTTGGTTCTGGTTCTGTTGGTCCTGGTTCTGGTTCTGCTGGTCCTGGTTTTGGTCCTGGTCCTGCTCGTGGTTCTGCTGGTCCTGGTTCTGTTGGTCCTGGTTTTGGTCCTGGTCCTGCTTGTGGTTCTGTTGGTCCTGGTTCTGGTTCTGCTGGTCCTGGTTTTGGTCCTGGTCCTGCTTGTGGTTCTGCTGGTCCTGTTGGTCCTGGTTCTGGTTCGGCTGCTTCACCTGCAGATTCTCCATCTTCCACGCCATCTCTGTGCGCGCGCCTGCTGCCATGTTGAACGTTGATGGATTCTGTCAATAAAATGCGGCGCGCGCGCATGAAGGCGCAGCTCGGCTCCTGATTGGCTGTCGCATCGATCAGCAGATCGATCCGGTATGGATCCGTCACATCTTCGCCAGCAGGAGTCACGTGACTGCAGCTACCCTACATTCACTGCAGATGTCGGTCAGTGTGTGCGCATGCACGGCAGCCAGTCTGGGGGCGTGCGCGGACTCACGCACATCGCCAGGATTTTCTTTAATTCCACTACAGTAAAAGCAAACGGCGCTGCGGCTGTGCGCGCGCGCGCCATGCAGCGGTACCGCGCGCGCGCGCGCGCGGCAGATGCGGACTCACCCCTGGTCAGGCTGCTTCGGTCCATGTACATCGCGCAGCAAAACACCAGTCCGGTCATTAAAGAGGCGGTCGGTTCGGGAGAGGCGCGCTCCCGCTCCACAGCTGCACGAGAAACCGGGTCACACACGCGCGCGCGCGCTCAGGCCAGCACACGCGCTCCGAGGCATGGACCGGACCGGTTCGGCCCACGCGGACACGCTGACCGTCCGGTGCTGCTTCAGGACGGATCAGATCCGCTCCGTCTGGTTCCGAGGGCAGCCGGTGCGCGTGCGGTGGCAGCGGGAGGGGGCGGGGATGCGGCGCTCTCTCCCTCTCTCTCTCTCTCTCTCTCTCCCTCTCATTCCGGTCTCCATGACAACCAGTTTAGAGGGAAAGAGAGAAGGTAGAGTAGCAGTGGGTCACGTGATCTCAACGAAGCTTCACATTCAGATCAGGATGAAACACCTGGAACCAGAACCAGGACCAGAACCAGAACCAGAACCAGGACCAGATCCTGATCCTCATCAGGACCAGAGCAGGTTCTACGGTTCTATGGTGACTGGTTCCAATGTCCAGAACCAGAGAACATGTAGAAGCAACAGGTTTGTTGGTAGTTAGACTGGTTTATCAGACGGTGAACTGGTTTGTTGGTAGTTAGACTGGTTTATCAGACGGTGAACTGGTTTGTTGGTAGTTAGACTAGTTTATCAGACGGTGAACTGGTTTGTTGGTAGTTAGACTGGTTTATCAGACGGTGAACTGGTTTGTTGGTAGTTAGACTGGTTTATCAGACGTGAACTGGTTTGTTGGTAGTTAGACTAGTTTATCAGACGTGAACTGGTTTGTTGGTAGTTAGACTGGTTTATCAGACGGTGAACTGGGTTGTTGGTAGTTAGACTGGTTTATCAGAAGGTGAATTGGTTTGTTGGTAGTTAGACTGGTTTATCAGAAGGTGAACTGGTTTGTTGGTAGTTAGACTGGTTTATCAGAAGGTGAATTGGTTTGTTGGTAGTTAGACTGGTTTATCAGACGGTGAATTGGTTTGTTGGTAGTTAGACTGGTTTATCAGAAGGTGAATTGGTTTGTTGGTAGTTAGACTGGTTTATCAGACGGTGATCTGGTTTGTTGGTAGTTAGACTGGTTTATCAGAAGGTGAATTGGTTTGTTGGTAGTTAGACTGGTTTATCAGAAGGTGAACTGGTTTGTTGGTAGTTAGACTGGTTTATCAGAAGGTGAATTGGTTTGTTGGTAGTTAGACTGGTTTATCAGACGGTGAATTGGTTTGTTGGTAGTTAGACTGGTTTATCAGAAGGTGAATTGGTTTGTTGGTAGTTAGACTGGTTTATCAGACGGTGAATTGGTTTGTTGGTAGTTAGACTGGTTTATCAGACGGTGAATTGGTTTGTTGGTAGTTAGACTGGTTTATCAGAAGGTGAACTGGTTTGTTGGTAGTTAGACTGGTTTATCAGAAGGTGAATTGGTTTGTTGGTAGTTAGACTGGTTTATCAGACGGTGAATTGGTTTGTTGGTAGTTAGACTGGTTTATCAGAAGGTGAATTGGTTTGTTGGTAGTTAGACTGGTTTATCAGACGGTGAATTGGTTTGTTGCTAGTTAGACTGGTTTATCAGAAGGTGAACTGGTTTGTTGGTAGTTAGACTGGTTTATCAGACGGTGAATTGGTTTGTTGGTAGTTAGACTGGTTTATCAGAAGGTGAATTGGTTTGTTGGTAGTTCGACTGGTTTATCAGACGGTGAACTGGTTTGTTGGTAGTTAGACTGGTTTATCAGACGGTGAATTGGTTTGTTGGTAGTTAGACTGGTTTATCAGACGGTGAATTGGTTTGTTGGTAGTTAGACTGGTTTATCAGAAGGTGATCTGGTTTGTTGGTAGTTAGACTGGTTTATCAGAAGGTGATCTGGTTTGTTGGTAGTTAGACTGGTTTATCAGACGGTGAATTGGTTTGTTGGTAGTTAGACTGGTTTATCAGACGGTGAATTGGTTTGTTGGTAGTTAGACTGGTTTATCAGAAGGTGATCTGGTTTGTTGGTAGTTAGACTGGTTTATCAGAAGGTGAACTGGTTTGTTGGTAGTTAGACTGGTTTATCAGGAATGAACTGGTTTGTTGGTGGTTAGACTGGTTTATCAGACGGTGAACTGGTTTGTTGGTAGTTAGACTGGTTTATCAGACGGTGATCTGGTTTGTTGGTAGTTAGACTGGTTTATCAGACGGTGAATTGGTTTGTTGGTAGTTAGACTGGTTTATCAGAAGGTGATCTGGTTTGTTGGTAGTTAGACTGGTTTATCAGACGGTGATCTGGTTTGTTGGTAGTTAGACTGGTTTATCAGACGGTGATCTGGTTTGTTGGTAGTTAGACTGGTTTATCAGACGGTGAATTGGTTTGTTGGTAGTTAGACTGGTTTATCAGAAGGTGATCTGGTTTGTTGGTAGTTAGACTGGTTTATCAGACGTGAACTGGTTTGTTGGTAGTTAGACTAGTTTATCAGACGTGAACTGGTTTGTTGGTAGTTAGACTGGTTTATCAGACGGTGAACTGGGTTGTTGGTAGTTAGACTGGTTTATCAGAAGGTGAATTGGTTTGTTGGTAGTTAGACTGGTTTATCAGAAGGTGAACTGGTTTGTTGGTAGTTAGACTGGTTTATCAGAAGGTGAATTGGTTTGTTGGTAGTTAGACTGGTTTATCAGACGGTGAATTGGTTTGTTGGTAGTTAGACTGGTTTATCAGAAGGTGAATTGGTTTGTTGGTAGTTAGACTGGTTTATCAGACGGTGAACTGGGTTGTTGGTAGTTAGACTGGTTTATCAGAAGGTGAACTGGTTTGTTGGTAGTTAGACTGGTTTATCAGAAGGTGAATTGGTTTGTTGGTAGTTAGACTGGTTTATCAGACGGTGAATTGGTTTGTTGGTAGTTAGACTGGTTTATCAGAAGGTGAATTGGTTTGTTGGTAGTTAGACTGGTTTATCAGACGGTGAATTGGTTTGTTGGTAGTTAGACTGGTTTATCAGAAGGTGAACTGGTTTGTTGGTAGTTAGACTGGTTTATCAGACGGTGAATTGGTTTGTTGGTAGTTAGACTGGTTTATCAGAAGGTGAATTGGTTTGTTGGTAGTTAGACTGGTTTATCAGAAGGTGATCTGGTTTGTTGGTAGTTAGACTGGTTTATCAGACGGTGAATTGGTTTGTTGGTAGTTAGACTGGTTTATCAGACGGTGAATTGGTTTGTTGGTAGTTAGACTGATTTATCAGAAGGTGATCTGGTTTGTTGGTAGTTAGACTGGTTTATCAGAAGGTGAACTGGTTTGTTGGTAGTTAGACTGGTTTATCAGACGTGAACTGGTTTGTTGGTAGTTAGACTAGTTTATCAGACGGTGAACTGGTTTGTTGGTAGTTAGACTGGTTTATCAGACGGTGATCTGGTTTGTTGGTAGTTAGACTGGTTTATCAGACGGTGAATTGGTTTGTTGGTAGTTAGACTGGTTTATCAGAAGGTGATCTGGTTTGTTGGTAGTTAGACTGGTTTATCAGACGGTGATCTGGTTTGTTGGTAGTTAGACTGGTTTATCAGACGGTGATCTGGTTTGTTGGTAGTTAGACTGGTTTATCAGACGGTGAATTGGTTTGTTGGTAGTTAGACTGGTTTATCAGAAGGTGATCTGGTTTGTTGGTAGTTAGACTGGTTTATCAGACGTGAACTGGTTTGTTGGTAGTTAGACTAGTTTATCACACGTGAACTGGTTTGTTGGTAGTTAGACTGGTTTATCAGACGGTGAACTGGGTTGTTGGTAGTTAGACTGGTTTATCAGAAGGTGAATTGGTTTGTTGGTAGTTAGACTGGTTTATCAGAAGGTGAACTGGTTTGTTGGTAGTTAGACTGGTTTATCAGAAGGTGAATTGGTTTGTTGGTAGTTAGACTGGTTTATCAGACGGTGAATTGGTTTGTTGGTAGTTAGACTGGTTTATCAGAAGGTGAATTGGTTTGTTGGTAGTTAGACTGGTTTATCAGACGGTGAACTGGGTTGTTGGTAGTTAGACTGGTTTATCAGAAGGTGAACTGGTTTGTTGGTAGTTAGACTGGTTTATCAGACGGTGAATTGGTTTGTTGGTAGTTAGACTGGTTTATCAGAAGGTGAATTGGTTTGTTGGTAGTTAGACTGGTTTATCAGATGGTGAATTGGTTTGTTGGTAGTTAGACTGGTTTATCAGAAGGTGAACTGGTTTGTTGGTAGTTAGACTGGTTTATCAGACGGTGAATTGGTTTGTTGGTAGTTAGACTGGTTTATCAGAAGGTGAATTGGTTTGTTGGTAGTTAGACTGGTTTATCAGACGGTGAACTGGTTTGTTGGTAGTTAGACTGGTTTATCAGACGGTGAATTGGTTTGTTGGTAGTTAGACTGGTTTATCAGACGGTGAATTGGTTTGTTGGTAGTTAGACTGGTTTATCAGACGGTGAACTGGTTTGTTGGTAGTTAGACTGGTTTATCAGACGGTGAATTGGTTTGTTGGTAGTTAGACTGGTTTATCAGACGGTGAACTGGGTTGTTGGTAGTTAGACTGGTTTATCAGAAGGTGAACTGGTTTGTTGGTAGTTAGACTGGTTTATCAGACGGTGAATTGGTTTGTTGGTAGTTAGACTGGTTTATCAGACGGTGAATTGGTTTGTTGGTAGTTAGACTGGTTTATCAGAAGGTGAACTGGTTTGTTGGTAGTCAGACTGGTTTATCAGACGTTGGACTGGTTTGTTGGTAGTCAGACTGGTTTATCAGATGGTGATCTGGTTTGTTGGTAGTTAGACTGGTTTATCAGAAGGTGAACTGGTTTGTTGGTAGTTAGACTGGTTTATCAGACGGTGAATTGGTTTGTTGGTAGTAAGACTGGTTTATCAGAAGGTGATCTGGTTTGTTGGTAGTTAGACTGGTTTATCAGACGGTGATCTGGTTTGTTGGTAGTCAGACTGGTTTATCAGAAGGTGAACTGGTTTGTTGGTAGTCAGACTGGTTTATCAGACGTTGGACTGGTTTGTTGGTAGTCAGACTGGTTTATCAGACGGTGATCTGGTTTGTTGGTAGTTAGACTGGTTTATCAGACGGTGATCTGGTTTGTTGGTAGTTAGACTGGTTTATCAGACGGTGAATTGGTTTGTTGGTAGTAAGACTGGTTTATCAGAAGGTGAACTTGCTTTGTTGGTAGTTAGACTGGTTTATCAGAAGGTGAACTGGTTTGTTGGTAGTTAGACTGGTTTATCAGATGTTGGACTGGTTTGTTAGTAGTAAGACCGGTTTATCAGAAGGTGAACTGGCTTGTTGGTAGTTAGACTGGTTTATCAGTTGGGAACTGGTTTGTAAGAAGTAAGACCGGTTTATCAGAAGGTTAACTGGTTTGTTGGTAGTTAAACTGGTTTATCAGACGGTGAATTGGTTTGTTGGTAGTTAGACTGGTTTATCAGAAGGTGAATTGGTTTGTTGGTAGTTAGACTGGTTTATCAGACGGTGAATTGGTTTGTTGGTAGTTAGACTGGTTTATCAGAAGGTGAATTGGTTTGTTGGTAGTTAGACTGGTTTATCAGACGGTGAATTGGTTTGTTGGTAGTTAGACTGGTTTATCAGAAGGTGAACTGGTTTGTTGGTAGTTAGACTGGTTTATCAGACGGTGAATTGGTTTGTTGGTAGTTAGACTGGTTTATCAGAAGGTTAATTGGTTTGTTGGTAGTTAGACTGGTTTATCAGACGGTGAACTGGTTTGTTGGTAGTTAGACTGGTTTATCAGACGGTGAATTGGTTTGTTGGTAGTTAGACTGGTTTATCAGACGGTGAATTGGTTTGTTGGTAGTTAGACTGGTTTATCAGACGGTGAACTGGTTTGTTGGTAGTTAGACTGGTTTATCAGACGGTGAATTGATTTGTCGGTAGTTAGACTGGTTTATCAGAAGGTGAACTGGGTTGTTGGTAGTTAGACTGGTTTATCAGAAGGTGAACTGGTTTGTTGGTAGTTAGACTGGTTTATCAGACGGTGAATTGGTTTGTTGGTAGTTAGACTGGTTTATCAGACGGTGAATTGGTTTGTTGGTAGTTAGACTGGTTTATCAGAAGGTGAACTGGTTTGTTGGTAGTTAGACTGGTTTATCAGACGGTGAACTGGTTTGTTGGTAGTTAGACTGGTTTATCAGACGGTGAACTGGTTTGTTGGTAGTTAGACTGGTTTATCAGAAGGTGAACTGGTTTGTTGGTAGTTAGACTGGTTTATCAGACGGTGAATTGGTTTGTTGGTAGTAAGACTGGTTTATCAGAAGGTGAACTGGTTTGTTGGTAGTTAGACTGGTTTATCAGAAGGTGATCTGGTTTGTTGGTAGTTAGACTGGTTTATCAGACGGTGAACTGGTTTGTTGGTAGTTAGACTGGTTTATCAGACGGTGAACTGGTTTGTTGGTAGTTAGACTGGTTTATCAGAAGGTGAATTGGTTTGTTGGTAGTTAGACTGGTTTATCAGAAGGTGAACTGGTTTGTTGGTAGTTAGACTGGTTTATCAGAAGGTGAATTGGTTTGTTGGTAGTTAGACTGGTTTATCAGACGGTGAATTGGTTTGTTGGTAGTTAGACTGGTTTATCAGAAGGTGAATTGGTTTGTTGGTAGTTAGACTGGTTTATCAGACGGTGAACTGGGTTGTTGGTAGTTAGACTGGTTTATCAGAAGGTGAACTGGTTTGTTGGTAGTTAGACTGGTTTATCAGAAGGTGAACTGGTTTGTTGGTAGTTAGACTGGTTTATCAGACGGTGAACTGGTTTGTTGGTAGTTAGACTGGTTTATCAGAAGGTGAACTGGTTTGTTGGTAGTTAGACTGGTTTATCAGACGGTGAATTGGTTTGTTGGTAGTTAGACTGGTTTATCAGAAGGTGAACTGGTTTGTTGGTAGTTAGACTGGTTTATCAGACGGTGAACTGGTTTGTTGGTAGTTAGACTGGTTTATCAGACGGTGAACTGGTTTGTTGGTAGTTAGACTGGTTTATCAGACGGTGAATTGGTTTGTTGGTAGTTAGACTGGTTTATCAGACGGTGAATTGGTTTGTTGGTAGTTAGACTGGTTTATCAGACGGTGAACTGGTTTGTTGGTAGTTAGACTGGTTTATCAGAAGGTGAACTGGTTTGTTGGTAGTTAGACTGGTTTATCAGACGGTGAATTGGTTTGTTGGTAGTTAGACTGGTTTATCAGAAGGTGAACTGGTTTGTTGGTAGTTAGACTGGTTTATCAGAAGGTGAATTGGTTTGTTGGTAGTTAGACTGGTTTATCAGACGGTGAATTGGTTTGTTGGTAGTTAGACTGGTTTATCAGAAGGTGAATTGGTTTGTTGGTAGTTAGACTGGTTTATCAGACGGTGAATTGGTTTGTTGGTAGTTAGACTGGTTTATCAGAAGGTGAACTGGTTTGTTGGTAGTTAGACTGGTTTATCAGACGGTGAATTGGTTTGTTGGTAGTTAGACTGGTTTATCAGAAGGTGAATTGGTTTGTTGGTAGTTAGACTGGTTTATCAGACGGTGAACTGGTTTGTTGGTAGTTAGACTGGTTTATCAGACGGTGAACTGGTTTGTTGGTAGTAAGACTGGTTTATCAGACGGTGAATTGGTTTGTTGGTAGTTAGACTGGTTTATCAGACGGTGAATTGGTTTGTTGGTAGTTAGACTGGTTTATCAGAAGGTGATCTGGTTTGTTGGTAGTTAGACTGGTTTATCAGAAGGTGATCTGGTTTGTTGGTAGTTAGACTGGTTTATCAGACGGTGAATTGGTTTGTTGGTAGTTAGACTGGTTTATCAGACGGTGAATTGGTTTGTTGGTAGTTAGACTGGTTTATCAGAAGGTGATCTGGTTTGTTGGTAGTTAGACTGGTTTATCAGACGGTGAACTGGGTTGTTGGTAGTTAGACTGGTTTATCAGAAGGTGAACTGGTTTGTTGGTAGTTAGACTGGTTTATCAGAAGGTGAACTGGTTTGTTGGTAGTTAGACTGGTTTATCAGACGTGAACTGGTTTGTTGGTAGTTAGACTGGTTTATCAGACGGTGATCTGGTTTGTTGGTAGTTAGACTGGTTTATCAGACGGTGAACTGGTTTGTTGGTAGTTAGACTGGTTTATCAGACGGTGAATTGGTTTGTTGGTAGTTAGACTGGTTTATCAGAAGGTGATCTGGTTTGTTGGTAGTTAGACTGGTTTATCAGACGGTGATCTGGTTTGTTGGTAGTTAGACTGGTTTATCAGACGGTGAACTGGGTTGTTGGTAGTTAGACTGGTTTATCAGAAGGTGAATTGGTTTGTTGGTAGTTAGACTGGTTTATCAGAAGGTGAACTGGTTTGTTGGTAGTTAGACTGGTTTATCAGAAGGTGAATTGGTTTGTTGGTAGTTAGACTGGTTTATCAGACGGTGAATTGGTTTGTTGGTAGTTAGACTGGTTTATCAGAAGGTGAATTTGTTTGTTGGTAGTTAGACTGGTTTATCAGACGGTGAACTGGGTTGTTGGTAGTTAGACTGGTTTATCAGAAGGTGAACTGGTTTGTTGGTAGTTAGACTGGTTTATCAGAAGGTGAATTGGTTTGTTGGTAGTTAGACTGGTTTATCAGACGGTGAATTGGTTTGTTGGTAGTTAGACTGGTTTATCAGAAGGTGAATTGGTTTGTTGGTAGTTAGACTGGTTTATCAGACGGTGAATTGGTTTGTTGGTAGTTAGACTGGTTTATCAGAAGGTGAACTGGTTTGTTGGTAGTTAGACTGGTTTATCAGACGGTGAATTGGTTTGTTGGTAGTTAGACTGGTTTATCAGAAGGTGAATTGGTTTGTTGGTAGTTAGACTGGTTTATCAGACGGTGAATTGGTTTGTTGGTAGTTAGACTGGTTTATCAGACGGTGAATTGGTTTGTTGGTAGTTAGACTGGTTTATCAGACGGTGAACTGGTTTGTTGGTAGTTAGACTGGTTTATCAGACGGTGAACTGGGTTGTTGGTAGTTAGACTGGTTTATCAGACGGTGAATTGGTTTGTTGGTAGTTAGACTGGTTTATCAGACGGTGAACTGGGTTGTTGGTAGTTAGACTGGTTTATCAGAAGGTGAACTGGTTTGTTGGTAGTTAGACTGGTTTATCTGAAGGTGAACTGGTTTGTTGGTAGTTAGACTGGTTTATCAGAAGGTGAACTGGTTTGTTGGTAGTCAGACTGGTTTATCAGACGTTGGACTGGTTTGTTGGTAGTCAGACTGGTTTATCAGAAGGTGAACTGGTTTGTTGGTAGTCAGACTGGTTTATCAGACGTTGGACTGGTTTGTTGGTAGTCAGACTGGTTTATCAGACGGTGATCTGGTTTGTTGGTAGTTAGACTGGTTTATCAGACGGTGATCTGGTTTGTTGGTAGTTAGACTGGTTTATCAGACGGTGAATTGGTTTGTTGGTAGTTAGACTGGTTTATCAGACGGTGAATTGGTTTGTTGGTAGTTAGACTGGTTTATCAGAAGGTGAACTTGCTTGTTGGTAGTTAGAATGGTTTATCAGAAGGTGAACTGGTTTGTTGGTAGTTAGACTGGTTTATCAGATGTTGGACTGGTTTGTTAGTAGTAAGACTGGTTTATCAGAAGGTGAACTTGCTTGTTGGTAGTTAGACTGGTTTATCAGTTGGACTGGTTTGTTGGTAGTCAGACTGGTTTATCAGACGGTGAACTGGTTTGTTGGTAGTTAAACTGGTTTATCAGACGTTGGACTGGTTTGTTGGTAGTTAGACTGGTTTATCAGAAGGTGAACTTGCTTGTTGGTAGTTAGACTGGTTTATCAGTTGGACTGGTTTGTTGGTAGTCAGACTGGTTTATCAGACGGTGAATTGGTTTGTTGGTAGTAAGACTGGTTTATCAGACGGTGATCTGGTTTGTTGGTAGTTAGACTGGTTTATCAGAAGGTGAACTGGCTTGTTGGTAGTTAGACTGGTTTATCAGAAGGTGAACTGGGTTGTTGGTAGTTAGACTGGTTTATCAGAAGGTGAATTGGTTTGTTGGTAGTTAGACTGGTTTATCAGAAGGTGAACTGGTTTGTTGGTAGTTAGACTGGTTTATCAGAAGGTGAATTGGTTTGTTGGTAGTTAGACTGGTTTATCAGACGGTGAATTGGTTTGTTGGTAGTTAGACTGGTTTATCAGAAGGTGAATTGGTTTGTTGGTAGTTAGACTGGTTTATCAGACGGTGAACTGGGTTGTTGGTAGTTAGACTGGTTTATCAGAAGGTGAACTGGTTTGTTGGTAGTTAGACTGGTTTATCAGAAGGTGAACTGGTTTGTTGGTAGTTAGACTGGTTTATCAGACGGTGAATTGGTTTGTTGGTAGTTAGACTGGTTTATCAGAAGGTGAATTGGTTTGTTGGTAGTTAGACTGGTTTATCAGACGGTGAATTGGTTTGTTGGTAGTTAGACTGGTTTATCAGAAGGTGAACTGGTTTGTTGGTAGTTAGACTGGTTTATCAGACGGTGAACTGGTTTGTTGGTAGTTAGACTGGTTTATCAGACGGTGAACTGGTTTGTTGGTAGTTAGACTGGTTTATCAGACGGTGAATTGGTTTGTTGGTAGTTAGACTGGTTTATCAGACGGTGAATTGGTTTGTTGGTAGTTAGACTGGTTTATCAGACGTGATCTGGTTTGTTGGTAGTTAGACTGGTTTATCAGAAGGTGAACTGGTTTGTTGGTAGTTAGACTGGTTTATCAGACGGTGAATTGGTTTGTTGGTAGTTAGACTGGTTTATCAGAAGGTGAACTGGTTTGTTGGTAGTTAGACTGGTTTATCAGAAGGTGAATTGGTTTGTTGGTAGTTAGACTGGTTTATCAGACGGTGAATTGGTTTGTTGGTAGTTAGACTGGTTTATCAGAAGGTGAATTGGTTTGTTGGTAGTTAGACTGGTTTATCAGACGGTGAATTGGTTTGTTGGTAGTTAGACTGGTTTATCAGACGGTGAATTGGTTTGTTGGTAGTTAGACTGGTTTATCAGAAGGTGATCTGGTTTGTTGGTAGTTAGACTGTTTTATCAGAAGGTGATCTGGTTTGTTGGTAGTTAGACTGGTTTATCAGACGGTGAATTGGTTTGTTGGTAGTTAGACTGGTTTATCAGACGGTGAATTGGTTTGTTGGTAGTTAGACTGGTTTATCAGAAGGTGAATTGGTTTGTTGGTAGTTAGACTGGTTTATCAGACGGTGAATTGGTTTGTTGGTAGTTAGACTGGTTTATCAGAAGGTGAACTGGTTTGTTGGTAGTTAGACTGGTTTATCAGACGGTGAACTGGTTTGTTGGTAGTTAGACTGGTTTATCAGACGGTGAACTGGTTTGTTGGTAGTTAGACTGGTTTATCAGACGGTGAATTGGTTTGTTGGTAGTTAGACTGGTTTATCAGACGGTGAATTGGTTTGTTGGTAGTTAGACTGGTTTATCAGACGGTGATCTGGTTTGTTGGTAGTTAGACTGGTTTATCAGAAGGTGAACTGGTTTGTTGGTAGTTAGACTGGTTTATCAGACGGTGAATTGGTTTGTTGGTAGTTAGACTGGTTTATCAGAAGGTGAACTGGTTTGTTGGTAGTTAGACTGGTTTATCAGAAGGTGAATTGGTTTGTTGGTAGTTAGACTGGTTTATCAGACGGTGAATTGGTTTGTTGGTAGTTAGACTGGTTTATCAGAAGGTGAATTGGTTTGTTGGTAGTTAGACTGGTTTATCAGACGGTGAATTGGTTTGTTGGTAGTTAGACTGGTTTATCAGAAGGTGAACTGGTTTGTTGGTAGTTAGACTGGTTTATCAGACGGTGAATTGGTTTGTTGGTAGTTAGACTGGTTTATCAGAAGGTGAATTGGTTTGTTGGTAGTTAGACTGGTTTATCAGACGGTGAACTGGTTTGTTGGTAGTTAGACTGGTTTATCAGACGGTGAACTGGTTTGTTGGTAGTAAGACTGGTTTATCAGACGGTGAATTGGTTTGTTGGTAGTTAGACTGGTTTATCAGACGGTGAATTGGTTTGTTGGTAGTTAGACTGGTTTATCAGACGGTGACTTGGTTTGTTGGTAGTTAGACTGGTTTATCAGAAGGTGATCTGGTTTGTTGGTAGTTAGACTGGTTTATCAGGCGTGAACTGGTTTGTTGGTAGTTAGACTGGTTTATCAGACGTGAACTGGTTTGTTGGTAGTTAGACTGGTTTATCAGACGGTGATCTGGTTTGTTGGTAGTTAGACTGGTTTATCAGACGGTGAACTGGGTTGTTGGTAGTTAGACTGGTTTATCAGAAGGTGAACTGGTTTGTTGGTAGTTAGACTGGTTTATCAGAAGGTGAATTGGTTTGTTGGTAGTTAGACTGGTTTATCAGACGGTGAATTGGTTTGTTGGTAGTTAGACTGGTTTATCAGAAGGTGAATTGGTTTGTTGGTAGTTAGACTGGTTTATCAGACGTTGAATTGGTTTGTTGGTAGTTAGACTGGTTTATCAGAAGGTGAACTGGTTTGTTGGTAGTTAGACTGGTTTATCAGAAGGTGAATTGGTTTGTTGGTAGTTAGACTGGTTTATCAGACGGTGAATTGGTTTGTTGGTAGTTAGACTGGTTTATCAGAAGGTGAATTGGTTTGTTGGTAGTTAGACTGGTTTATCAGACGGTGAATTGGTTTGTTGGTAGTTAGACTGGTTTATCAGAAGGTGAACTGGTTTGTTGGTAGTTAGACTGGTTTATCAGACGGTGAATTGGTTTGTTGGTAGTTAGACTGGTTTATCAGAAGGTGAATTGGTTTGTTGGTAGTTAGACTGGTTTATCAGACGGTGAACTGGTTTGTTGGTAGTTAGACTGGTTTATCAGACGGTGAACTGGTTTGTTGGTAGTTAGACTGGTTTATCAGACGGTGAATTGGTTTGTTGGTAGTTAGACTGGTTTATCAGACGGTGAATTGGTTTGTTGGTAGTTAGACTGGTTTATCAGAAGGTGATCTGGTTTGTTGGTAGTTAGACTGGTTTATCAGAAGGTGATCTGGTTTGTTGGTAGTTAGACTGGTTTATCAGACGGTGAATTGGTTTGTTGGTAGTTAGACTGGTTTATCAGACGGTGAATTGGTTTGTTGGTATTTAGACTGGTTTATCAGAAGGTGATCTGGTTTGTTGGTAGTTAGACTGGTTTATCAGAAGGTGAACTGGTTTGTTGGTAGTTAGACTGGTTTATCAGACGTGAACTGGTTTGTTGGTAGTTAGACTGGTTTATCAGACGTGAACTGGTTTGTTGGTAGTTAGACTGGTTTATCAGACGGTGATCTGGTTTGTTGGTAGTTAGACTGGTTTATCAGACGGTGAATTGGTTTGTTGGTAGTTAGACTGGTTTATCAGACGGTGAATTGGTTTGTTGGTAGTTAGACTGGTTTATCAGAAGGTGATCTGGTTTGTTGGTAGTTAGACTGGTTTATCAGACGGTGAACTGGGTTGTTGGTAGTTAGACTGGTTTATCAGAAGGTGAACTGGTTTGTTGGTAGTTAGACTGGTTTATCAGACGTGAACTGGTTTGTTGGTAGTTAGACTGGTTTATCAGACGTGAACTGGTTTGTTGGTAGTTAGACTGGTTTATCAGACGGTGATCTGGTTTGTTGGTAGTTAGACTGGTTTATCAGACGGTGAATTGGTTTGTTGGTAGTTAGACTGGTTTATCAGACGGTGAATTGGTTTGTTGGTAGTTAGACTGGTTTATCAGAAGGTGATCTGGTTTGTTGGTAGTTAGACTGGTTTATCAGACGGTGATCTGGTTTGTTGGTAGTTAGACTGGTTTATCAGACGGTGAACTGGGTTGTTGGTAGTTAGACTGGTTTATCAGAAGGTGAATTGGTTTGTTGGTAGTTAGACTGGTTTATCAGAAGGTGAACTGGTTTGTTGGTAGTTAGACTGGTTTATCAGAAGGTGAATTGGTTTGTTGGTAGTTAGACTGGTTTATCAGACGGTGAATTGGTTTGTTGGTAGTTAGACTGGTTTATCAGAAGGTGAATTGGTTTGTTGGTAGTTAGACTGGTTTATCAGACGGTGAACTGGGTTGTTGGTAGTTAGACTGGTTTATCAGAAGGTGAACTGGTTTGTTGGTAGTTAGACTGGTTTATCAGAAGGTGAATTGGTTTGTTGGTAGTTAGACTGGTTTATCAGACGGTGAATTGGTTTGTTGGTAGTTAGACTGGTTTATCAGAAGGTGAATTGGTTTGTTGGTAGTTAGACTGGTTTATCAGACGGTGAACTGGTTTGTTGGTAGTTAGACTGGTTTATCAGAAGGTGAACTGGTTTGTTGGTAGTTAGACTGGTTTATCAGACGGTGAATTGGTTTGTTGGTAGTTAGACTGGTTTATCAGAAGGTGAACTGGTTTGTTGGTAGTTAGACTGGTTTATCAGACGGTGAATTGGTTTGTTGGTAGTTAGACTGGTTTATCAGACGGTGAATTGGTTTGTTGGTAGTTAGACTGGTTTATCAGAAGGTGAACTGGTTTGTTGGTAGTTAGACTGGTTTATCAGACGGTGAACTGGGTTGTTGGTAGTTAGACTGGTTTATCAGACGGTGAACTGGTTTGTTGGTAGTTAGACTGGTTTATCAGACGGTGAACTGGTTTGTTGGTAGTTAGACTGGTTTATCAGAAGGTGAACTGGTTTGTTGGTAGTTAGACTGGTTTATCAGAAGGTGAACTGGTTTGTTGGTAGTAAGACTGGTTTATCAGAAGGTGAACTGGTTTGTTGGTAGTTAGACTGGTTTATCAGACGGTGATCTGGTTTGTTGGTAGTCAGACTGGTTTATCAGAAGGTGAACTGGTTTGTTGGTAGTCAGACTGGTTTATCAGACGTTGGACTGGTTTGTTGGTAGTCAGACTGGTTTATCAGACGGTGATCTGGTTTGTTGGTAGTTAGACTGGTTTATCAGACGGTGATCTGGTTTGTTGGTAGTTAGACTGGTTTATCAGACGGTGAATTGGTTTGTTGGTAGTTAGACTGGTTTATCAGACGGTGAATTGGTTTGTTGGTAGTAAGACTGGTTTATCAGAAGGTGAACTTGCTTGTTGGTAGTTAGACTGGTTTATCAGAAGGTGAACTGGTTTGTTGGTAGTTAGACTGGTTTATCAGATGTTGGACTGGTTTGTTAGTAGTAAGACCGGTTTATCAGAAGGTGAACTTGCTTGTTGGTAGTTAGACTGGTTTATCAGTTGGACTGGTTTGTTAGAAGTCAGACCGGTTTATCAGAAGGTGAACTGGTTTGTTGGTAGTTAAACTGGTTTATCAGACGTTGGACTGGTTTGTTGGTAGTTAGACTGGTTTATCAGAAGGTGAACTTGCTTGTTGGTAGTTAGACTGGTTTATCAGTTGGACTGGTTTGTTGGTAGTCAGACTGGTTTATCAGACGGTGAATTGGTTTGTTGGTAGTAAGACTGGTTTATCAGACGGTGAATTGGTTTGTTGGTAGTTAGACTGGTTTATCAGAAGGTGAATTGGTTTGTTGGTAGTTAGACTGGTTTATCAGACGGTGAACTGGTTTGTTGGTAGTTAGACTGGTTTATCAGAAGGTGAACTGGTTTGTTGGTAGTTAGACTGGTTTATCAGAAGGTGAACTGGTTTGTTGGTAGTTAGACTGGTTTATCAGAAGGTGAATTGGTTTGTTGGTAGTTAGACTGGTTTATCAGACGGTGAATTGGTTTGTTGGTAGTTAGACTGGTTTATCAGAAGGTGAATTGGTTTGTTGGTAGTTAGACTGGTTTATCAGACGGTGAACTGGTTTGTTGGTAGTTAGACTGGTTTATCAGAAGGTGAACTGGTTTGTTGGTAGTTAGACTGGTTTATCAGAAGGTGAACTGGTTTGTTGGTAGTTAGACTGGTTTATCAGACGGTGAATTGGTTTGTTGGTAGTTAGACTGGTTTATCAGAAGGTGAATTGGTTTGTTGGTAGTTAGACTGGTTTATCAGAAGGTGAATTGGTTTGTTGGTAGTTAGACTGGTTTATCAGAAGGTGAACTGGTTTGTTGGTAGTTAGACTGGTTTATCAGACGGTGAACTGGTTTGTTGGTAGTTAGACTGGTTTATCAGACGGTGAACTGGTTTGTTGGTAGTTAGACTGGTTTATCAGACGGTGAATTGGTTTGTTGGTAGTTAGACTGGTTTATCAGACGGTGAATTGGTTTGTTGGTAGTTAGACTGGTTTATCAGACGGTGATCTGGTTTGTTGGTAGTTAGACTGGTTTATCAGAAGGTGAACTGGTTTGTTGGTAGTTAGACTGGTTTATCAGACGGTGAATTGGTTTGTTGGTAGTTAGACTGGTTTATCAGAAGGTGAACTGGTTTGTTGGTAGTTAGACTGGTTTATCAGAAGGTGAATTGGTTTGTTGGTAGTTAGACTGGTTTATCAGACGGTGAATTGGTTTGTTGGTAGTTAGACTGGTTTATCAGAAGGTGAACTGGTTTGTTGGTAGTTAGACTGGTTTATCAGACGGTGAATTGGTTTGTTGGTAGTTAGACTGGTTTATCAGACGGTGAATTGGTTTGTTGGTAGTTAGACTGGTTTATCAGAAGGTGATCTGGTTTGTTGGTAGTTAGACTGTTTTATCAGAAGGTGATCTGGTTTGTTGGTAGTTAGACTGGTTTATCAGACGGTGAATTGGTTTGTTGGTAGTTAGACTGGTTTATCAGACGGTGAATTGGTTTGTTGGTAGTTAGACTGGTTTATCAGAAGGTGATCTGGTTTGTTGGTAGTTAGACTGGTTTATCAGACGGTGAACTGGGTTGTTGGTAGTTAGACTGGTTTATCAGAAGGTGAACTGGTTTGTTGGTAGTTAGACTGGTTTATCAGACGGTGAACTGGTTTGTTGGTAGTTAGACTGGTTTATCAGACGGTGAACTGGTTTGTTGGTAGTTAGACTGGTTTATCAGACGGTGATCTGGTTTGTTGGTAGTTAGACTGGTTTATCAGACGGTGAATTGGTTTGTTGGTAGTTAGACTGGTTTATCAGAAGGTGAACTGGTTTGTTGGTAGTTAGACTGGTTTATCAGAAGGTGAACTGGTTTGTTGGTAGTTAGACTGGTTTATCAGACGGTGAACTGGGTTGTTGGTAGTTAGACTGGTTTATCAGAAGGTGAACTGGTTTGTTGGTAGTTAGACTGGTTTATCAGAAGGTGAACTGGTTTGTTGGTAGTTAGACTGGTTTATCAGAAGGTGAATTGGTTTGTTGGTAGTTAGACTGGTTTATCAGACGGTGAATTGGTTTGTTGGTAGTTAGACTGGTTTATCAGAAGGTGAATTGGTTTGTTGGTAGTTAGACTGGTTTATCAGACGGTGAACTGGGTTGTTGGTAGTTAGACTGGTTTATCAGAAGGTGAACTGGTTTGTTGGTAGTTAGACTGGTTTATCAGAAGGTGAATTGGTTTGTTGGTAGTTAGACTGGTTTATCAGACGGTGAATTGGTTTGTTGGTAGTTAGACTGGTTTATCAGAAGGTGAATTGGTTTGTTGGTAGTTAGACTGGTTTATCAGACGGTGAATTGGTTTGTTGGTAGTTAGACTGGTTTATCAGAAGGTGAACTGGTTTGTTGGTAGTTAGACTGGTTTATCAGACGGTGAATTGGTTTGTTGGTAGTTAGACTGGTTTATCAGAAGGTGAATTGGTTTGTTGGTAGTTAGACTGGTTTATCAGACGGTGAATTGGTTTGTTGGTAGTTAGACTGGTTTATCAGACGGTGAACTGGTTTGTTGGTAGTTAGACTGGTTTATCAGACGGTGAACTGGGTTGTTGGTAGTTAGACTGGTTTATCAGACGGTGAATTGGTTTGTTGGTAGTTAGACTGGTTTATCAGACGGTGAACTGGGTTGTTGGTAGTTAGACTGGTTTATCAGAAGGTGAACTGGTTTGTTGGTAGTTAGACTGGTTTATCAGACGGTGAATTGGTTTGTTGGTAGTTAGACTGGTTTATCAGAAGGTGAACTGGTTTGTTGGTAGTCAGACTGGTTTATCAGACGTTGGACTGGTTTGTTGGTAGTCAGACTGGTTTATCAGACGGTGATCTGGTTTGTTGGTAGTTAGACTGGTTTATCAGAAGGTGAACTGGTTTGTTGGTAGTTAGACTGGTTTATCAGACGGTGAATTGGTTTGTTGGTAGTAAGACTGGTTTATCAGAAGGTGATCTGGTTTGTTGGTAGTTAGACTGGTTTATCAGACGGTGATCTGGTTTGTTGGTAGTCAGACTGGTTTATCAGAAGGTGAACTGGTTTGTTGGTAGTCAGACTGGTTTATCAGACGTTGGACTGGTTTGTTGGTAGTCAGACTGGTTTATCAGACGGTGATCTGGTTTGTTGGTAGTTAGACTGGTTTATCAGACGGTGATCTGGTTTGTTGGTAGTTAGACTGGTTTATCAGACGGTGAATTGGTTTGTTGGTAGTAAGACTGGTTTATCAGAAGGTGAACTTGCTTGTTGGTAGTTAGACTGGTTTATCAGAAGGTGAACTGGTTTGTTGGTAGTTAGACTGGTTTATCAGATGTTGGACTGGTTTGTTAGTAGTAAGACCGGTTTATCAGAAGGTGAACTGGCTTGTTGGTAGTTAGACTGGTTTATCAGTTGGACTGGTTTGTTAGAAGTAAGACCGGTTTATCAGAAGGTGAACTGGTTTGTTGGTAGTTAAACTGGTTTATCAGACGTTGGACTGGTTTGTTGGTAGTTAGACTGGTTTATCAGAAGGTGAACTTGCTTGTTGGTAGTTAGACTGGTTTATCAGTTGGACTGGTTTGTTGGTAGTCAGACTGGTTTATCAGACGGTGAATTGGTTTGTTGGTAGTAAGACTGGTTTATCAGACGGTGATCTGGTTTGTTGGTAGTTAGACTGGTTTATCAGAAAGGTGAACTGGCTTGTTGGTAGTTAGACTGGTTTATCAGAAGGTGAACTGGCTTGTTGGTAGTTAGACTGGTTTATCAGTCGGTCTTGGTTTCCAGCTGCATCTGAACACCAGAACCTGTGATCAGAACTAGGAAGTAGTGTAAACACTGCTGTGAGGACCATTTCCCACACGGTTCATTGGATCATGCTGCAGATGGTCACTGACTCGTCTCCGTTCTAAACATGGAAACGTCGTGTGACCTCAGAGTTTCACTTGTAATTAGATTCAGACTGATGTGATAAAGAGTGATAGACCTCAGAGTCTGGCAGACCTGAAACAGGCTCAGTCTTTGGGGTTGATCTGTGGAGATTTCCTTTTCCAAGACCCTGAAAATCTAACAAACGTGTGAAATACAAGCCAGCGGAACCAGAACCAGGTTCTAACACACCACGGTTCTAGTGTCGTTATTAACCTCTTCAGGTTATTTCATTCAGTTCTTCTCTGCAATGAAAAACCAAAATGATTGAAGTACCTTTCTATATTTCCCAGGGCTCTACGATCCTGGTCTCCACAAACAGCTGAAACATGTGAGAGTACGACAAAGTATCAGAATCCAGATATGTGGTACTGTGTCAGAGTAAATTCACCTGGAACACAGTAGAACATGGAAGTGTATCTGATCCTGGAAGAAAACCACATTACTGTCGGTGGAAAGCAGAGAACAGCAGCCAGTTCATCTAGTACATAAATACATAAAGTAAACAGAAAGTATAAGTCTTATTTAAAGTTTAAAATTAGTATACTTCAAGTATACTTGCATGTACTACATTTTGGTAAGGGAAGTATATTTTGGATAAGTACATAAACAGTAAATATTTCATCATCTCTGTACTGTGAGTACCAGAGAGCAGTAGGCTGCTACTTAAAGCGCCCGGGGAGCAGTTGGGGGGGGGGTTAAGGACCTTGCTCAGGGGTCCACAGTGGTTTTTACCTGAGAAGCGTGACGGGTCCTCCGCCAAAGCCCGCGACATTACTACCCACTCCCAAAAGTTTCAAATTAGAAGTATATTTCTGATAAGTACATAAATAGTAAACTAAAAGTATACTGTCTTATTTAAAGTTTAAAATGAGTATACTTAAAGCGTACTTGCATGTACTACTTTTTGGTGAGGGTGTACGGAGCTTTATGACACCGCCGGGACAAACAGGACTTCAATCTGCTGCACAGCTCAGATGTAGGTGGCAGCTTGTGTCCATCAGGACATGCCCCCCCCCCAGCATCGGTACATGCCCCCCCAGCATCAGGACATGCCCCCCCCCCCCCCAGCATTGGTACATGCCCCCCCAGCATCAGGACATTGCCCCCCCCCCAGCATCAGGACATGCCCCCCCCCCCAGCATCGGTACATGCCCCCCCCAGCATCAGGATATGCCCCCCCCCCCCCAGCATCGGTACATGCCCCCCCCCAGCATCAGGACATGCCCCCCCCCAGCATCAGGACATGCCCCCCCCCCCCCCCCAGCATCGGTACATGCCCCCCCCAGTCCTGCAGGAGCTTCCTCTGATATACTTTCTCTTGGTGAAATACGCTTAAACCCGGATTTTCAACACGGTCGCGGCGCTAAACCCCGTTGGTGGTGGATGATGATGATGTGATGTGTGGAAACCATCACAGACTTGAATGAGGACGATCAGGGGACAGAATATGAAAACTCTGAATTTGGACATTTCTTGGAGAGAAAACGTTAAACTTGAGAGGATTCTGCTTCACGGGGTGAAGCTGCACACAGTTTCTTCTGGGACGTTAGCTAAGCCTCACGGTTGGGATCGAGGTTATAATAGTTTAGGATTTTTCATTAGTTTCAGTTTTTATTTAGTTTTCACTTTTTGTTTTTCAATTCAGTTACTTTTAGTGAGTTTTTATTTTTTGGAAAATGCTTAGTTCTAGTTTAGTTTTGATTAGTTTCAGTCTTAGTTTAGTTTTTTTCGTAAATCAAAGGTATTTGTCTGTCGTTATATTCAGAATCATCAGAAAGTCACTAGAAATAAAGCAAACAGATTAAATAGAAACAGATTTCATATCAACCCAAAAAGCTGATGTATTAAACAAATTTACAAAAACTAAGAATGATTTTACAATAATTTTAGTTTTTTAAAGTTATGCTGCAGATTTTTCAGCAGATCTGAAGGGGCCCGGGGAGGAAACTCCTCATCCTCATTCATGATGGATGAGAATGGGCTCCATGTGAGACTCTACTACTGAACTTACGGTAGCTCGTGTGTGTACTACATACTTGTGTACTTGTGGGTACAGACACATTTTTAGTACAGACTTGTGGGTACGTACTACATACTCGTGTACTTGTGAGTACAGACTTGTGGGTACATACTGGAAGTCTACACAAGCTCGGACTCCGCTGACCTGACAACTGGGACAACACAAACTTGTGACATCACCACCAACGGTGCAGCAGTGAGCAGGTCTGCCCGGCAACAAGAAGATAATACTGTTCTAAAGTTTATTTATTATGGTGCAGATGTAATAATGGTACTGAAATAAATAAAAACAATTAAAATAACTGCTCCAAAAACAATTATACCAAGGGGATGTTTTCCGGTACATAAGCACATTAATGCAAACGACGAGGTCATAATTATATGAAACAGCTGTAAGAGGAAAGCAGGAGGAAGAGGAGGAGGAGGAAGAGGAGGTTCCACCTGCAGGAAAACAATCATCTGGAGACTCATTTGCTCTGAAATGACTTTATTAATGTCTGAAATCTTCTGGGACGACGTCTGTCAGCGAGTGTCAGAGCGGCGGCTCCGCAGGCTGTACCGAGGCTGATGATGAGGAGGATGAAGATGCAGCAGACATGGAGGAAGAGGAGGATGAAGATGCAGCAGACATGGAGGAAGAGGAGGATGAACATGAAGCAGACATGGAGGAAGAGAAGACAGTTGATGAAACAACTGCAGAAACATCAGAACATTTTACAAGCTAAATATATAAATGTGTGTGTTTATATATATATATATATATATATATATATATATATATATATATATATATATATATATATATATATACACATGTATATCATATATATAAATATGTGTATATACAGCTGTGTGATAAAGTGTTGCCTCCTTCCCAAGAGGTCACAAAAGACCCCAGAACAACATCCAAGAACTGCAGGCCTCACTTGCCTCAATGAAGGTCAGTGTTCATGACTCCCCCATCAGAAAGAGACTGGGGGCAAAAAATGGCTGCATGGCAGAGTTCCAAGACCAAAACCACTGCTGAGCAAAAAGAACATAAAGGCTCGTCTCAGTTTAGCCAGAAAGCATCTTGATGATCCCCAAGACTTTTGGGAAAATACTCTGTGGACTGACGAGACAAAAGTGGAACTTTCTGGAAGGTGGAGGTCCCATTACATCTGGCGTAAAAGTAACACGGCATTTCAGAAAAGGAACATCATAGCAACAGTAAAACATGGTGGTGGTAGTGTGATGGTCTGGGGCTGTTTTGCTGCCTCAGGACCTGGAAGACTTGCTGTGGTAAATGGAACCATGAATTCTGCTTCTACCAAAAAATCCTGAAGGAGAACGTCCGGCCATCTGTTGGTGACCTCAAGCTGAAGCGCACTTGGGTTCTGCAGCAGAACAATGATCCAGAACACACCAGCAAGTCCACCTCTGAATGGCTTAAGAACAACAACATGAAGACTTTGGAGTGGCCTAGTCAAAGCCCCCACCTGAATCCCATTGAGATGCTGTGGCATGACCTTAAAAAGGCGGTTCATGCTGGAAAAGCCTCCAATGTGGCTGAATTACAACAATTCTGCAAAGATGAGTGGAACAAAATTCCTCCACAGCGCTGTAGAAGACTCACTGCCAGTTATCACAAACGCTTGATGCAGTTGTTGCTGCTAAGGTGGAACAACCAGTTATTAGGTTTAGGGGAAGATCACTTTTTCACACAGGGACATGGAGGGTTGGATTTTTACCCTTAAAAATAAAAATCTTCATCTAAAAACTGCATTTTTGTTTACTTGTTTTATCTTTGTCTAATATTTAAATTTGTTTGATGATCAGAAACATTTAAGTGTCAAACATGCAAAAAAGTAAGAAATCAGGAAGGAGGAAACACTTTTTCACACAACTGTATACATATACACACACACACATATTTCTTTACTTATTTTAGGAGTGGCCAAGATTTTTTATTTATTTTTTCTTTGTAATAAAAATCTGCTGATAGAACAAGTGAAATTTTCCTGAGATTTCTTGAAATAAGAAGCTTTTGTCTTAAAGGGAAGAATTTCTGACATCTAGTGGTAAAGATGGGTACAGCAATGACTTCATGTTCCAGCACAGCTGTGACTGTACGGTGGCCATCAGTGGCCATAATTCTCCAAGACATGAAGATATTGTCATGAGTGTGTATCCAGGGTGTCGGGTGTACTATGCTGTACTACAGGGAACGACTTTTAATGCTTTTTAAGGCCTTACTGATCCCAAACAAAGCTGGAACAGAGTTTTAAAGTGCCCCTGGCATGAAATTTGCATTTTTTTGAGGTTTTTGATCATATATTTTAGTTTCCCCAGCCTGCCTATAACCCCTACGGGCTTAAATTATAGATTCATGTTTCCTTTGTCCCTGGCTGTGTCTGCATACATGGTGAAGTTCGCATTCACAAATGGGCTGATGGGCAGTTCGGCCTATTTTACTCCCAGTGCAGCTTGTGACGCCATGGCTTCCAGCCAATCATCTCCCTCCCTTGAACTTCCCTTTTTACAGTAAATCCTGGAAATATCACCAATCCTCATAAAACCGTTTCATTATCAGAAAGAAGTACGGATGTTGAGTAAAAGTATTAAAATCTGAGAGTACACACTCATAAATACAGGTACCAGTTTGTACCTAAAAGGGTCCAAAGCTTGTTGCTGGGGGGGGGGAGTTCCTTTCTGAAAGACATTTCTGTACCTTCATGGTCCATTTTTGTACCTTATCAAGCTGTATGAGTTAATAAAGTACAATTAAACCAATTAAAGATGATGAATAAAAGTCAATAAAATAGAGATTATGACAACAATCAAAGATGCTAATAATAAATGAATAATTATGATAGAAATATTAGGCCAAACACATATATAATTATACATATAATTATTACTATGATTATTATGAAAATCATAATATAATAAGTATAATTATACTACTGTTTAGAAGTACTGCTATTTATAGCTATTGTACAAGCTACACACATTTTTCAATGCTGCAGGTACCCTTAGGGTTGGAATGGTACAAATGTATACTTTATATTACTTTGGAGCCTTTTTCATAGTATATAGGTACTTCTGGCCTCATAAAGACCAATATTGTACTTTTGAGAGAACATTTGTAGTAAATGTACGTACAGGTACAGAAACGTTCCTGTGTCGTACCTCCATGTTTCTGAGAGTGTAAAGGGACGCGCACACATGCAATGCTGCAACATGATGGTTGACGCCCGATGCCAGATTGATCATTACTTTGATCAATCGATACAAATGTCACTAAACTCGCCACAAGTTGCACAATAACAACACAGCTGGTTTGTCCAGCTCGCCGTGTAGCCTCCAAGCTAGCTGAGATTCTTGCTAACTAGCCAGCTAAAACACAGGACTCGTCATTTAGTCATGTTGGATTCAGATTCATGAGCAAACGTAGAACAGATATTTACTGTTCACATCAGACGAGGGTTTGTCTCAGATATTTTACCAGTGATGAAGAATTATTCTGTCCAGCAGGATCGCCTGCAAACCGGCAGATATCTGCCTGCAGCTCTGCTGGAAAGCAAAGCTCAGGGGTCTCATTTATAAACTGTATTTGGATCTTTACTAAGTGTACGTACGCCCAAAACTAAAAGTCTGTGTAGATTTAAAAAAAATCTTCAGATTTATAAAACCGTGCGTACGCACAGATACAAGCAGTTTCTCCTTTATAAATCACACTCTTCCTGGAAGTTTGCGCAGGTGAATTTGGCCCCGCCCCCGACACGCCCACATTCTACCATAACTGGTCAATGCAAGGCTCCTCGTGGATGTTTCTGCATATAAGTGAACCAGCTGATCTGAGGCAGTTAAAGCTGAATCCTGGCGACTGAGAGAACGATAAAACATTATTTGGTGGAGACTGAAGTGGAGCCTCAAAGAAATGTTTTATTTGGGCGTCACAGATGGGATCTAAAGTCTGCTGATGCAGCAGGTTGTTGTGATGATGGAACAGAGCGACTGGAGAACACAGAACACCTGTCTGGTGTGGTGCAGCGATGCGCCCCCCCCCCCCCCCCCCCACTGCATGTAAACACCTCCACCTCTTTTGTGAGGCCGATAGCTCCATGATGGAGCGTGTTGTGGTCAGCAGCTGCTGATGCGTGGGGGTGGGCTCGGTTTCAGCGGGGTCGTCTATCTGGGTCCAGTTCATAGACAAAAGCTGCAAAAGTAAATCTGATTATGACCCAGTCATCATCATCATCACTGGGCCGGGACATCCTAGTGAACCCCTGAAAACACGTTCACCTAACTCTCCATCTGTAGGTCCTCCAGCAGCAGCAATGCAGCATTACGCACGAGTGTCTCCATGGTAACATGTTTACATCTGTCTGACTGCTGCAGCTCATCAGAATATGTGTTAATGTGGCAAATATATCACCCTGATGATCATCGGGTAGAGGAAGATGATGGTGAGAGAAAACTTGATAAAATGATGATTTAAAGGAACATTCCACCCACAGAATGATGTAACTTTATCTTCCACCCCCCTCATGGTGAGAAAGACTCTGCAGCACTTTTTTAATATCTCAAATGCAGCCGGCGATCAGGAAGGCTTCTCGTTTCCCCCCAACTTTCATATAATGGAGTTCACCGGGGTCCGAGCCAAAAAGGTCCATAAAAGTCCACAAAAACGTGTCCATATTCCTCCATACTGCTCGTCCAATGTAATCCAAGTGTCCTGAGTGGGTAGCGTCCAGAATTTACTGGAAACCATCATTTAGTAGATTTTTAGAGACTAAACAGTACTACATCAGTACTACATCAGTACTACATCAGTACTACATCGCATCTCCTGCGAGCACGCTGATGCACGTTCATGAAACTACGGAACGAGACGAGATCACGCGTTCTCTTCTTCTTTCTTTCTTTGTTTTAAATCAACATCAACCCTCTTGGACCCTCTTG
>JALJCO010012833.1:52500-62500 GCA_023101725.1 Atherinomorus stipes | reverse complement strand
TGAAGAAGCTTCGGACACTCAGCTGCTGTGACATTTTTCCGAGTGAACCCAACAGGCCATGCATCAAGAGAGACAATATGCTAACTCGCCATCTAGTGGTCAGGAGTGTAAATGCAATCTGTCAAAATGACTGACGGCCTTCAGATTTTTCTGTCACCGTTTAAAAAAAACGGTCAATGACGGAAAATATTCGGTTAACGCGACCCCTGGACGGTACTGACCCACACCTGACAGGTGAGACAGGTGAGACAGAACTGACCCACACCTGACAGGTGAGACAGGTGAGACAGGTGAGACGGAACTGACCCACACCTGACAGGTGAGACAGGTGAGACGGAACTGACCCACACCTGACAGGTGAGACAGGTGAGACGGTACTGACCCACACCTGACAGGTGAGACAGGTGAGACAGAACTGACCCACACCTGACAGGTGAGACAGGTGAGACAGGTGAGACGGAACTGACCCACACCTGACAGGTGAGACAGGTGAGACGGAACTGACCCACACCTGACAGGTGAGACAGGTGAGACAGGTGAGACGGAACTGACCCACACCTGACAGGTGAGACAGGTGAGACAGGTGAGACGGAACTGACCCACACCTGACAGGTGAGACAGGTGAGACAGGTGAGACGGAACTGACCCACACCTGACAGGTGAGACAGGTGAGACGGTACTGACCCACACCTAACATGTGAGACAGGTGAGACGGAACTGACCCACACCTGACAGGTGAGACAGGTGAGACAGAACTGACCCACACCTGACAGGTGAGACAGGTGAGACAGGTGAGACGGAACTGACCCACACCTGACAGGTGAGACAGGTGAGACGGAACTGACCCACACCTGACAGGTGAGACAGGTGAGACAGGTGAGACGGAACTGACCCACACCTGACAGGTGAGACAGGTGAGACAGGTGAGACGGAACTGACCCACACCTGACAGGTGAGACAGGTGAGACAGGTGAGACGGAACTGACCCACACCTGACAGGTGAGACAGGTGAGACGGTACTGACCCACACCTAACATGTGAGACAGGTGAGACGGTACTGACCCACACCTGACAGGTCAGACAGGTGAGACAGGTGAGACGGAACTGACCCAGACCTGACAGGTGAGACAGGTGAGACGAGGTGCTGCATTCCTCCTCCTCTCCGTCCTCCTTGCTCAAACGCATCTCAGCTCTTCTTCTCTGGAAATCAGGTGATCAGAACCCAGCAGGTGTGTCCAGGTGAGCTTCTACCTACTGCTCTCACCTTCACATGCAGATCATCATCATCCTCCCTCTTCCTCCTCGGCTGCTGCACCAAACTCTCTGCAGACAGAATATACCAATCAGCAACTGCTGGAGTCACCTGTACATCAGGTAAACTCACCTGCTCGCTGCAGCGCCTCCTGCAGGTGAGCCTGTGTCTGTCTGAGCTGCTCCAGGACCTGTAGACTCTGTTGGACCGGGTCTCTGTAGCGAAGACAGACCAGGACCAGGACCAGAACGCCGACACCGGTCATGGAGCGCCGCAGCAGGCCCACGTAGGCGGAGACCAGCTCCTGAACACACACAAACACTCTGAGCGTCCACACACCTGCCACCAGGTGAGCTGCAGGTGGAGGCACTGACCATGTGCAGGTGTTCCGCTTCCTCAGAGCTCGTCACCAACTGGTAGATCTTCCTCTCCAGGTAGAAGTTCAGACACACCAGAGCCAACAAGACCAGCCTAGAGACACGCACCTGTTAAGCCTGGTCCAAACTACACGAATGTAGCCCGATTTTGCGGCAGACACACACCTGCCGCAATCAGACACACACCTGCCGCAATCAGACTCACACCTGCCGCAGTCAGACGCACACCTGCCGCAATCAGACACACACCTGCCGCAATCAGACTCACACCTGCCGCAATCAGACACACACCTGCCACAATCAGACACACACCTGCCGCAATCAGACGCACACCTGCCGCAGTCAGACGCACACCTGCCGCAATCAGACGCACACCTGCCGCAATCAGACGCACACCTGCCGCAGTCAGACTCACACCTGCCGCAGTCAGACACACACCTGCCGCAGTCAGACGCACACCTGCCGCAGTCAGACACACACCTGCCGCAGTCAGACACACACCTGCCGCAATCAGACGCACACCTGCCGCAATCAGACACACACCTGCCGCAGTCAGACCCACACCTGCCGCAGTCAGACGCACACCTGCCGCAATCAGACGCACACCTGCCGCAATCAGACGCACACCTGCCGCAATCAGACACACACCTGCCGCAGTCAGACCCACACCTGCCGCAGTCAGACGCACACCTGCCGCAGTCAGACGCACTCCTGCCGCAATCAGACGCACACCTGCCGCAATCAGACGCACACCTGCCGCAGTCAGACGCACACCTGCCGCAGTCAGACGCACACCTGCCGCAGTCAGACGCACACCTGCCGCCATCAGACTCACACCAGCCGCAATCAGACACACACCAGCCGCAATCAGACTCACACCTGCCGCAGTCAGACGCACCTGCCGCAATCAGACTCACACCTGCCGCAATCAGACACACACCTGCCGCAATCAGACGCACACCTGCCGCAGTCAGACGCACACCTGCCGCAATCAGACGCACACCTGCCGCAATCAGACGCACACCTGCCGCAATCAGACACACACCTGCCGCAATCAGACACACACCTGCCGCAATCAGACACACACCTGCCGCAATCAGACTCACACCTGCCGCAGTCAGACGCACACCTGCCGCAATCAGACGCACACCTGCCGCAATCAGACGCACACCTGCCGCAGTCAGACGCACACCTGCCGCAATCAGACGCACACCTGCCGCAGTCAGACGCACTCCTGCCACAATCAGACGCACACCTGCCGCAATCAGACGCACACCTGCCGCAATCAGACCCACACCTGCCGCAGTCAGACGCACACCTGCCGCAGTCAGACGCACACCTGCCGCAATCAGACGCACACCTGCCGCAGTCAGACGCACTCCTGCCGCAATCAGACACACACCTGCCGCAATCAGACGCACACCTGCCGCAATCAGACCCACACCTGCCGCAGTCAGACGCACACCTGCCGCAGTCAGACGCACACCTGCCGCAATCAGACGCACACCTGCCGCAGTCAGACGCACTCCTGCCGCAATCAGACGCACACCTGCCGCAATCAGACGCACACCTGCCGCAATCAGACCCACACCTGCCGCAGTCAGACGCACACCTGCCGCAGTCAGACGCACACCTGCCGCAATCAGACGCACACCTGCCGCAGTCAGACGCACTCCTGCCGCAATCAGACACACACCTGCCGCAATCAGACGCACACCTGCCGCAATCAGACCCACACCTGCCGCAATCAGACGCACACCTGCCGCAATCAGACACACACCTGCCGCAATCAGACGCACACCTGCCGCAATCAGACTCACACCTGGCGCAGTCAGACGCACACCTGCCGCAGTCAGACGCACACCTGCCGCAGTCAGACACACACCTGCCGCAGTCAGACGCACACCTGCCGCAGTCAGACGCACACCTGCCGCAGTCAGACGCACACCTGCCGCAGTCAGACGCACACCTGCCGCAGTCAGACGCACACCTGCCGCAATCAGACGCACACCTGCCGCAGTCAGACGCACACCTGCCGCAATCAGACGCACACCTGCCGCAATCAGACGCACACCTGCCGCAGTCAGACGCACACCTGCCGCAATCAGACGCACACCTGCCGCAGTCAGACCCACACCTGCCGCAGTCAGACGCACACCTGCCGCAGTCAGACGCACACCTGCCGCAATCAGACGCACACCTGCCGCAGTCAGACGCACTCCTGCCGCAATCAGACGCACACCTGCCGCAATCAGACGCACACCTGCCGCAATCAGACGCGCAGCTGCCGCAGTCAGACGCACACCTGCCGCAGTCAGACGCACACCTGCCGCAATCAGACGCGCACCTGCCGCAATCAGACGCACACCTGCCGCAGTCAGACGCACACCTGCCGCAATCAGACGCACACCTGCCGCAGTCAGACGCACACCTGCCGCAATCAGACGCACACCTGCCGCAATCAGACGCACACCTGCCGCAATCAGACGCACACCTGCCGCAGTCAGACGCACACCTGCCGCAATCAGACGCACACCTGCCGCAGTCAGACGCACACCTGCCACAGTCAGACGCACACCTGCCGCAGTCAGACGCACACCTGCCGCAATCAGACGCACACCTGCCGCAATCAGACGCACACCTGCCGCAATCAGACGCACACCTGCCGCAGTCAGACGCACACCTGCCGCAATCAGACGCACACCTGCCGCAGTCAGACGCACACCTGCCACAGTCAGACGCACACCTGCCGCAGTCAGACGCACACCTGCCGCAATCAGACGCACACCTGCCGCAGTCAGACTCACACCTGCCGCAGTCAGACGCACACCTGCCGCAATCAGACGCACACCTGCCGCAGTCAGACGCACACCTGCCGCAGTCAGACGCACACCTGCCGCAATCAGACGCACACCTGCCGCAGTCAGACGCACACCTGCCACAGTCAGACGCACACCTGCCGCAGTCAGACGCACACCTGCCAAAGTCAGAGACACACCTGCCAAAGTCAGACTCACACCTGCCGCAGTCAGACGCACACCTGCCGCAGTCAGATGCACACCTGCCGCAATCAGACGCACACCTGCCGCAATCAGACGCACACCTGCCGCAGTCAGATGCACACCTGCCGCAGTCAGACGCACACCTGCCGCAGTCAGACGCACACCTGCCGCAGTCAGACGCACACCTGCCAAAGTCAGACGCACACCTGCCGCAATCAGACGCACACCTGCCGCAATCAGATGCACACCTGCCGCAGTCAGACGCACACCTGCCAAAGTCAGACGCACACCTGCCACAGTCAGATGCACACCTGCCGCAATCAGACACACACCTGCCGCAATCAGATACACACCAGGCCACAGGTGGAGGTGAGGGGGGGGGGGGGTTACCTGGCTCTGGAGGAGCGTGGGGTGGAGGTGATCAGGAAGGCGGTGCAGAGTGCAGCAGCATTGTAGCAGATGGAGGTCAGACTATGAGCCTCCATCAGGAGGAAGCTCTGCAGGAAGGAAACTCTGTGGAGAAGTTGAGACAGCTCCACCTGCTGCACCTGGGAGGCTCTGCGGAGGTCGGAGAACACTGTCTGGAGGCCTGAGAGACAGGTGGAGACAGGTACAGGCGGGTGGAGACAGATAAAGATGGGTGGAGACAGGTAAAGATGGGTTGAGACAGGTAAAGACAGGTGGAGACAGATAAAGATTGATGGAGACAGGTAAAGATGGGTGGAGACAGGTAAAGACAGGTAAAGACGGGTGGAGGCAACATGGGCTCTGAGTGATTGATGGATCGTGGTGACGCTGTGCCCTCATCACAGACTGGCAGGCTGCAGAAATGTCCTACCCTGGGTGGATTCTCTTAGGGTGTCCTTCAGCTTGTCCCCGTTGGACAGGATCTCCTTCTGTGCCTGCAAGGCAGCACTCTGGGCCTCCATCAGGTCTCTGGCCATCTGGCTGGTGGACTGCAGCTGCTCAGCTACACCTGCTGAAGTCTCCGTCAGCCTGAGACACAGAGGACAATCATCCACCTGTCCAGGTGAGCCGGCCAAACCAGCCGTGGTGCTGCTGCATCCAGGACCTAGCTATTGGCTACCAGCGCTAACACTGGCTGGTCTGCCGCCTGTCAATCACCAGGACACGCCCCTAATTATGCATAATATCCAGATTAAACAACGTTCAAATGGATGAGTTATAAAAAACACCCCCCGCCCCATTTAAAATGGGGGTAAACCTGGACCAGGCTGTAAACATGTTTATTCCTGCTGTAAACATGTTTATTTATGCTGTAAATATGTTTATTTCTGCTGTAAACATGTTTATTCCAGCTGTAAACATGTTTATTCCAGCTGTAAACATGTTTACTTCTGCTGTAAACATGTTTATTTATGCTGTAAATATGTTTATTTCTGCTGTAAACATGTTTATTCCAGCTGTAAACATGTTTACTTCTGCTGTAAACATGTTTATTTATGCTGTAAATATGTTTATAAATGCTGTAAACATGTCTATTTCTGCTGTAAACACGTTTATTCCTGCTGTAAACATGTTTATTTCAGCTGTAAACATGTCTATTTCTGCTGTAAACATGTTTATTTATGCTGTAAATATGTTTATATATGCCGTAAACATGTTTATTCCTGCTGTAAACATGTTTATTTATGCTGTAAATATGTTTATAAATGCTGTAAACATGTCTATTTCTGCTGTAAACACGTTTATTTCTGCTGTAAACATGTTTATTTATGCTGTAAATATGTTTATAAATGCTGTAAACATGTTTATTCCTGCTGTAAACATGTTTATTTCTGCTGTAAACATGTTTATTCCTGCTGTAAACATGTTTACTTCTGCTGTAAACATGTTTATTTATGCTGTAAATATGTTTATAAATGCTGTAAACATGTCTATTTCTGCTGTAAACACGTTTATTCCTGCTGTAAACATGTTTATTTCAGCTGTAAACATGTTTATTTCAGCTGTAAACATGTTTATTCCTGCTGTAAATATGTTTATTTCTGCTGTAAACATGTTTATTTCAGCTGTAAACATGTTTATTCCTGCTGTAAACATGTTTATTTATGCTGTAAATATGTTTATAAATGCCGTAAACATGTCTATTTCTGCTGTAAACACGTTTATTCCTGCTGTAAATATGTTTATTTCCGCTGTAAACATGTTAATTTCTGCTGTAAACAGGTTTACTTCAGCTGTAAACATGTTTATTTCAGCTGTAAATATGTTTATTCCTGCTGTAAATATGTTTATTTCCGCTGTAAACATGTTTATTGCTGCTGAAGACACATTTATTTCTGCTGTATACATGTTTATTTCTGCTGTATACATGTTTATTTCTGCTGTATACATGTTTATTTCTGCAGTAAACACGTTTATTCCTGCTGTAAATATGTTTATTTCTGCTGTAAACATGTTTTTTCAGCTGTAAACATGTTTATTCTTGCTTTAAACATGTTTATTTCTGCTGTAAACATATTTATATCTGCTGTAAAAATGTTTTTCAGCTGTAAACATGTTTATTCCTGCCGCAAACTTGTTTATTTTAGCTGTAAACATGTTTATTCCTGCTGTAAACATGTTTACTTCAGCTGTAAACATGTTTATTTCTGCTGCAAACTTGTTTATTTCAGCTGTAAACATGTTTATTCCTGTTGTAAACATGTTTATTTTAGCTGTAAACATGTTTATTCCTGCTGTTAACATGTTTATTCCTGCAGTAAACATGTTTACTCCTCCTGTAAACATGTTTATATAAGCTGTAAACATGTTTATTCCTGCTGTAAACATGTTTATTTCTGCTGGAAACATGTTTATTCCCGCTGTTAACATGTTTATTTCCGCTGTAAACATGTTTAATGCTGCTGTAAACATGTGTATTTCAGTTGAAAACATGTTTTTTTCCTGCTGACATATTTATTTCAGCTGTAAACATGTTTATTCCTGCTGTAAACATGTTTATTTCCACTGTAAACATGTTTAATGCTGCTGTAATAATGTTTAATGCTGCTGTAAACATGTGTATTTCAGTTGTAAACATGTTTATTTCTGCTGTAAATATGTTTATTTCTGCCATAAACATGTTTATTCCTGCTGTAAACATGTGTATTTCTGCTGTCAATGTTTATTTCTACAGTAAACACGTTTATTTCAGCTGTAAACATGTTTATTCCTGCTGCAAACATGTTTATTCCTGCTGTAAACATGTTTATTTAAGCTGTAAACATGTTTATTCCTGCTGTAAATATGTTTATTTCCGCTGTAAACATGTTTATTTCTGCTGTAAACACATTTATTCCTGCTGTAAACATGTTTATTTAAGATGTAAACATGTTTATTCCTGCTGTAAATATGTTTATTTCCGCTGTAAACATGTTTATTTCTGCTGTAAACACATTTATTTCTGCTGTAAACATGTTTATTTCAGCTGTAAACATATTTTTTTTCTGCTGTAAACATGTTTATTTCCGCTGTAAACATGTTTATTTCTGCTGTAAACACATTTATTTCTGTTGTAAACATGTTTATTTCTGCTGTAAACATGTTTATTGCTACTGTAATGTGTCCATCAGTGTCCCACGTCCTCCATGTGTCCATCAGTGTCCCCTAGTCCTCCATGTGTCCATCAATGTCCCCTAGTCCTCCATGTGTCCATCAGTGTCCCCTAGTCCTCCATGTGTCCCTGTGGAGGACCCAGCGTGACCCTGGTTCTGGTTCTGGACCCAGCGTGACCCTGGTTCTGGTTCTGGACCCAGCGCGACCCTGGTTCTGGTTCTGGACCCAGCGCGACCCCGCCCTGCCGTTGCCGTGGCGACGCTGCCTCACCTGTGCATGCTGAGCTCGGCCCGGTTCTGCCAGCTGTGGGCCTGCAGGTAGTAGCAGATGGAGTAGGTGTGGGTGAAGAAGTCCGTGTAGGTGCTGAAGGCCACGGCGTCCATCGCAGCCGTGCACCTGCTGACATCAGAGCCCTCCGGGCATGCTGGGAAATCTCTGCCCGCACTGCAGGAGGACAGACAGGACACGTCACTGGCCCCGCCCACTTCTGCTGAATACATATATATATATATGCACACGTGTGTTATATATATGCACATATTCCAGAAATGAATATAATAACGTTCTAAAAGTCCATTGTTCTCCCTCCAGAACCCGGACAGAACCGGACTGGTTCCACATGTATGTATATATATATATACATATGCGTCTGTTTTAAAGGAGGATTCCGTCTGTTTTAAAGGAGGATTCCGTCTGTGTTGAAGGAGGATTCCGTCTGTTTTAAAGGAGGATTCCGTCTGTTTTAAAGGAGGATTCCGTCTGTTTTAAAGGAGGATTCCGTCTGTTTTAAAGGAGGATTCCGTCTGTTTTAAAGGAGGATTCTGTCTGTTTTAAAGGAAGATTCCGTCTGTTTTAAAGGAGGATTCCGTCTGTTTTAAAGGAGGATTCTGTCTGTTTTAAAGGAGGATTCCGTCTGTTTTAAAGGAAGATTCCGTCTGTTTTAAAGGAAGATTCCGTCTGTTTTAAAGGAGGATTCCGTCTGTTTTAAAGGAGGATTCCGTCTGTTTTAAAGGAGGATTCCGTCTGTTTTAAAGGAGGATTCCGTCTGTTTTAAAGGAGGATTCTGTCTGTTTTAAAGGAAGATTCCGTCTGTTTTAAAGGAGGATTCCGTCTGTTTTAAAGGAGGATTCCGTCTGTTTTAAAGGAGGATTCTGTCTGTTTTAAAGGAGGATTCTGTCTGTTTTAAAGGAGGATTCCGTCTGTTTTAAAGGAGGATTCCGTCTGTTTTAAAGGAGGATTCCGTCTGTTTTAAAGGAGGATTCCGTCTGTTTTAAAGGAGGATTCTGTCTGTTTTAAAGGAAGATTCCGTCTGTTTTAAAGGAGGATTCCGTCTGTTTTAAAGGAGGATTCCGTCTGTTTTAAAGGAGGATTCTGTCTGTTTTAAAGGAGGATTCTGTCTGTTTTAAAGGAGGATTCCGTCTGTTTTAAAGGAGGATTCCGTCTGTTTTAAAGGAGGATTCTGTCTGTTTTAAAGGAGGATTCTGTCTGTTTTAAAGGAGGATTCTGTCTGTTTTAAAGGAGGATTCCGTCTGTGTTGAAGGAGGATTCTGTCTGTTTTAAAGGAGGATTCCGTCTGTTTTAAAGGAGGATTCTGTCTGTTTTAAAGGAGGATTCTGTCTGTTTTAAAGGAGGATTCTGTCTGTTTTAAAGGAGGATTCCGTCTGTTTTAAAGGAAGATTCCGTCTGTTTTAAAGGAGGATTCTGTCTGTTTTAAAGGAAGATTCCGTCTGTTTTAAAGGAAGATTCCGTCTGTTTTAAAGGAGGATTCTGTCTGTTTTAAAGGAGGATTCTGTCTGTTTTAAAGGAGG